>CAWUFW010012441.1:61020-542615 GCA_963921515.1 Calotriton arnoldi | reverse complement strand
TCAGGATGTAGTCAGTGGTGTTCTGCTGTTTGTTGGTGCACAGTTGCCAGCAGGGCCTTGTGCTCCCCACAGCAGTAGCCAGTGTCAGCCATCTTGTCAGTTGTTTTCCACTCCCTGTGATGTGAGCATGGTTCAGGGTGGTGTTGATGGGACAGTTGTGAGGCTGAGCAATATCTGTGCCTACTACTCCCATCATGCTATTGCCTCCACCCCCTTCCCAGCATGCCCATGCTTCCTTCCTTTTGACTCTGCTTCCCTGTGGGGTGGGCTGGCTGTGCTGACAGGATGGCTGGGAGTGTTGTCCTGGCAGTTGTTTGGCTAAGAGTCCCAAGAGTGTCCCTGTGCTTCACACAACATAACCCAGGGTGGTGGTGCTTTGTGGGATCTTGTGTTAGGATGGAGGGCATTGCATTCTACCAGGTGGGTACTGTGGAGTTTGTGTTGGGGGGGTGTGAGGGGAGGTGCTGGTGACTATAGTCAGTGCTGCAAGTCCCCCTTCCCACCCAGCCAGCCAGATAGCCCACCATGGAACGTGCTTGCATTGCAGGGAGTGTAAGTTGTCTCTCAGGATGTCAGTCAGTGGTGTCCTGCTGTTTGTTGGTGCACAGTTGGCAGCAGGGCCTTGTGCTCCCCACAGCAGTAGCCAGTGTCAGCCATCTTGTGAGTCCTTCTCCACTCCCTGTGATGTGAGCATGGTTCAGGGTGGTGTTGATGGGACAGTTGTGGGGGTGAGCTATGTCTGTGACTACGACTCCCATCATGCTATTGCCTCCACCCCCTTCCCAGCATGCCCATGCTTCCTTCCTTTTGACTCTGCTTCCCTGTGGGGTGGGCTGGCTGTGCTGACAGGATGGCTGGGAGTGTTGTCCTGGCAGTTGTTTGGCTAAGAGTCCCAAGAGTGTCCCTGTGCTTCACACAACATAACCCAGGGTGGTGGTGCTTTGTGGGATCTTGTGTTAGGATGGAGGGCATTGCATTCTACCAGGTGGGTACTGTGGAGTTTGTGTTGGGGGGGTGTGAGGGGAGGTGCTGGTGACTATAGTCAGTGCTGCAAGTCCCCCTTCCCACCCAGCCAGCCAGATAGCCCACCATGGAACGTGCTTGCATTGCAGGGAGTGTAAGTTGTCTCTCAGGATGTCAGTCAGTGGTGTCCTGCTGTTTGTTGGTGCACAGTTGGCAGCAGGGCCTTGTGCTCCCCACAGCAGTAGCCAGTGTCAGCCATCTTGTGAGTCCTTCTCCACTCCCTGTGATGTGAGCATGGTTCAGGGTGGTGTTGATGGGACAGTTGTGGGGGTGAGCTATGTCTGTGACTACGACTCCCATCATGCTATTGCCTCCACCCCCTTCCCAGCATGCCCATGCTTCCTTCCTTTTGACTCTGCTTCCCTGTGGGGTGGGCTGGCTGTGCTGACAGGATGGCTGGGAGTGTTGTCCTGGCAGTTGTTTGGCTAAGAGTCCCAAGAGTGTCCCTGTGCTTCACACAACATAACCCAGGGTGGTGGTGCTTTGTGGGATCTTGTGTTAGGATGGAGGGCATTGCATTCTACCAGGTGGGTACTGTGGAGTTTGTGTTGGGGGGGGTGTGAGGGGAGGTGCTGGTGACTATAGTCAGTGCTGCAAGTCCCCCTTCCCACCCAGCCAGCCAGATAGCCCACCATGGAACGTGCTTGCATTGCAGGGAGTGTAAGTTGTCTCTCAGGATGTCAGTCAGTGGTGTCCTGCTGTTTGTTGGTGCACAGTTGGCAGCAGGGCCTTGTGCTCCCCACAGCAGTAGCCAGTGTCAGCCATCTTGTGAGTCCTTCTCCACTCCCTGTGATGTGAGCATGGTTCAGGGTGGTGTTGATGGGACAGTTGTGAGGCTGAGCAATGTCTGTGACTACGACTCCCATCATGCTATTGCCTCCACCCCCTTCCCAGCATGCCCATGCTTCCTTCCTTTTGACTCTGCTTCCCTGTGGGGTGGGCTGGCTGTGCTGACAGGATGGCTGGGAGTGTTGTCCTGGCAGTTGTTTGGCTAAGAGTCCCAAGAGTGTCCCTGTGCTTCACACAACATAACCCAGGGTGGTGGTGCTTTGTGGGATCTTGTGTTAGGATGGAGGGCATTGCATTCTACCAGGTGGGTACTGTGGAGTTTGTGTTGGGGGGGTGTGAGGGGAGGTGCTGGTGACTATAGTCAGTGCTGCAAGTCCCCCTTCCCACCCAGCCAGCCAGATAGCCCACCATGGAACGTGCTTGCATTGCAGGGAGTGTAAGTTGTCTCTCAGGATGTCAGTCAGTGGTGTCCTGCTGTTTGTTGGTGCACAGTTGGCAGCAGGGCCTTGTGCTCCCCACAGCAGTAGCCAGTGTCAGCCATCTTGTGAGTCCTTCTCCACTCCCTGTGATGTGAGCATGGTTCAGGGTGGTGTTGATGGGACAGTTGTGGGGGGGCAATATGTGTGACTGCGACTCCCATGATGCTATTGGCTACACTGACTTGGCCAGCATACACAGAATTCCTTCCTTTGAGTGGTCTTCACTGTGTGTTGGTGTTGTTGTGGTGGCTACATGTGTGGATGTGTGTGTTAGTTCTATTTGTGCCACTGCCTAGCTGTAGTTGTGGTTGTGTTTGTACATGTGTTGGCACAGTTGGATGTGACTTTTTTGATGGCATGTGTTGTGTTTATCTGACTGACATACACATTTTGGGATGATTCTGTTCTAGTTGCTGTGTAATTGCTATGTGTGCATGGTTTGACTCTCCCCTTGACAGTGATGTGTGTGTTTTGTGGCAGTTTATTGTGTACATTTGTTGTGTACTCACCAGGCTCTGGGATGTTCTCTAGTCCATATACGCTCACTGGCGGAAGGATGGCCCGCACCTTCTCCTCCCAGGGCCTGAGGTATATTGGCTTGGCAGGAGGGCCACTGCCGGTATGTTGGCTGTTGATGTAGTCTATCTTCAGCAGGTCCCGTACCCTCCTGCGCACGTCATACCACCTGTTCTGGATGTCCGTCTTTGTGCGCCGACATGATGATTGGGCGTTCACCCTGTTGATGATCCTCTCCCACATCTTGGTTTTCTGCGACATGGGGGTCTGTTGGACCAGAGTGCCAAACAGCTGTGGCTCCACCCTGAGGATCTCGTCTACCAGGACTTCCAATTCACAATCTAGGAACTTGGGATTCTTCTTGGGGGGCATGGTGATGGGTGGTGATGGTGAGTGATGTGTGTGTTGGTGTGCAGGTGAGGGTGTGTGAGTGTGTGTTTTGCTGGGTGTATGTGAGGTAGGTATTTGTTGGTGTGCTGATGGTGTGTGGCTTGTGTGAGGGATGAGCTGTGGGTGTGTGGTTGCTTTCTCTTGGGTGCTGGCAGTGAAATGGCATTTGCAAAGGCTCATGGTAGTGATTTGTGTCCTTTATATAGGTGGAGTTGTGGGTGTGTCTTTGTTCTCTGTCCCCACCCCCCAGTATTTATTGGCTTGGTAATTGCTTGTTTGGCCTTTTTTGGGTGATTTGTCCTTTGTGCTGTTTGTGTATGTTGGAAACGTTCTTGTGACCGAGTCGGACCCTGCATTGGTCTCGTACGGTGTTTTCCGTTTCGTTCACGCTGTGTTTGTGCAGTTTTGTATGCTGCGTACGCGTCGGTCGCGGTGTATTGTGTTGCTTCGGCTCGGTTTTGTATGCGTGTCGGTCGTACGGCTTGTCCTCCGTCCGACTCGGTCGTGTTTTCGCGCCTTGCATCGTACTTTGCGGGTTGGAGTTGGCGGGTACGATTCGGTCGGATTTGTTCCGGGTGCGTGTCGGTCGGTTGGATTCGCGTGTTTTTCCGGCCGGATTGCTATTTTCCGAGCGGCTCGGTCGGTCGGCTTGGTTTCCTGACGTGTCGGTCGGATTTATCGCGGCTTGCATCGTACTTGGCGTGTCGGGCGCCACTGGTACGTGTCGGTCGGTATTTTTCCGGATCCGAGTCGGTCGGTGCTTTCCGGCCCGAATCGGAATCGACCCCATAGTCTCTAATCTGCCTTCTCATCACGGGCCACCAGTAGCGTTGTTTCAACAAAGAAACAGTCTCCCTAAGCCCCTTATGTACAGAACCTTTCCCTTTGTGTGCTGCCACAATTAAGCCTTGCCTACGATCCATATTTGGTATTACTCTATCCCCCACTCCAGGAATCTGAGCATATGGAATGTTGTGTGCATCTAACTTGTAGGAGTACTTGAGTGGAAATTTCTTTGGTACTGCTGTGCTGCCTTTGCGTGAAGCATTGACAGCTACCATAATCTCGCCGTCTACTCTCGTCTTTGAACGAGTAACTGCAGCTACGGCGGCTGTGCGTACAGCCCCCTTTGCGGCTTCATCAGCCAATGAATTCCCTTCAACGTGAACGCCATCACGCTGATGACTCAGTGTATGTATCACGTGAGCCCTTGGTAGTTCGTTTCTCAACTCCACTACCTGTTCCCATAGCATTTTATGCTTAATTGTGCCACCTTTTGCATCTTTGAACCCGTTTTGTTCCCAATGATGTAAATATTCATTGTACGACTGTACACAGTAAAAGGAATCACACACAATTAGTGTGGGGAATTCGTGTTCCATATTTACAAGTGCCAGTATCAGTGCTTTTAACTCTGCCAACTGAGCCGTGCAGTCTCCTAGAGATTGCGTTTTAGTGCAACTCGGATGGAACTTTCCATCGTGCATGCGACCTTTAACAATCGCACATGCTGCGCTGTAAGCTTGCTTACTCCCTATGGCCGGTTGAGCAGATCCGTCAGTGTAAATAATATATTCATGCTGATCTAGAGGCAAAATCTCATTTGGAAGAGGATATTCTTGTTCGTATTGCAGAAATGCTTGTGTTTTTAAACTTGGATCAAATCTGTATTCAACATCCGTTGCAGTAAGAGAATTAGCCCATTGTATCCATCTGGGATGTAAGGCTTTCGCATTTGGAATGCTAGCTTTTGTAACAGCTTCTAAAGCTGGTACTGGGGTCACGACAATTATGCGTTTACCCTGAGCCAGAGCTCTTTCTCTTGCTACAGCGGTCTGCACTGCTGTCAGGATTTTTTCTGTTGAAGTGAAACGCATCTCTGCGTTTGTGTACAGGTGTGATTTGTATGCGATTGGTACTGTTTCGCCTTCATTGAAAGTTAAATAAGTGTACCCGCATTGACCCGCTATTACTCGGATCACTAAGTTGCGTACGTTTACGCGTGTCTGTAAATGTTTAGAAGCTATCATGTCTTCCTGTAGGGAATGCAGGATATTTGTATGTTCCTGTGTCCATTGTCTGATTGAAAAATCAGGTTTTATTAAGTTGTAGAAAGGTTTTACTCTTTCTGCGTAATCCAAAATGTATGTTCGACCAAAATTTAGGAATCCCAGAATTGATTGTAAATTCTTTAATGATTTTGGAGGTTGGAGCAGCGCACACTTTTCTAAAAAGTTAGCTGCTAGGCTTTTCCCTTCACTTGACAGCTCATACCCTAAAAATAGGACATTGAGATGGGCAATTTTTGATTTTTTGAAATTAAATTTATAGCCCTCAGAGGCGAATCCCATAATAATGGTGCTCACCCTGGTCAAGTGCCTCGGTAAGTCATCGTCCGACAGATAAATATCATCCACATAGGACAATGCTTCTTCATCCAAATTTTGGAGTAATTCTGTTACTCTTGCTGAAAATACCCCGGGGCTATTTTTATACCCTTGGGCTAGCCGACAAAATTGTCGCTGGGACCCTAACGCACTGAATGCGGTCAGATACCTGCTTTCAGGCGCTATATTTTGGCAGAAAAATCCATTTGAGATATCAAGTGTTGTTTTGTATTTTTTGCGCACAATGTTATTCATTAATGCGGCACTGTGTGCATTTTGAACTGCAAATGTCTTTGTGCAAGTGTTTAAATGTCTGTAATCCAAAACTAAACGATATGTGTTGTCAGGTTTCATTACGGGAAACAAAGGATTGTTCATAGGTGAAGTGCAATTTTCTATCACCCCCTGGTATTCTAGTTGATCTAGGATCTCCCTGACTTGTTTTTTAGCTTCCTGCTTTATAGGGTATTGCCTTTGAGCATTTTGGGAAACTTTTAACGGGATCACGTGGTGGGTTGAATCCTCATCCCAACCAACATGATTTTTGTACAATGCTGGAGCTAGGGCAACTGCCCACTCCTGCGCATATGCATGTTTTAAATGTATGGGAACGAGGTCGGAAAAGGCTGGAAAAATTACAGTTTCTCCCCTAGGGCACTCCATGACGAATGCTGGCGGCCAGTCTTGTTCTGCTAATAGAATGTCATAACCAGATGACAGATTTTTCCAAAAGAGACCTTTAATTTTTCTGGGCTTGTCCCCTCCATCCGGAGTGTTATCTCATGTAACTTATGTGGGACACTTACCCGAGTATCAGGTGTTTCCACCGTGATATACTCACTCAACTCCGCTGTCACCAGAAATTCCTTCAGGTTCTGGCGAGCTATCGTTACTTCTGCCGCGCTGTCTAGCATCGTCAGAGCCCATTCCCCGTTCAGAAGCTGTGTCCTCAGAATTCTGGGCATGTCTGATCTTGAGACCTGCTACCTTCTTCTTTTTGAACTGAGGTTTTTGTTTTTGTTTATCTTCTTTTTTAGGTGCGTAGTCCGCAGCGTGTTGCGTGTCTCTGGACTTTGTACGCTCCTCTGACCGTCCTTCCCTCACAGAGTTTTTTGATGAACCCTGAAAGGAACGGAGAGGAACGTGTATCAGTATCCTGATACCTGTCAGGCTTTTTAATATTATCCCTATTCCTGAGGTTATACCTCCTTTCAGAGGGCTCCTGTTGAGGAGACCTACCTCTGGATTGAGATCTGCTGTCTTTAGACTTTTGTTGTTTTTATTTTCCCACTTCTTTTTAGAAGAAGTAGGTGTCTGCTTTGTAGTGTCCTTTTCAGGACTGCCCACCAGTTGTGGTTTTAATGCTTTCCCACCTAGACTGTCTCTGCCTAGTTCTGCATATGCAGTTTCAATGACTTTGGGTAGAGCTGAACTCTTCTAATCCCTCAGTTCACCGCTTGAGCCTGGGAGTAAGACGCTCACTCTATCGACATGAAAAGACTTGTACCAGGGGCTTGTGTTCTGTTCTCACTAAGAAGGGAATACACCACAAATTAAACTTTAAATGTTTGACAGCCCAATATATGCTTAATGCATCTTTCAATACACAAATAATGTTCCTTTGCATTTTTGAGTGCTCTTGAAGCGAAGGCGACCACTCTCTCTTCAACCTCCACCATTTAGGATAATACATCTCCTAAAACCCTTGGTACTGGCATCAGGGATCAGGATCATTTTATGTTTAGTTTCAAAATGCCACAAAGTAGGCATCTTCCTAATCTCTGACTTTATTTTAGTGAAAGCCTCATCCCACTCTTTTGTCCATAAAATACACTCCCTTCCTAAGTATCAATCTAATGGGTTCTACCACACTCGCAAATCCCTTCACAAATTTGGAGTAATATTCAGCAAGTCCCAGAAATGACCTGACCTGTTCTTTGTCACTAGGAGTAGGACCCTTGATAATAATCTCTGCCAGCTCTACTTTAGGTTGTATCCCCTCACCCAAAATCACATGTCCGAGGTAGGTAACAGACATCACCCCAATATGACTTTTCTGCATCTTCACAATTAGCCCCTTCTCCTTCAATCTCTCTAACACCCTCATTAAGCCTTCCTCATGTTCACCTTCATCTTTGTCATAGATTAAAATATCATCCTGGAAAAATAAGACATCATCCAGATCACCAATCACCAACTTCATGATCTTTTGGAAACAGGCCATCGCAGAGGCCTCGCCAAACGGCATTCTTATAAAGTGGTCAGCTCCCAAAGGAGTAACAAAAGAGGTCAAATGTTTTGAGTCCCTGAGCAATTTCACTTGGTGATATGCTGATGAGAGATCCAAAACACTAAGGGGGATATTCTCAAGAACGTGTGATAATTATCGCAAAATTAGCTTAACGCAACTTTGCACATCGCAGTCTATTGCGGGAAAATAACGCTGTGTTAACGTTGTATTCTCAACACGGCGGTACTATGCGATAGTCTCACGCTAACGCGTCAAATGACTGCAATAAAATTACAGTGAAAGCAAAAAAACGCGAAACACGAACGCGAAAAAAGTTGTGATGTGGCCAACTGCGATAAAAAAATCAGCGATAACCAGCGACAGGCCTGCAATTTCCACGCGTCATGCGGGAAAATGCACTATAAAAGCACCATGGAGGAAGCCGGAGCAAGTACAGAGGATGACCAGAACCCCACAAGCCCCCAGGAGGCCCAGCCTGGGACCTCGGGGTCACGGAAGGGCAAGGAGAAGAAGACGAGGAAGACGAGGTTCAGTCCGCAGGAAAACAGGATCATCATCACGGAGGTGATAGAACACCATCAACAACTGTTTGTCACTTCCAACGTGTCATTGGCAAATAAAGATGCAATATGGCAGTCCATCCTGGACAAGGTGAATGCAGTTGGAGTGAGGAGGAGGACAATTGGAGAGGTCAAGAGGCACTGGAATGATGCGAAGCTCAAAACCAAGAAGAAACTCGCTGACAACCATCAGGCTGCAATGCAAACTGGAGGTGGCAGTCCAGCGGAACACCAGGAGCTGGATGAGATGGAGGAAATGGTGGCCACAGTCATCAGTGGGGAGACGGTGGCAGGAGTTGGGGGTCCGGACACTGCTCGACATGACCTGACACAACAGCACCAGGGTGAGTACCGAACAGGGACTAGGGGGACGGGGGAGATGGGCACAATGGCACACATGCACAATTAAGTAGAGCACACTGCAGACCCACAATGACTCTGGATCATGTCCCTGATCCCCTTGGCACACTGCAGCACACATACAAACAGCAAGTAGGCCCCCGTCCACTATGGGCACAAAGGGGTCCCTCCCCACACAGCACCAATCTCACAACCAACCCATGCACACGTGTCAAAACCAGCAAAGCTGCATGTCTGTGAGCCACCATGACAATGCAAGTGACACTGCATGACGAATAGCATGGCTGCAGTCCAATTATCATGACATGGTGCATGCCACGACACTAGGGTGGCTGAGTGTGGAGCACATCCAGAAAGGAGCAGGTCACACTCTGACACATCCACGTGCACAAACAACCCCTGACGTCAACAACACATCTGCGGATAAACCATGCACAAGAGTCCAAAATACGAACAAGAGCCAAAATTAGCCAAGTCTGCAACATCTCAGCACTGTAGAAGCACAGAAGTCAAAGGCACACCGCCTCAAAGGGATAAGGGGCAGCAAAATCACAGCTGCAGGGCGACTCTCCCACAATGCAGCACACACACATAGCAATAACAGCACATCAACATTGACGACAATGTGGTACAAAGTGCAACACTTTCACTACAGAACAGAGGACACAACTGGTTCCGATTGTGCGTAGAAACTGGCCAATCACACCTGGCATAGCAGGAAACTGTGAGATGAAAATGTATGTGTACAACCTCACATCCGTGATGTAGTTCAAATGTCCACTGTCCCGCATCAAATAGTCAGCTCCTCCCAAACAGTCCCAATGTACATTTTCATGCAGTCTGTATGTAAACTAGAACAATGCGTCAACATACATGTCAACACAATGTTAAAATGCATCTCCCCTTCACATTGCAGAGGGACAATCAACACCTCCTGCAGAGCAGACCAGACAACTCATCAGTGATGATGAAGAGGACCTCCACACCTTCGACACAGATGCCCTACAACAGCTCATGGACATCTTGGGCAACCCACTTCCAGGAGCAGGTCAGCCCAGCTGCATCGAGGAGACCCCACCCCCCTGCACAGACCACACAGCAGGAAGCACCCACCACCAAGGCTGGCTCCCAGCACCTCACCGAAGCACACATCGCATTCCAAGGCCAGGTGTCAGACTGCCAGAAGGAGGTGGCTGAACAGGTGCGGGTGGGTTTCGACCTCATGGCAGCCGAACTAGATTACATACGTGGGTGTCTAATTCCCATCAGGGACCACTTACACTCCCCAACGGACACTCACACTGCGACAGAGACACACGCATTTGCACATTTCCAGTACTGAACCACGCCCAGAGCCCCGGGATAATCATTCACACCCCTACGCTGTACTTGCGTACGCCGGCCCAGTCCACTCCTCTTACGTATAAAGGGGGGACGACAAAGCTACATGTCCAAGGTCTTACCCACTGCCTGAGGTGACATGGTTGCGTCCGCTGTACACAGCACAATGTAATGTGGTAGGGCCCGGGGCCATCATGCATATGTAAAGAGCACACGGACACACTTTGATAGTTAGTTGAACTGTCTACGGGCACGTGTGCCCGGCCACTTTTCATTACCAGGGTCACCTGACCAGTGATGCCTTTTCTGGATGGGTGTGGGGTGAGTGTGAGCCAGCCTTCAGGGAGTGGTTGGTGCTGGCAACAACTTGAACAGTGATCACTATTAAAGCGCAAACAGACAACACCAATATAACACAAACAACTCATGGTGGTAGCCGGAGCAAGTACAGAGGTCACCCAATATTCAATCAGAAGGGTCCGTGAGTTGCAGTGCACTGAGGTAGGGGCACCAGAGCTGAGCGTGCTCATGTGAAGAAATTGTCTAGGATTGTGTCCCTTCGGGATATTCCTGCTGCAGCTGCAGTGGGGTGTGTTACACCTGCCTCATCTTCCTCATCATCGTCCCAGGTCTTCCCCACTGCCTAAGGTGACATTGTTGCGTGAGCTGTCCACAGCACAAAACTCAATCAGAAAGGGTCCATGAGTTGTGGTGCACTGAGTTAGTGGCACCTGAAGAGCTGAGCAGGGTATCAAGCTGATGATGGCATCCAAGACAGGTGTGAGCAACTCTGATAGTCTGGCTGTAAGACTCTTTCGACTCTGGCAGTTGTTGGTTGGAAGGTCCCAGAGGCCAACAGGTACAGCACAGCCAGCAGCTTTGTCTGCGGAGGGATGTTGGTTGTCCACTGTGTTGGTACCGTCAGCCTGTGGGCAATGTGGTTGAGGATGCGGAGGATGGTTGTCCTTTTGATCCTGTAGTGGGCAATGACATCCTCTGGTATTAAGTCTGTGAGGCTGGTGCGTTTTCTGAAGGTCCGCTGTCTTTGTCTGCGCTGCCTCTGTGGTAGTCCGGGGGGGTGGCGGGCCTTGGGGTGGTGGAGGTGGGTGTTGTGGCCCTCTTGGGGCTCCGAGCTGCATGATCAGTAGCTCCATGGCATCTGTTGTTCTTCAGGTGTGGCTGTGGGCTGGGCTCCCTTTTATGGTGCAGGTTGTTGTTCGACTTAACACCAGGTAAGAGCAGGTGTTAAATCCCTGCTGCTAACGCGCCTTATCGCCTGTTTTGGGATCTTATCATCGATCTGGCTGGTCGTTGGGACTATTGCGAAGTGGTGTTGTCGCGGGTTTTTGCACGGGAACGCCTACTCTGCATCTCATTAGCGTTAGTTGCCGGTGTCATCCGTGGCGATGTTTTTTGCGGCTGCTATCACAGGAAAACTGGCGATATCGGCTGTTAGCACCAGCTTGTGAATAGGGCGATAAATCTATCGCCACTTTGGCTGTGATAAAGTGCCGCTAACTCAGCGATAAGTCCTTGAGAATATGCCCCTAAAAACTTTGGCTCCCTTCAGCATACTAATGGAAATGTTGGGGAGGGGTTGGCGGTCAACCCAGATTCATTCATTGAGACCGCGCAAGTCCACAAACATCCAAATGGCTTTACCACCAGCTTTGGGCGCTAAAACCACTGACACCAACCACTCAGAGGCTTTAATCTCTTCTATACCTTCCATATTTAGGAGCCTTCCCAGTTCCTCTTTCAATGGCTCAATCATCATGTTAGGTACCCTATGCATTTTGTGCACACAAGGCTTTGGTCCTTTTTGTAAAATGATACAGTGCTCAAAATCCTTAAGCAAACCCGATCTGTCACTGAATACCTCTGGGAACTCCTTGAAAATATGCTCTCGGATTAGAAGCATTGGGATTTAAAATGATCCCCAAGTCATGTTGGTGTCTCCATCCCAGGATATTGTCACCTCTTTCAGCTACATAAACTTTCCCAGTAGTCAGTCTGTTCTTAAACTCAACCTTAATCCTACTTATCCTAGAAAATTGATGTGTGAACCTCCATAACAAACTGGATTGATGTCCAGAGGTTCCAACTATATTCCCTACTTTGCAAACTTTGCATCCCATTGTTTGTTCCCAATTATGGTGAAAGGTGAGCCTGAGTCTGCAAGCACCATGAATATCTTCCCATCAACAAGAATCTCACACTCTGGCATGGTCACTGTTCCCCCATCAACTTTTCCACTAGTCTCACTTACACTTAGAATCACAGTTCAGACATCTTCGGGGACCTTTTCCACAGTTTTCACCCTTTCTGTGGACCTACAGACTTGTGCACAATGCCCTTTGATGCCACACTTAAAACATACTTGTCCCTTGGCATAACAATTTGGGCTACTGGAATAATGGGCAAAACTGCCACATCTAAAACAGTTGGTCTTCTGCATGTCAGGTGCACTCTTAAATTTTGCATCTGAAGACACCTTCAAAATATTTCCTCCCTTAGCACGTTGCATTTCTTCCTCAGCAACTTCATGAATGCTGCTCTGCGTAGCACTTTTGTCCAATGCTAGAGCATTACTTCTCATCTCCTTTACCCAACCAGATGTGTTCTCCATGCTCTCCACAATGGCAATAGCTTCCTTAGGTGTTGGATCCCTGGACAAGAGTTTCTCTTGCACCCGGTTACTGTTGGTGCATCTCACCAGTTGGTCGCCTACAAGTGATTCAGTTAGTTCTCCGAACTCACATGTGCGAGCCAATGTTTTCAAGGCTGCCACATGATTGCCTGATTTTTCATTGGGTTCCTGTACTCTGGTGAAAAATTTGTGGCATTCCAGTACTACATTTATATGTGGCCCAAAGTATTGCTCAAGCATCTTCATGGACATCTCAAACACATCTAAGGGTTCCCCTTCACAGTTACCAATGGGCAACTCTTCAATGATGTCATAAATGTTACGTCCTTCTACACCAAGATCGTGAAGTAAAATGGCTTGCTTCCTGTAAGTAGAAAATACTCCTCCAACTTTTCCATGGCAAAAGGGGTTCTCCTTTCTCTGAGAGAAAAGCTGGGGGCTGGGACATACTAGTGCTGGTCATGTTTACCAATAGTATTTATGGTGTACAAGGCTGGAAAACTAAGAACCAAGATCTTCCAGAGGTGTGGCCAAGAACACACTAACTAATATGAAATCAGTGTACACCAGTATAACACTGTACATAAAAACGAGTCACACACTTACTGGAATATGATGAAGACTCACGAGTAACGCTGTGTACAATTGTTGTATTTAAAACTGATTTCCCCGATCAGATTTAACTGCTCAGGCAAATATATGCACATGCGTGCGCTGTTGACTTCCTTGTGTGCAAGATTCACTGGCAATGCTGTGTGCAATCGCCGTGCTCGAAACTGATTTTTCCAATTAGATGTGGCTGCTCAGGCATGTATATGAACATGCGTGTGTTGTTAACTTCCTTGCGTGCTGGACAACTGAGCATGTGACAACACCATGCTGACGACGACATGAACTGTAGCACATCCCTGAGTGGCAGGATGTGAGCGTGTCGAATGGCACAAGGTATGCATCACAACCGCCTCAGCTCTTTACAGCCATCGCTCCATGGCAACAGCTTGGCCACGCGACATCACCACATTGATGGCGACATGAGTTGCTACACTTCCCTGAGCGGCTGGATGCGAGTGTGTCGAAGAAATCAGGTAGGTGTCACAATCTCCTTAGTTCCTCACAGTCATGGTTCCATGGTAACAGCTCAGTCATGCATATCAGCAACTGCAGGCAGGCACCTGTAATATTGTGCATGTATTCATTGAGCGCTCTCGTGCCACCGGCGGGAGAGTGACTCGCGCAGCATGTATTTCCTGGAACTTCGCTCCACGATCGGGTGCAGAACGATGCGTGCCAGGATTCTACCAACGTTAATCAGTTGGTGGAGATCCTGGTACGCTGCGGGAGCGCCCGGCTGTGGGTGTCTGCAAATCGGAATAAAAACCTCCTTAACTCACCATTGCCTTTGTGAAAGGCTCCTTATTTCATTTGGTGACGATCGGGAGTTTAATCCACGCATCCGGCACCCACCAGCCAACTTGAAAATTACTTCAAAGAATGTTTGAAGCACCGCCACTCCCTGCTCCTCATTTCTCATCATTTAAGGGATTCACCGCTACAGCGACGAACGGACCTGCGCTGTTCCCCACATCCATTTTGGTGAACTTCAGGAGACTCTTAGTTGCTGTGTGATGTCACCGTAGCCCTGCCCCTTCAGCGTCATCACGTTGGCGGCCATCTTTGTTTGGGCTATACTTCACGTCTTCGATCCAAGACGTCATCAATTGCGGCCATTTTGGATCTGGATTGGAGTTCAACGCTCCACGTCAATTTCGAACAGCTGATTCACACGCAGGTATGATCCAGCCTGTTTACTTGCACGGTGACAGGCACACCTTTTAACCTCATTATTTACAGAGTTACTTCACTTATTGAGCCTTTACACATGGTGATAGGCTCACCTTACTCACCTGTTTTACCAATGTTTACTTTTTACTCACCTTGGAGCCTTCATTTTCGGTGATAGGCTCACCTTCATTGCTATATATTTCATAAAACTTATTAATAAAATTACTAAATGACTAAAACATTTACAACAATTTAAGAGTACAAACTCATTTCACTTGCATTCATTGTTATTTATTGCTTACTTACTGAAAGTTATGGCTCCTTCTCAGCAATTTGCTCAACCTCCTCCTTTTTTGCAACACCCTGGTAAACCCAGTATTCCTTGGCGTCAATGGGTTAAAGCTTTTGAAACAACTTCCACAGAAGAAAACAACGCGAGGATGAAACAGTGGATGAATATATTGCTGCATTACGAGTTCTTGCATCAAGTTTGAGGCAGATCCAGAGATCTATATCCGTGATCAATTTGTTTTCTCTTGTTATTCAAGAAAAATACAACAGTGCCTTCTCAGTTGCAGAAAACCATCTTTACAAGACACAATTGATATCGCAAAGAGCATTGAGAGGTCTATTGTTACCTCCAAAGTTCTTCAACAAGATCAATCCATCAACTCTTTCAGGCCAATTTCATCTGATCCTGGAAATTCCGTCAATGCTGTTAACATGAACAAATCCTTTAAACAACCTTTTAAAAAAGGGAACACAATTTGCTACAGATGTGGTTCCAGATCACATCTTGGCAAGTATCCTATGTGTCCCGCCTCAGGAACAAAATGTGTTTTATGCAAAAAAAATTGGCCATTTTCAAGGTGTTTGTAGATCTGCCAAGAGACCTACCAGAGTCAATAGTGTGGAATTTACAGAATCTCTCGAAGAATGTACAGAGCAATTTCATGACATGATTGTTACAATTGAATGTAATTCGGTTTTCAATCCTCACTATGTCAAAGGTCCATTAGGTGCTGCATTATTTGGAAAAATTGAGATCCCAATTATGGCAGATTCTGGTTCACCTATAACTATCCTATCCGATGTCATGTTTCTTGAGAAATGGCAAGGTTCCATTGGGTTGACCAAGACAGACATCAATCCAAAAGCATTTGAAGAATTTGATATAGATATGATGGGTTACTTTAATTCAAGGTTAGAATGTCTAGGAAGGTCAATCTATACAAAAGTTTATGTCGCAGTTAAAGGACGCAATATAGTTGGCTGGCAGGATCTCGCTAGAATGGGTTTGCACCTTGTTCCTGGTTCAGATAATCCCATTGTGCTTGGTAATCTTCCTCAAGGTTATTCCCCGGCAGGTTGGTCAGAAAACGAAGAAAGCACATTAGATTGTATCCATTTCTCTGATCATTCACACGATGTTCAAAAGATTTTGGACTTGTTTCCCAATTTGTTTTCCAACAAGTTAGGCACTGTCAAAGGATTTCAACATCAAATAAAACTTAAGCCTCATGCTCAACCTTTTCTACATAAGGTTCGCCCTTTACCCTTTAGTGCCAGGGATGAGCTTAAGTCAGTACTAAAGAAATTATGTGATGAAGGGGTCATTGCACCATGTGACTCTTCAGAATGGGTTTCTCCCATCGTTATTGTCCGGAAACAATCTGGTGAGGTCAGGCTATGTGCGGACTTACGCACCTTAAATAAGAACATCTTAATTGATTGTCATCCCCTCCCCAAAATCCATGAACTTCTGGCCAGCTTAGGGGGTGCCAAATTCTTTTCCATAATAGACCTTTGCTCAGCCTATCACCAGATTCAGTTGACAAAAGATTCACAAGACCTCACCACTTTCGTTACACCTTTCGGGGTCTACAAATATCTCAGACTTCCTTTTGGCCTGGCCTCCGCGGCCAGCGTTTTTCGGAAAATGATGGACAATCTTTTTCAAGACATGCCGGGGGTCCAGGCCTATCAAGATGACATTCTAGTTTTTGCCAATAATTGGGAAACACATGTGAAAAATCTTACTTGTATTTTAGGCAAATTGAATGATGCAGGAATGACCATCAGATCCGACAAATGTCAATTTGGCACACAACAGTTGGATTACTTAGGTCATACCTTGTCATCTCAAGGAATCAAACCAAAGTTATCACTTATCAAGGCCATCAGTCATGCTGTTCCTCCCAAAGACAAGGATTCTCTTCGATCATTTTTGGGATTGGCAGAGTACTATGCCCGCTTTGTTAAGGGATATGCTTAAACTGTTGAGCCTTTGCGTGCCTTATTGCGCAAAGGATCAAAGTTTCTTTGGTCTGATGAAGCATCATCTTCATTTGATCAAACCAAAAAACTCATTGTTGAAGCACCTGCACTTCATGCTTTTCAAGATGATTCTAAATGTTTCATTATGATGGATGCTAGCCTTACAGGGTTGGGTGCAGTTCTTGGTCAGTGGGTTGCTGGAAAGGAACACACTATAGCGTTTTCATCAAGAATGCTTAAGTCTTCTGAGACTCATTACAGTACAATTGAACGCGAGGCGCTTGCCTGCGTTTGGGGAATTGAGAAGTTTAGAAATTACATTTGGAGGCGTGAATTTGAATTATTCACTGACCACAAACCCCTTACACATTTACTCAATGGCAATGGGCTTGGGAGGACCTCAGCCAGATTAGTCAGATTACTTTCAAAATTGCAAGAATTTCATTTTTCCATCAAGCATATTTCTGGTGGAAAGAATTTCAGGGCTGATTGCCTTTCACGCATGGCATTTCAGGACATTTCAGATGTTGAGAGTATTGATGATACAGAATGTGTTGTGGCAGCACTTGATGCTGTTAGAGAATGCCCAAATATTTCTGAACAAGTCTGGATGGAAGCTTATGGCAAGGATGATATTCTTAAACTTGTCATGGAATATATTGTAATGGGGTTGGCCTGAAAGCAGGAAACTTTGCAATGAGTAAAAAGCCTTTTCAATGGTTGCCTCTGAACTCTCCTTGGTCAATGGCATGGTTATGAGACATGATTCTTTTGTTCCCCCATCATGTTTAAAAGAAGATATCATTAAATGTGCACATCATGGTCATTTAGGCATTTCGAAAACCTCGCAACTCATTAAGTTGTATTATTGGTGGCCATCCTTAGAAGCCCAGGTCAAGTTTCATATTGATTCATGTCCAGAATGCCTCTTGTCAGATAAGAAATGGAAAGTCATGAACACGCCCTTACATCCCGTTCCTTTTCCGAACAAACCTTGGGACAAGGTTGGAGTAGATTTTTCGGGTCCTTATGACCTTTTGTCTCATGACTTAAAGTTTTTGATCTTGTTGATTGATTATCATTCCAAATGGATTTATCATATGTTTTGTGATTCACCCAGCTCCACCAATGCCATCACATTTTTGAGGAAAGTGTTTTCCATTGAGGGTTCACCTTCCATTATGGTTACTGACAATGGTACACATTTCATTTCTCAGAAATGTTCTGCATTTTTAGCAGAGAAGGATGTCTATCACTTCAAGGTTGCCTTATATTCACCATCATCCAATGGTTTGGTGGAAATGGCAAACAGATTAGTCAAGGATGCCATTCAAGCAGCCCTTTCCTCAGGAAAGGATGTTCAAGATTTCCTTGATGACAAATTATGGTCATATAACATTTCGCCACATTGCACCACTGGTCTTCCGCCTTTTTCTCTGTTGAGAGGTAGAAATGTTCACACTACTTTGTGTCCCAATTGGTTGCAAGATAAACATTTCAAGGGTACACCTGTTGATAAAAATCTTGAGTCTCGAGTTTTAGAAAGACAAGGTTACATGAAATCTGTTCATTATCAAGGAATTTTTTTTAACAATACTGAATTGAAACTCAATGATTGGGTTCTTATTGAAAATCCAAAAAGGGTGACTAAGGGGTTGTCTAAGTTTTCCTCTCCTGTACAAGTCACAGATGTGAGCAAAGGCTCAGCACTACTTGGTTCTAGGGGATGGTGGAACAAGAGATCACTTGTGCGGCTTTCTGACTCACAAGTTGCCTCTTTACTTAAGTTATCCAAACAGGAGGTTGAACAATGCGACTGGACAAACTGGTTGCGTGATCCTTCATCTGTTATTTCTTCGTTTGTCTCTCAAGATGATTCTGTGAAGTCTACTGGTGGGCAGTGTTTTAATACACATACCACTTTGCATGATTCTGCGTCTCTTGATATGACTAGGCTGGCATCTTCTTCACATGTTGATTTGAGTACCCGTCAAAGAAAATTGCCAGTTAAATTTAATGACTATGTATTGTCTTAAGAAAATGACTTTCTTGTTATTATATTATTTCATATCAATTATAACTTGTTTTCCCTTTCAGGTTCTCGTTTATTTTGCATTGTTATCATTTCTCATTTATTTTTGTGGAAAGAGAGAAGTTCTAATATTGTGCATGTATTCATTGAGCGCTCTCGTGCCACTGGCGTGAGAGTGACTCGCGCAGCATGTATTTCCTTGAACTTCGCTCCACGTTCGGGTGCAGAACGATGCGTGCCAGGATTCTACCAACGTTAATCAGTTGGTGGAGATCCTAGTATGCAGCGGGAGCGCCCAGCTGTGGGTGTCTGCAAATCAGAATAAAAACCTCCTTAACTCACCATTGCCTTTGTGAAAGGATCCTTATTTCACATCCATTTTCAGAGACTCAAGCATGAGCCAAAATAACAGAAATTAAAGTCCAAGGTGCACCATGTGATGACAATAACACACCTCTCGCACAGTGCTATGTTACTCTATGTTGAATGTTCATACAGCGTTAAGGACAAGTTAGTTCTTATTGTAGTATTGCATGGGTCCAGAAAAGGGGAGTTGGTGGCATAGTATGCTTGTCCCCATCAAGCATCGCTCGTCTCCAGTATTAAAACACCAGTCCCTGTGAAGTTTGTGGAGTTTTATTTTCAGGAACACAGCACCGCCAACACTGGCAATACACCAGCTCTCTTTAGTCCAACTGTCCCCACATAGAACCCTCCTCACAGATTCCTCTAACATTCCTGGCATGCGCTGCCCCCACTTAAAGGCACAAACGCCAGATGAATACAACATGTACTGCATCATGAATTGATGCAGTTACTCAAAGGCAACAACTTGGAGGTGGTCATCACACCTGACCTGTAATTTATCTACCGCTCTCACTAAACTGAGACTGGTCTGACAATTTTACAATTCCCATCTCCTTTCATCCCATACCATTGACCCACCTCCACAGACCAGATATAAAATAACAAGAAATCATTTTCTTTTAAAATGTTATCAACACATTTAAACAAGACCTTATAGCCCAAACGTCACCCACTCAATTCCATTCACTTAGTACTGAGCTCCACTGAAAGGCAAGGTTCACAAGCATATCTAAAATATATTTTCAGAGAAGGAAGTCCATCTGCTTCCCAATGGGAATGATCCTTCTACCAAGAAAATGCATGTCACTCGGGAGCAACATGTGTGTCCTGAAAACGACTGGTGGGGGTGGCACCAGGAGTTATGCATTACATACGTACTTTACTAGGAATAATTGCATCTGACAGAAGCACAGTCCTTTTTACACCATCTCTTTTTTTCAAAGGTGCCTCACTTGCAATCATTGCTTCCCCCTTCTGGGGCGACTACCAATAGATGCAGAGCTGAATAGGTCCAAATAAAATTGAAGTTTGTTAGGCAGTTGTTGTTGGACATGTTTGGTCTGAGACACACTTATATGCATTATGCATTAACCCCTCTTTTCCTCAAAATAGACCTTTGATTTAACTGTTGCCCCCTCTCAGTACTCCCTTTATTTGTTAGCCTATGACCTCTTTCATAAGCCATATGTGCAGGGTAATGACAAGTTATACCTATTCAACTTACTTCTTCACTGTTCTCCTAGCACTACACTCTTCTCTACTTTCCATTGCTTGGCAATGGGTGAAGAACATCCTAAGGCTGGAAGAGAGATTTTCACTACTCATGGGGACACTCAGTGTTGGACAGAAACTCTCACCTAGCGGCTCACCCATAATATTTTGCCTAGTTTCAGCTCTCTCCAGATATATGCTCTGCAGTGCACCAACAAACCCTCAGCAGAGACAGCATCAGCCAATGGTCAAAGAACAACTCAAGCACCAGAACTCTGAACTCCCCTCAGGGATTATCCAACTGAGTCAAGGAAGATTCACATGATAAAATTAGAAATCCACTTTAGAAATCTCACAAATTCCTTTGCCACAGTGGGGAGAGACATGGATGCATCTAAACGCTTTCATTGAAATTGTGTTTGGCCTGGGTTGAGATCTAGATTGTCCTCCACAGGCTTTTTACTACCTATCCGTTTGACTAGTATATACAAAGGGTCCTTCAGCAACTATTTTAAGGATCCTTATAGCTTTTGATCTCAGCTGTCCTTCTATCCTTTTCATCAATGGCCCTAAACCAAATAGGCAGAGAGAGGCACACACATTCAAGAAACAGTTTTGTGCACTGAAATCAGCTGTTCTTAATTTATGGTTCGTGCTCTTAAAACAGAGGAAGAGAATGTTTCTAAAGAGGCTGGGCTGGTCACTGGATAAAAGAGTGCACTAGCATGGTTATAGGGAAATGGGAGTGTTAACTACAGGTGCATAACTATCAATAGTGCAGAAGGTGCAGTCGCTCTGCTGCGCAGGCCTCTTATGAGCACACTACACACTAATTATGGCTGTTTCCAAATAGCAAACCATGGGTTGGGGAGTCATGTTCCTTGCTTGCATTAGGGCCCTTGCTCCTCTATTGGTCGGCTATCAGCATGCCATGCCATCAATGCTGCGTGATTATTGCCACAT
This sequence comes from Calotriton arnoldi, assembly GCA_963921515.1. Classification (NCBI taxonomy): domain Eukaryota; kingdom Metazoa; phylum Chordata; class Amphibia; order Caudata; family Salamandridae; genus Calotriton; species Calotriton arnoldi. The sequence goes on along the minus strand of CAWUFW010012441.1, from coordinate 521,237 downwards.
TGGGTATGCACAGTAACTATTCATGGAACTCACTACAAATTAATAAATGTATATAATTAAACTAGTGGCTTAAAGAATAATTCCTCAAGTTTAGAATGTGAGGAAGGAGCAGTGTACTGTAGTACACAATGTTTAGATACTGTTATGTTTATACTTTGCTAATGTTCTGTAGTTGAATGTAGAATACAGAACATTGGATTGATTGCTGTTCAAGAGAAAAACAGGAGTTGGCTGCTGGTGAGGGACCAGGATGCCGCTCTAGGGAGTCATGGAATATACTTACGTGTCTTAATTATACAAATGTGCTGGAGTTTGTACACCACATTTTGGTGGCGAACGGAGGACTCCTCAGTCAAAAATTCACATTGTGCAGGCAAATACGATTTTCCTTTTGTCATCCACACAGTGTGATGTGACATTCATGACCGGATTGGTGTGAGATTGCATCGTGGATTTCTGTAAAGAATCATGGCTTATGCACCTAGATTTATCTTATTTTATTTGCCTGTGTGGTAATTGCTGGTCATCAGAGGCTTGTGATCTTTTGAGGCCAGCGTGACATCAGGCCACAGTTTCCTTGGCAACTCAGACCTGCGGTTACGGTATCTGGAGGCACACTTGCAGTGCTGCCTGACAACGTGTTCATTCCTTGACAATGCATTGAAGGCCGATGGACGTCAGTGTCAACACTGATTGGTATATTGATAGCACACCAGTGGCTACGATTTCCTTGGCAATACACACGTGTGGATATGGCTGCCTGGAGGGGCAACCACAGAGTTGTCATGGTTTTCTTGCAACGTGTTTAATTCAATCTTCAAGCACATTTATTCATACCCATATGCAGTGACCGATCCCTAAATGTTGGGGCACAATGGCATCTTGGGAATGATGCAGCAAAGAAGGAGCCATTTTGAATTGGGCAGCATTTTCTACTACATTTAAGTTGAATTTGTTACTGTATTTGGTCAGAAACATTTGGATGAGCCATAGTTCTACTATTATTCGATATCTTGAACTTAGAATTCAATGCCAAAATAAGACTGGATTTTTGACAATGATTCAGAATTAGATACCTATGAAACAGTTGAATTACCCAATTTCTAGCAATGATTTAACAGTTGGTGAGTGTTAGACCTGGCATCCTTGGCATGGGTCTCCCTTCCATTTTTTCACTATGCCTCCACTGTTGTTGACCTGTTTTTGCTGGTGTAGATGCTTTGGGCACTTTGCCACTGCTATTCAGTGGCAAAGTGCAAGTGCTCCCTATGGTAAATTAATGTGTGGATTAGTGACTCCATGTTTGGCCTATTTGATTCACTGTCAGACCCTAGTACAGTGCACTGTTTGTGCCCAGGGCCTGTGAGTCAAATGCTGCTGGTGGGCTTGCAGCACTGGTTGTGCCACCCACAGGAGCAGCTTGTAAAGTGTGTCTCAGGCCTGCCATTGCAGAGCCTGTGTGCAGTCTGGTACTGCCATGTCGACTTGGTAAGTGCACCCACTTACCAGTCCCCAAACCTCCCCTTTCCTCCATATTAGTCACCCCTAAGGTAGGCCCTAGGGCAGGGTGCATTGTATGTATAAGGTAGGACATGCCCTGGTGAGTGTGGCATGTCCTGATAGTGAATTACAGCCAATTTCGTTTTTCACTATTGCAAGGCTACCTGTCCCCATAGGCCAGAATGGGTAGTTTGATTATAACATCTTATAATCCTAACTGACCCAGGGAACATGGTAGAAAAACAAATGTAGTATGCCTGAACTCAGAATGATAAAATACATCTTTTAGCGAAGTGGGTTTTAACATTCTGTGTTTGAAAATACCACTTTTAGAAAGTAAGTATTTTCTTGCCTAACCATCCAGCCTGCCTCTGCTAGCTTGTGTATTGTGTGTCTGGGTTTGTGAGTGACAGGGGCTGGGGGACTCCAGGAGACAGGGTGAGTCAGCACAGGGCTGAATAGACCTACCTGCATGTAGAGTGGTGGGAGGAGTAGCACCTGGGCCTGAATAGGGATGTGCCTGCCTTCCACAATGCTGGCTCCACCTCCTGTGGTGCGTCTGATGTGCCTGGCCCACACTGACAAAGGAAGAAGGTGTGCACTGGCAGAATCACCCAGAACTGGTTTGGACTAGGTACAGGACCCTCTGCCTTCAGAGGACAAAGGATTTGCTAGTATAAATATTGGGACCCAGACCCCAAGATTTTAGATCACTTCTGGGAAATAAGAAGAACATTTGCTGAGGAGAGGAACCAGAGAAACTGAAGGAGGAGCCTATCCATTTGCTGTGTGCTGTTTGAGGGATTGGCCTGCAGTGGTTGCCTGATTGCCAAAGGAGAAAGGAACTTTGTGATTACTTTCATCATCTTGCAGAACATCTCCAAGGGCTTGAAGATTGAGCTTTCCTCCTGCTGAAGTCTCAGGAACATAAGACTTCACCAACCAGCTCCCCTGAATTCCCTTGCTGGGAATTTGAAGTGCCTACTGTTGTGTTCAGCTTTCTGAGAGACTGCGTGTCGCTGGGAGCTGGAAGCGCGACTCACGAGGAAGAAGCGTGTCGCCGCCGCAGCCGCTGTTGTCGCATCGCTGAGAAAGCGTGCCGCCGCTGTTGCCATCGCATCACCGAAGCGCCTCGCATCGCCGGAGAAGAGTGTCGCCGTCACATCAGATGCCATCGCATCATCGGAGAAGCGTGTCGCAGGGCCTCTCGCGGCTCAGAAGATGCACCGAGTCGCCGCATGGCCGTCGAGCATGCACGCATCGCCCCCTTCGTGTTACATCAAGAAGAAGACGCCATTTTGTTTCATTGCACTGGGTCATCATCGCATCACGGCGCTGCGGGTCGCATCGCCACAGAAGCGCAGTAAGAAACCGACGCATCACCTCCCCACGCGGTGAAGAACCGACGCATCACCTCCTCTCCGGTAAGGAACCGACGCATCACCGTCCCCTACGCAGCAGTAGGGAACCGACGCATCACCTCCCCCGGAGCAAGGAACCGACGCATCACCATTCTTGCGTGTAAGGAACCGACGCATCACCTTCCCTGCAACTCTTTTGTTTGTATCGCGTTACGCATCCAAAGGTACATTGAACGTTGAGTGTCGCATTTACCATCTTTATTGAACTGAACTATTTTCTACCATTGACAGTCATATTTTTCATAGTGTATTGTGGATTGTTGTCGTTTTGGGTCTTGTGTTAAGTCTATATAAAAATACTTATTTTTATAATACAACCTGTGTGGTGTCCATCTGTAGTGTTGTCACTGGGTTACTGTATATGTTCACAAATGCTTTACACACTGCCTCTGAGATAAGGCTGCCTGCTCGTGCCAAGCTACCAAGGGGGTGAGCAGGGGTTATTTTAGTAGTGTATCCCCCTTACCCTGACTAGAAGCAAGGGTCCCTATTTGGACAAAGGTACCTACCTCTGTCAACTAGAGACCCCCAGTTCTAACAGTGAGAGTGTGATGACGGTGATGACTTTGTGTTGTTTTCATTTATTATTTTTTAAAAGGTCACATTACTTGTCTGTTCCCCCATTATTTTTGCTGACTCCTGGAGATCCTGTTACCCCATGGGAGGAATAAATTGGTGGTTTTAAACTATTCAGTTGGCTGCTGGCAATGAAAGAATGACCAATGATAGAAAGGAAGCTATGCTATTACACTCCTTGGGTAAAGCAGGGCTGAGAATGTATCACACTCTTCCTGATATGCCTACTCAGGAAGTTGATGATAAATTATCGAGGTATGCTAAAACTATGAAACAGCTAGATTTGCAGTTTGGTAACAAACCAGATGTTATTTTGGAACATTATATTTATTTTCCTCGTCTACAGGGGAGTGATGAAAATATTGATTCATTTGTAACTGGGGAGAGGGATTTAATTGTGAAGTGTGCACTCACGGATAAACATGATGCATATATTTGTGATCAACTAATGATGCACACATCTAATTCAGCAACTCAAAAGTAGTTGAAGAGTGCTTGCAATCCTACATTATTAGAAGCTCTGGACATTGCTAGAGGTGAAGAATTGACAACAAAATGTTTCAGAGTGATGATTGAAGACAAGGTAAAAAATGAGAGAAGTCAAGATGGGCAATAAATAAGTATGGTTATATGAAAAGTGAAAGTAGAAAAAGTATATATTAAAGAAATAGACAAAAACAAAGGGAAATGTAAAACTGGGCAGAGGAATGCATGTGTGAGGTGTGGCAGCATGAATCATTGGGCAAATTATCAATCATGCCCTGCACTAAATATAACTTGTTTAAAGTGTAAACAGTTGGATCACTATACAAGTGTTGTAAAAGCACAGATCAGATCATATTATTAAAAGTATGTTGTCCAAATATATAGGCACGGTGAGTGATGCAAGATATTATGACACTATGGATGATCATGTGTATGAATACCAGATTTAGTGCATAATTGATGAAAATATGATGGTGGAGAAGAATGTGAGGAACAGCTGATTGTATCTGCAGCCATTGATTATGATAGAGAAAGACATCTGTGTTTGAGAGATTTTAAGTCTGTGATCGAGATCGAAGGTAATGCTTTTTACTTGTTGGTAGACTCACAGGCTAGGTATACTATCATTTCTGTGGATGATTTTGAAAAGTGTATAACTTTTAAGGACAAGAATTTGTGCAAATCAGATGTCAAGTTGAAGTCATAGAGTGGGGAATGTGTGGAGTTACTTTGATTTTTTTATTGCAGAAATTTCATGTAGGAACAAGAACATTTCAGGTAGAGTGTATCTAGCTAAAACAGGTCCACCTTTATTTGGTCTTAATCATCAAACTGCCATGGGAATGCAATTGCATCTGGGTGCTCATGAACAAGTTGTTCTTGCGGTTGCACCATGCAAGCAAAAAATGTTGTACAAGAGTTTCCAGAAGTGTTTACTGACAAATTGAGGAAATTTGAAAGGTTTTAAGCATCAGATCGTATTATCTAGGGGGTGTCAACCGAGGGTTCATAAAGTGTGAAATTCAGCATTTGCTGTGAGGGTAATGCCAAAGCTGAATTAAAAAAATGTACTGGCACATGCATCAAGCTAGGATTTTGCGAGTCCTTAATAGCGAATATTAAGGATTTGCAATTAAGGATTCGCAAAATCCTATGCATGTAGAAATCGCTATAATAATAGCGATTCCTTCACATTCCTTATTTGCGACTCGCAAATTGCGAGTCGCAAATAAGGAATGGCTTCCCATTCATTCCTATGGGCCTACAGGCCCATAGGAATGAATGGGAAATTGCGAGCGCTATTTGTGAGTACCAATAGGTACTCGCAAATTGCGCATGCAATTTCAAGGGTGCAGGAGTGTCAAAAGGACACCCTGTTGCACCCCTGAAATTGATCCGTGCACATATGTTGCGCACACACAAGTCCCAAGGACATGTGTGTGTGTAACCTTCAACTTTGAAAAATGCACTTTAGTGCATTTCTCAAAGTTTTTGCAATTTACCATGAAGTTCAACTTCATGGTAAATTGCGCCCCCTAGTAGCGAAATCGCTAATTTTTTTACTTTGTTGCATTGCATTTAAGGAATCTCAATTTGCGATTCCTTAAATGCAATCGCAATTTAAGTAATCGCAATTTAGAGATTACTTAAATTGCGATTTTTGCATTTGGGATGATGCATCCCAAATGCAAAAATACCGGTTGCAAAGGGGCAGATTCTGAGAATCTGCCCGTTTGCGACCGGTTTTTCTTTTGATGCATGTGCCTGTAAGTGATTACAACATCATTGAGGAAAACGCATCATCTGAGTGGTTGGTGCCCTTTGCATAGGTGCGCAAACCAGATCAATCAATTACAATGTGTATTGATTTACGGGACTTAAACAATGCTGTATGAGACATCCATTACGTAATATAAATGAAATAATTGCTGCCATTGGAGAAATCAAATGGTTTTCAACAATCGAATTATCATCTGCCTATCATAAAATCAAATTGCATTAGGGCTCTAGACATCTAACATTATTTATCACACCTTCTGGTGCGTATTGTTTCAAACAGATGGTCTTTGGACTGGCCTCTGCATCCTCAGTATTTCAAAGACTAATGCAGAAAATGTTTTGGGCCGTGAGCGGTGTAATTTCTTTTCAAGATGCTATCTTAATATGTGAAAATGATGAAAAAGATCAGTACATCAAGTCAAAAAATATTTGGGAAAATTTGAGGAGTAGCGAACTTACAGTGAAAGCAGAGAAATGCAGGTTGAAGGTCAGTATTTAGGTCATACTATTGATGATAATGGTGTTAAACCTTGTGAGAAATTGGTAAGTAGCATTAGTAACACTGTGGTACCAGGTATAAAAGATTCTTTGAAATCATTTATGGGAGTAATTGAATTTTACTCCAAGTTTGTAAAAATAATGTTGCTGATAAAACTAAGTGTATGAGGGGCTTACTTAAGAAATCCAGCAAATTTCAATGGTCTGAAGTGTGTCAAAGGGAGTTCGACGCTATCAAATCAGAAATTACCAGTGCACCCCATTTGAGTAGTTTTAATACAGCCTGCTAGACCTTGATTTCTACTGGTGCCAGTGCATATGGTTTAGGAGTGGTTCTGACGCAAATACAAAATGGAGAAGACATTGTGATAGCATTTGCCTCATGCATGTTTCTAAAGTACAGCAATGGTGTTCTGTAATTGAAAGGGAGGCATTAGCATTTTTTTGGGTGGCCATGCATTATAGAACTTACGTATGGGGCATACTTTTTGTATTTAGAACCGATCGTAATCCTCAAATCAATGCGTTTTTCACAAAGAGATCTTGCATAATGTCACCAAGGATTGCTAGATGAGTAGCAAATTTAGAGGAGTATAATTTTGTTATGTAATATGTTCCAGGTTCAAGGAACCTTGTAAGTGTTCGAATGATGACTTACAGGAGTTTGGTTGCAATAATGGAGGGTTTTTTAAATGGAATCCATTACCATGAAACAATGGTTTGATGCTGTAAAAGGCAACACTGTTTTGCTGAATTTAAACAAGTGCATTAAGGAAGGTTGGTCTGCCGATATGGTGGGAATAAAAGAATACGCACAAATCAGTAATAAATTGAGTGTCGATGAGTGGGGTGTGAGAAGAGGTGGTAAACCTATTCCACCTGTTGTTCTGAGAAAGAAAATTGTGGATTGTGGTCATCAAGGTCATCTTGGAAGAAACAAGACCAAAAGCAGATTGAGGGAATTGTTCTGGTGGCCTGGCATGAACAGGGATGTTGAAGAAGTTGTGAAAGAATGTTCATTGTGTGAGAACAGTGACAACACCTGCAACCTGTCAGTTATCCAGTTAGAGCATGGCAGAAGGTGGCTATAGATATTATGGACCCCATTGATATTATTGGTCACCATAATAGATTTGTTTAGATCATGGTGGACTATTATTCCAAATGGTTTAAGACTGAATTTATGGGGGAGTGACAAGTATATCAGTTATACAATTGTTAGAGAAATTATTTATTAGTGAAGGTTATCCAGAAGAAGACAACGGTCCCCAGTTTTTTCTCAAAATGAGGAAGCTGATTTAAGCCAAAGAAATATATGTCATTGCAAAACTGCAGTGTAGAATCCCAGAGCCAATAGTCTTGTGGAAAGGGTGAATAGGGTTATAAAGGAAAGCATTCAAATGGCTGTGGCTAATGGTAAGAATGTAGTTGAACAAGTAAATCATATGTTGTGGGCTTACAGACCTAGTATACATTGCACCACAGGGCTTTCTTTGCTTGGATTGTTGAGGAAGAGGACACCCAAGTTTGTTGTTTCTAAGGGTCCGAATGTAGAAAATATAGACATTGAAATAAGAGAATTGCAGAAGAGAGTGAGTGAGAAGCAGCTATTATACAAAAAGTATTTTGATGAAAGATGTAGAGCTAAGGAGCTTGACATTTCATGTGGTCAAATAGTTAAAGTCAAATTAACAGGATGTGTAAGAAAAGGAAGGTCAGTATTGTCTGAACCTAGGGTTGCTAAGATGAGGTCAGTGGAGGATGTTAAAGAATAATGAATCTCTAACGGACGATGTGGGAAACTTTAATCCTGTGGGAAAATGCAACAATGTAAAGGTGGCTATGGTCTTTTACTATTTAGAGAAGGATTAGTGTTGAATTATTATGTTAGGGAAGAGTTGCTATTGAAATAACCTTGGGGAGAAGAACACATACAATATGTAAGAGAAGACATTGTTTGCTGAAACCTGAGGGGAGTGATTTATAGCCAATATATTACAGTCTATTGCATTATTCATTAGAGCCATGAAGAAGCAGCGAACATTTAAGCCGCAAAACACGTTTGCTGTACTGTAATATTATCAGTGGGAAATGACTATTGTACGTAACATCAACTTTAAGAAATCGTATTGATATTTTTGAAAATTACTTCAATGTGTATTAGTATTTTACTGTTGGATGAAAACAAATGCTCTTAAAATTTTGATCTTTGGAAAGAACGATGACTGTCAATGAAGTTTTAGAACACGATGTGCAGTGATGTATAGTATTTATTTCTTTAACATGAACTTTGTAAATTAGGTAAACAAATTTGACTAATACCGAGCTTTAGCAAACTTAGGTTTTTGACTCTCCACCATTTGTAACATTTATTGTTACTGTGGTTAACTGATTTTTGGCAGTATGGTTGTTTTTTCAGGAAGCTGCCATCCTTAGTTGGTGGAGTCCAGAAGGGCCACTGGTATTTGTAAAGAATACCCTTTACCTTCTCTACATTTCCCTGCATTTAAATTGCATGTGTCCTGCAGTGCAAAGCATATATCCAATGTGTGGGATCCTTCTGAGTTTGCCTAGGCAGGGTGATTTTTACTGAAAGGGTATGCTTCCAGTCAAATACTATGTCAGGCAACACATGCTCAACTCTGTCCCATGGTGCGAGACTGTGCATTGCGTAAAGCAACCTTGTTACAGCATCAGTGCAGGGGATGACAGCAGCTGCAGGTCAATCTTAGTAGATATGGCTCTGTGCTGTGTTTTCCCTCTTGCACAGTCAAATGCTGTGATGATGTGTTGAATGAAAAATTAGTAAATCTGGGCCTTATTATTTCAATAAATTTAAAACCTGGATTTTGAGGCAGTTAACAATCAAATGAAAACTTCACAGGTAAGGTATGTTAATTGAATAAGTAATCCCAAATGCATGCCGTCATTTTTCACTGGGATGGCAGCAGTCATTTTCTGATTCTTTTCTATGCAGTCTGTGGAGAAACCAGTTTAAATAGGAATCCAAGAGGCATTTTGAGGCAAGTTTCTCAAAGAAGCATTGTGTGAAAGAGCATATTTTGAGAGAAAATATATGAGGATGAAGTGTGCGTAGTTCTAAGAGGATCCTAGGTAGTTAGACTCCTGAGCATGAAGGTGACTTTTCCACCAACGACTAATCCATATTAAACGGAATAGTCATTAATTTAACAAAGAACTTGTAAAGGGATTGGGCTAACATATCCGTGGTAGAACTCATTACCATCAAGGACAATAAAGATATCGCTTAGAATGTGGATGTTGTGAAAACTGTACCTCATGACAATGATTGTAAAAATAAATCAACTTTTGTACCAGAGTTACAAATGAGAAATGTCATTGACATATTTTGTGCTCTAGTTAGCAATTATCTCAAAGATGTTAAACAAGTGAACCTGGCATGGTCTCCGCGTAAAAAAGATGATATGTTGTCAAATACGTCAATATTTTACAGAGTTAGGGGCATATTAGCAAGACCCACGTTAAAATTATCGCCGTTTTAGCGGCAGGAAACTGCCGCTAAAACGGCGATAATGGGCTTGCTAATATGCGATATAGAATTCCAATAGAAGCCCAGGTTAGATGTGCAGGACATCTAACCTGGGCTTCTATTGGAATTCCATAACGCATATTAGCAAGCCCATTATCGCCGTTTTAGCGGCAGTTTCCTGCCGCTAAAACGGCGATAATTTTAACGTGGGTCTTGCTAATATGCCCCTTAGTTTATTATGATGATTTGTAGTGTTGCCAATGGTTTTGGACAAAATAATGATTTACAAATATCGGGAGGCAGACATATTGGAAAATAAACTTCATGATACACAAATATAGCAATGCATAAATAATGTAATATTGTTTTAAATATTATTGACATTGTTAATATAATTTTCAATAATATAGTGGTTAAAAATGACAATTTTATGTGTTACTATTGTTTATATAAAGGATATTATTTCTTCTAAAATATTGTCATTTAAAATGATTAAGAATGTTTTATTTAATTTTTTATAATAATGTATAGGGTCGTAGATGGTTGTTGCATTTATAGGGGGATATTGTGGGAAGTTAATTAGTTAATAATAATTATGAATTACTTAATACATTTAATTTAATTATATGATTTATATTTATTATGAAAATTATGCTAAATTGACTGGGCTGTTAGGTTTGTAGGGGTATAGGGTGGGATGTTAATTAAGTAATAATTAATTAACAATTAATTATTATTTAATTATTTAATTGATTTTAATAATGTTATTTATGGAATACTTTTTTATTTTGCTTATATTTTAGTTGCAGATCAGTAGGTTTGTAGGGGTCTAGGTTGGGAAGTTAATTAAATAATAATTTATTAATAATTTTTAATCCTAAAACATTTTTAATTGTGTAAAATATGGAATACTAATTTATTTTACTGATGTTTAAGTTGTGGGATGCTAGGCCTGCAGGGGTATATCGTGGGACGTTATAAATTATTAATAATTATTTATTATTTTCTTTTTTTAAATAATGTTTTTATTAAAGTTGAAAGAAACCAGTCTGGGAAGCAAAACAAAGTGATTGATTACCCAACATTGAGTAAAAACAAAACTCTGAGCAGAAAACATTCTACAGGAAGCAGCAAAACAATCAACATCCAAATACAAAATACTATATTTGGAATAAAGTGAAGCATTGTGGTAATAGAGCTAAATCCACGTGTCCTGGCCAGCAAATGCATCCGTCATCCAGAGCCGAATTAGGTCCCATTTCCGGCTCCGCCTCCACCTCCATGCATCATTCTCTACCAACGACATCTCCAACAGACTGATGTTCAAAAATTCCTGACACCAGTTCAAGGATCAGGGGACTCACTTGAGAGCCAAGAGCGTGCCAGCACCAATCTAACCAAGGAGATTGAGAAGAAATATAAACCCTCTAAATGTTGAGGGATAGCCGGTGAGTGTCCCAGCATAGTCAGCTTCAGATCCCACACAACCAAGAAATTTGAGATGCTACAAGTTTTCCCAAAAACAAAGGCACAAAATAAACGCAGAGTAGGAGAGAAAGCAAAGACATTAACCGCATTAGCCAACTCGAGTCCACAACGAAAACAGCAATCAACCCCCCGAAGCTTCATAACAGGGAGGCGGTTAGGAGTATTGTAAAAGTTGGTAATGCATTTAATGTGATGCACCTTAATGTGCGCCACGTTCAGAACCATCTGTGCCAAAAAGTTACCGCACCTCAAGTCCCCAGCCGTTACCTTCGTATTGAGGAGTTGACTCCATTTAACTGCTCTTCGCTTATAGACCAGAGTGATCCTTCTCTTTGCTGGAGCTTTCATTACCAGCTCTAATAGGGGATTGTATGAACACCTAATCTCGTCTTTATTCTGACTAGAAATGAAGTGCAGTACTTGGAGATACCTAGAAAAACAAGTATGAGGAAGAGAAAACTGGTGCTGTAAAATCTCAAAAGACAGAAGGACGTCCCCCTCAATCAGTTGACCCATAATGAAGTGTTTGGCCCTCTCCAAATTCTCCTGGAAACTATCATGAACACAAGAGAGTAAGTTGGGTTTATATCCTAAATATGCAAGCTGATTAAGCTGGGTAATGTCAGGAAATATTTGCCTAAAAGAACCACTGATAAGATGGAAAACCTTTAAAGTCTTAAATTGGGTTCTCCTGAAGTACAATGTGCACACAATACCAACTCCTAAAACAATCGATTCCCCCAACGGCAAGAAGTCACTGAACATACGCCCTTGTAGCCACGTCCCCCGCCGCAAAAGTAGGTGAAGTTGAGAAAAAAATGAGGCAAAATAATAAAACCACGAAACCAGAAGCAAAACTTCACCATCCTCCTTAGGCTGTTGAAAGAACTGTATCTTATAACGAGGCTTGCTATAACACCATTTAAACCTCTGCCATGAAAACTCATTCGTATTTAAAAAACGCTGGGAGAAAAAGAGGTATACAGCGGAAAAGGTGAACGTACCTCGGGAGATTCATCATTTCACAAAGATGGCAGTGACCAATCAAGCCCACATGAAGATGATTTCACTTGATGAAGACATTAACTGTGTGTTGATACAGCTTCCCATAGTTGTTCTTAATAATATATACCATATGTACAAATAACATTACCTCCAGATACAACCACCGACATCACCCATCTTTTATGCTGACAAAGGGATGTGCCATTAGACAAAACCTGAGTCTCATCTGAATTTAACTTATATCCAGAAACGTCCCCAAATGTTTGAGCGGCCATCTCCACTGCAAGTAAATCAGTGGCCGGGGTGGGGGTTAAGAATTCCATGTCGTCTGCATAAGCTGGAACCTTAACCTCAAATAGGTGTTTCTCAAGGGCTGGATATCCTCGGATGATTTGAGAGATTTTAAAAGGCTCAATATATAATACAAATAACTGAGGAGGGAGAGGACACTCCTATCTGGTACCACGAAAAATAACCCGAGCAGTGAATCCTTGCTTTTAGACCAGTATAATTTTGACAAACTCGGATACACAGCCTGAGCCTAGTCCAGCAGTCTCCATGAACCCCCCAGGAAGCGCCAGGAGACCTGGTCAAAGGCCTTCTCAGCGTCTTATTGAAGCCATACCCACACCCCCCCACCAAGAGAGGCTGTCTCCAGTGCAGTAATTGCTGTGTTGACGTGCAATGTTGTGCCACATACCTTAATGAAGCCATGCTGGTTTGAGTCAACCAAACCAGTGATAACTACGGATAATCAATTAGCAAGGATTCGCATATAAATCTTCAAGTCTGCATTAATTAAAGATATTGATCTCCCCAAGACATAGGAACCTGACCAGACACATCGAAGGAGTTAAATAAATCCCTGAATTCCAGGGACAAAATGTGCGAGAAAGTGGCGTAAAACTCCAACGGAATCTAATCAGGACTGCAGGCCTTACCTTTGCCTAGAGAACCAATGGCAATTTCCACCTCGGAGGGAGTTATAGGTTTTTCTAAGTTAGACTGCTGGATATGACTCAGGTTATGATGGAAAAACCACCCAACAAACTGAAAAATATATTTGGTGAAGGAAAAACTGTCATCTCGATAGAGGTCTTATAGTACTGCCGAAAGAAATCTCTAATAGCAGTTGGGTCGACCATGCGCTCCACTTTCTCACTCCTAATCTGCTGACTGGTGTTAAAGCTAGAGCTATCCTTCACTCCAAAAGAGAGCAATTGCCTCATCTCTTCACTATTTTCAAAACTGAACATTTGCGTAGCGAAGCAGTTTTTAACCGCTCAATCCCAAATTCACTTCCTAAGAGACACCTGAAGAGCGATAGACTGTTCCAAGAAAACCTCAATATGGGGCCCATCTCTAGCGATGATACTTTATCCCAGATTGGTGTCTAAAGTACTGAATGACTGACAGGCCTCAGTCTCCTCCAACATTGCCACCCTCCATTGGCGAATAGTAAACTGGAGTATTTGTCCCTGACACAAAGTCTTAAATGCGCCCCAGACAACAGAGAATGCTGCTGAGTCGATATTAAACTCCAAAAACTCAAATAAATGAGAGTTCATGGAACAGATTCAGTCTTCATCATGTAGCAGTTTATGCTCAAATGTCCAACCCTGAGGTGCTGATGAATGAGTCTCTGGGTTGGATGAACTGTGATAGAGAATTGCGATCAGAGACAACCCTCAGATTAAAAGCCAACTTTAAGGATGAAACTAACATATTAGTAAAAAAAACATGTCTAAACATGACTAAGACTTATGGGAGACAGAATAAAATGTAAAACCCTGTTAATTAGGTAACACGAAACGGCAAAGATCAACAAATGCATATGAGGAGACAAGTTGTTGCAGAGCCCCCCTAAGTCGATGTTTCCCCTCGACAGCTGAACTTGGGTGGTCCTGAGCCTGAGATGTAGAATCTCTATTCGGCATAATGCCATGTTAAAATCACCACAAACAATAAGGGGTGGTGGCCAAAAATGAAGCCGAGTCATCAAAAGATCTAACATCATTGGATCATCAGTGTTTGGCCCATGGACAACATAGATAGTAAAGCAGATGCTATCCTCCTGGGTAGGTGCCAGAAGCCATCAGCCCCCAAGTCCAACCTTTGATGTAAAACTCCCCATTGGCTATTCTGAAGCAATAATGCAATACCCCTCTGAGCGGAGGTGAAGCACAAAGTGCACAACACTCTATAGCCAATATCCTTCAGCAAAGGACTTTCTGCATATGATAGATGCGTCTCCTGAAGAAAAATAATTTGTGGCTTCAGGGTAGTCAGTTCCTCCCACTTGTGTGGCCACTTAACCCCATTAATATTCCAAGATAAAATATGCAGTTGCTGACCAGGGCACCTACTATCACCGGCCATTACCATTGTATCTCAAGATCCATGAGATCCACAGCCGCTGAGTATAATTACAGACACCGATAAGCACCCTTGTTCCCCAGCAGACCAAACTTCTGTTTTATGCACAGACTACAGGGGTGGAAACAGTTGAAAATGTTATTTTATATTCTTCTGCTAATTAGTTATTTAATTGAATTTTAAATATTTTAATTATGGAATACTCATTTATTTTAATTATATTTTAGTTCTGGGCTGCTAGGTTTGTGGAGGTCTAGGCTGGGAAGTCAATTAAGTAATAATTAATTAACAATTATTATAAATTGTAAATTATGTAACTGATTTTAAATATGCATATTATGGAATAATTATTTTTTTATATATTAGGAATGGGCTGCTAGGTTTGTACGGGTGTAAGGAAGGAAGTTAATTAATTAATAATTGAATATTAGTTATTTATTAATTAATAAAAAGTGCACGCTCATCCAAGGCAGCAGGACCAAATGGTATCCCTATAGATCTGGTCAAGTTAAATACAACCTTTGGAGTATGTTGTTAGAACGGCTGGTTTCACAGTTAATCAAGTTTGGGAAGATACAATCTTCCTGGAAAGGAGCTATTGTGCATCCAATATACAAACGAGATCCAAAAGCTGATCCGTCCAGCTACAGATTAATAGCGTTACTAGACTTTGAAGGGAAATTGTTTACAAAACACCTTCAATTTCGTTTAGGGTGTTCAACAATTGATAACATCATTTCTCTGGCTCTATTAGGGAAAACAGCACGCTTGCAGAAAATAACACTATTTGCATGTTTTGTGGATTACTCCACAGCGTTCAATAAGGTTAATCCACAAAGGCTATGGAGTAAGCTTATAACATGGGGAATTGATCCGAATCTTCAGAATTTTATTATCGGATTAAATTCGGGAACATGGCAACAGGTAAAATTAACACTTAATAATACGTTATCACCAAAAATTGTTATTGAAAATGGCCTTAGGCAAGGTTGTGTTCTTGCACCATTGTTATTTTCTCTCTACATTGCTGACATAGATATGGCACTGAACTGTGATATGGGTATCGCACCAAAATAAGGAGGTATAAAAATACCATACCTAGCGTACAAAATTAGTCCCATATTTATTATATGCATAACCAGTAATGAGTAAGAAGGTAATCTTTAACTTTGAGAAACGTTTTATGAAATGTGTACACACTTTATTATCTATGACAGTCAACACCACACTGTATCATGAGGTTGGAACTCGGTCTAAAATCCCAGGCACTATTGCACAACAGAAGCTGTGTGAATTACATTATTGATTGTGCCAAGGCTTACTCATCTTCATTGAAACATCTAATATTTGAAGAGTTAGGGAGATCGAAATACGGTGGTACAGAATTGTACAGTACATTGATGGGATTAGGACCTTACGATTTACCTGACATACAGGAGATGGGGCAAATGATCGAATCTGTGTAAAAAAAATGTAATAAGCAATACGCTCACTACTAAGCAGTGGAATTCAGACCTTCTACAAGCTGGAAAATATAATCATATGGATTTAGTAATCGATACTTATCCTGTATAGAGTCAAGAATATTTAGAAGGGAACCTACCTGGCTATATAAAAAGGATATTTTTAAGATTCATACTACTTTATATACTGATTTGGGAGTTTGAAGGGTAATGGAACCAGGCACTTAAAGGCCGACCAGCTTACTAGCTCTGTGGAGCTACCGTTGAATCTCTTGTACATCTAATATGTGACTGCCCTAAGCTGTTGCCCATACGGAGGATATACTTACGCTCCTTATTTAAAAATGCTACAATACGAACAACTACTGAGGTCGTTAGATACTGTTTTAGGCTCAGAGAAGACAGCGCAATAACAATGATGATACGTTTTTAGAGCATGCATATAAAGCATTAACAGCGTAAATGTCCCATAAAGTGGGAAGTAACACAGTTTTTTATCGTCAGATAATTTAAATTTAAATTGTATAATTTCGAGAAAATTATGCATCTTATACTTGTGACACTTTAGTATATTGGCAAAAGTAACAAAGTGAGTTAAAAGAACACAATCCAGAGATAGAAGGGTGAACGAATTTTGCACATTTGGCACATCAGCACTTTAGTACATCTATGAAATCATAGATTGAGCCAAAAAGATTTAATAATGGAAAAAGGTTAAATAATGTATGTAAATGAATAGAGGGAAAAGAATATAAATTACATTTACACCAGGGAGGCAAACGTATAGAATCTCTAATGGTAAATCAGATGCATATATTCTGCCTAATCGACACATTAGCACTTTATCTTGGTAAAAGAAACAGACTGAAGTAAAGAGTATTATGATACAGTGGTAGATGGATGAATAATGAATGGAAACCATTGCGGGAACTTACAGAATCCTTGTATTACGAAGTGTTGTACTGACTATGAAAGCAAGTTTTAATGATTGGAATTTTAAACGATTGATAATTCTTCTTTTAAATGTTTGTATTTTTATTGTAATCGATTGATTAATACAAGAAAGTATTTTACTGCTGTCTGCTGCCTACCCGTTTTTCTTGTTGTTTGGTGCCCTGCTGTCCAGCCGTCTCAGCTCTGGTTTCCCTGGCATCTGTTCCCCTGCAGGTGATGCCGTCACCCTGGTGGGAGACTACACTCCCAGGGTGCAACGCTCTTCCAACAGGTGCTGCGAGTGAGGGGGAGGCGTCCAAACCACCGACGTGCTTATAGCGCTGCCTTTCCCCCCGCAGCGCGGGACTCTGCTGTCTGCTGCCTACCCGTTTTTCTTGTTGTTTGGTGCCCTGCTGTCCAGCCGTCTCAGCTCTGGTTTCCCTGGCATATGTTCCCCTGCAGGTGACGCCGTCACCCTGGTGGGAGACTACATCTCCCAGGGTGCAACGCTCTTCCAACAGGTGCTGCGAGTGAGGGGGAGGCGTCCAAACCACCGACGCGCTTATAGCACTGCCTCTCCCCCCGCAGCGGGGGACGCGCGCGGGCCGTGCCCGGGCCAAGCCTGGGCCAAGGGCGGGCCCGTCCTTGCCCGTCATTGCCAGGAAGAGGCTGGGCAGGGCCATCCCCCTTTCATCTAACTGTTGGGTTGAACTGGCCTCCACAAGATAAACTACAAGGTATTGTGCTACTTGGCAATTCTGGTATTTCGATCTACTGTGGAATTAATTGACTCTACTTGAATGCTTATTTCTGTGCATTGAGGGTCAAAACTTTACAAGGATCTATTGTAACGCTATTGTCCCCCTCATTGACATACTTACTTAATCCGCGGCCACAAATGGGCAAAAGAAAATCAATGGAGGGAGTAGGGCTGACTAACGCCCCGCCTGGGGGGGTAGGGAAAGGGAAAAAAGCAAAAAGGTCACATAAACGCGCTATTAACAACTGCGTGATGGATAGGATTGATGTCCTCATTCATGAGTGTGAGGACATTCTGGGCACAGAACCAACTGTTCCTATTCTTAGTACACAACTATCAACCCCCAATCCTAGCCTGCTGCATACACCCACTATCCCCTCCATGTTTTGCAAGAAGCGCAGGGAGGAAGCACTGAAGCCCAGTAACGAGATTATACACGAACTGTGCGAGGGACAGACAATAGATTGCCCCAGCCTTGAGTCTCCACTCCAATTACCGATTTTGTCACCCAAATTTAATCAATTTGGTGTCGCTACTCCTTGCACGAATAGGTTCTCAGTCCTGGCAGAAATCACCGACACCCCGCTGACACAGATTATTCCCCCTCCATCTTCAATCCAAGTAGGGAGTATCGAGGAGACGACCTCGTCACAGTTAGACCTTTATCAGCTTGTCGCCTCTCTCAGGCAGGAAATTGGGCCATGAGAGTGAAGATAGACAAGCTTGTGAATATAGTTAAAACACTTACCCCGAACAATATTGCAAGCAATCAGAAGGAGCCCCCCTGCTTAGTGGTTGAACAACCCTCGCAGCATACTAGAGTCCACCCCCCACCCCTGAGCGGTAGACACCAAATAGGGGGCAGATCATTTGCACCACTCCCATCAATATATAATGACACTTTCTTATCACCTACTATGGAACGCTTAGAGACCAACAAACCGTGTCCTCGAAATACAGTTTCCCTGCAAACCTTCAAGCATTGCATCATTCCTTCAAGCGCCCCATCCACAACGCGCCCAATGCTTGCTAACCCCTTAAAATTGAACCATCCACCGCAATCTTTGCACTCAGGAGAACATAAAGTCTGCATGGTCAATGTCCCTAAGTTACAAAATGGGGCTGCCTATGAAAGTGAGGAATCACTAGTTAATAAATCAATCCATTGGATTCGGCAGGTTAGGGGATGTCGCTCACTTATACATGAGGACATACTTAGAGCCAGAAGATGCACATCACCCACACACTCACGGGACTATATTGAGCTCACCCTGACCAAAGCAGATCTGGCAGAGAATCTTATTCTTCTTGAGTTTCGCACTTGCTCGCCTGATTTTTCAGCAATACAGTTTAGGCGACCCTCTGCAATCACAACTCCGGAAAGGCTAAATGATAAACACCTGGCAGGGACTAGAACAGGTTCATCTTCATTAGACTCTAATGACTGACTACGAACCGCGACCATTGAAGCACGGACGACCCAGGTTCTTTCCCCAGTGGCAGATTATCCTCCTACAAACGACTTAATCCATTCTCCTGAACTTACCTTAGTTACATCTAGAGATCTAGCCTCCCCCAACCAGTTAAAAATCATCTCTTGGAATATCGCTGGTCTTTCCAATAAACTCTCTCTACCAAACTGGAACGAGTTAGTAGAGGGCTACGACATATGCGTCTTCCAGGAAACATGGAGCCTGGTTCCATTGTATAAATCGGGCTATAGTTGCTACCATATACCAGCTACCACGGTAGGGAAGGGTCGCCCCTCCGGGGGGCTGATTGTATGGGTCAAAATCGCTCTCAACTATAGAATAATAAAGCATCAAGCCTCGTGCCCAGACATCATGAGGCTCACAATTAAGGGGCAAAGAGGGGGGGAAATAATGGATTTGTTTAATGTCTACATAAGGGGAATAGCCGGTGGCAAAGCCTCACTCACTATCACACTACTCGAACAAGGCCTGACAAGTTGTCTGCCCCACTCTAGGGTAGTAGTGGCAGGCGATTTAAATAGTACTTTTGAGCCTCTCAGTACCGAAGACATAATAGGGATCGAGGAGGAGGACAGAAAATGGGGCGTCCCTTCATTAACTGTACCTCCGGTGAAAAGATGGTCACAAAGGGCCATTCAAGTAAATGCACTCACCATGGAATATGGCTTAAGAGCAGTTAATGGTAGGACTAAATCAGATCCGCAGGGAGCCTTCACCTATAATAAAATAACTTGCCCTTCCCGTATCGACTATATCTTAGTAGGCGTTGGGTTTTGGGGACATGTCTTAGATATGACAGTGGGAAGCACATTAGATAGTGACCATAATCCTTTGTGTATGCTATTGAGGTCCCCTTGGGCACCTACCTGCCCTGCACTGACTACCCACATATACAGTGTAACCAAAGAGGTGACACCTTCAAACTCAAGAAGAGCACTAAAATGGCACAGGGTCGCCTTAAAAGATACAAAACTAGAGGCCATTAGACAAATATTACACAAAAATACCAATGAGTTATGTGAGGGGACAGAAGAGGACCCTAACAACGCCCTCACTATACACACACGCACTATCGAGGAGATCAGTATCCATTTCCAAGCACCCAATAGACCCAGTCGTCCTGTATCACATACGGTGACAGCGCAATCATGGTATAACAAAGAGTGGAGACTCAAAAGGAAGGCCCTGGCAGTAGCTATTAGAAACAAGAAGGGGACAGCTATCACACTTGCCAGGAAAGAATATAGAGAGGCTCAGCTTAAAGCAAAACTAGACTAGGACGAAACTAGATGGCAAGAACTAAAAAGTGCTAGCCTAGTAAGGGACACAAATTTTTTCTGGACACTGGTCAGGAGGGCAAATAGGGGAGAAGCAGATCAAATCTCCAATTATATCCCTCCCCAAGCATGGTGTGACCATTTTGGCGAACTCTATTCTGGGCCCAGTAATGTAAGCATAGATGGTCACCCTTTAATTAATCCTAGGATTAATAACATAACTGTAGATGGTTACCTTCCAACTAATCCTAGGCTTATTGACAGTGACCTATTTACATTGAAAGAAACTAAGGCCCACATGCATCAAAGAAAAAATTTGCGACTCTAAAATAGTGAAAAATAAGGAATCGCTATTTCAGATTCGCTAAACGGAATGCACCAAAATATTCGGTAAATATTTGTGATTCCTTAAAAATCGCTAAAATATTTACCGATTACTTATTTACCGAATCGGTATTTGCGAATTCGCAAATACCGATTCGGTAAATGCGAAAGCGTCAATCGTCTCATGGAGATGACATCATACCAGGAAGTGAATCCCAGATACCACACACCTGTGGCACAGTGAGAGACTGAGGAGGAGGAAGACTGTTGGTGCACAGCCTGGAAAACACTTTTTCCTGCAGAAGTTGATACTAACAATCACAATGGACCCAGGAAACAAAAAGCAAAAAGGAGAAGGCAGGAAGAGGAAGATCAAATTCAGTGAGAGGGAACTGGAAATACTCACTGAGGAAGTCGTCCAAAAACATGACCAGCTGTTTGGGAAACAATCCCTGCATGTTGCAGAGTCAGTCAAGCGGAAGATCTGGCTTGGGATACAAGCCCGGGTCAATTCTGTGGGGGTCACACACCATGACATCAACAACCTACAGAAGCGATGGTATGACCTTCGCAGCCGGGCAAAAGAGAGAGTGGCTGAAAGGCTGGCATCTGCAAGAAAAACAGGAGGGGGAACATCCACTCAGCCTGCAAACACCCCAATGGACGACTTGGTGGAATCCACTCTGCAGCCCGAGGCAGTTGTCGGGGTCACGCAGATTGACACCTCAGGACATGCGGGGACCTCCCAAGGTAAGAGCACAACCAAACATATTGCAAAATAATTGTAAGCCAAAGTGCAACAAATGCATACCCTGCGTAGTGTAGCAGACATGAGTCCAGTCCACCTCTTACTTGCAACCCCCTAATGCATTGTGGGAGTTGTATGCATACAAATGTAATGGCAAAGCATGGAGGGAGTAGCACAGCTCAAATGCAACAGAGTACAGCAAGGCAGTGACAACAGTAGACTTCCTACATCACAGAAGTCAATTTATTACACCTCTGTGAGCGCAATGTCACAAACATGTGCAAAAAATAGATATATTACATTTTACAAAACAAAATGATCTTGCACTGTTTCCCTCACAGATGCATCACAGGAGAGTGACGTGGCAGACATCCACGATTCTGAGGGACATACAGACCAGCAAGGTGAGGGACAAGAGATGCCAGCATCCTCGCCCCTACCTGTTCCCACTCAACGCAGGAGAAGAGTACTACCACTGACCGATTTGGATAGTGAGGAGGACACACAAACAGGAGCGAACCCACAGGGCACTGCCCATACACCACCACCCCCACCACCAGAGGTAACAATCCCGCCACGTCACAGTCCGTTCCGCAGGCAAAGGCCAAGTCCATTTCTGAGGTCTGCTGTGGACGATGGTGAAGCTGCCTGCAGTGTGCTTGAGACCAAGATGCTGAGGGTCCAGCGCCTGCAACAAAAGAACATGCAAATTATGCAGGTGCAACTGGGAACAATGGTCACACACATGGGTGGGATACGTGACTGCATGAAGGAGCAGACGACTGCAGTCGTTGAGGGGCTCAGGGCACACAGTGATAAACTTGACCGTGTTGCAACAGCCATTGAACAGATGTGCAGGGTCATGCAGGCTGAGCATATCTCTAATACCAGGAGGCAACAACATTCTATGGGGTGCATGCGCGGATACACCAGGGCCATCAACAGGCTGAGTTCTACAACAGCTCAGCTATACAGGCGTGCAGTCGCCATGCAGGTCGAGATGACCCACTGCTGTGGGGATGTGGCCAGGTGCCTAATCCAGGTCACCACTGCTGTGGAAGGGCTGCAGACAGCAGCAGCCAGTGGGAACCTCATGCATGGAGGGGGGGAGAGTGAGGAGGCCTCCAGCCTTAGCAGCCTACTGGTGCCTGTGGCACATAGCAGGAGGCGCAGTAACAGGAGTCAGGCAGGCACAGAAGACACCATGTCAGATGCAGCTGGGCCTACTACAAGGGCCACAGGGGGGCGTCACAGGAAGCGTTAGACATTTGGACATTCAAAACAATCTGGTGATGAAACCAGGTATGTGTTACTTATACACACTGCAGTTGCAGTCCCAAGGCAATGGAATGTAATTGTCTGTACATGGTATGTGTGCATTAACACATACACACAACTGTCACATTAAACCTTTAACCAAATACTGTGTTGTCATGTGCTTACTCACCTTAGAAGTAATGTTGCGTGATTTCTGCCCTTCTACGTCTGCCCTCTGCTGCTTGTGGTCCACCTGCTGCATGGGGTGGTTGTGTCGGCTGTATGTCCTGTTCTGGCTCGCTGTCAGAGTCCACCAAGGGGATGCCTATAGTGGTGGCTATGTTGTGCAACATAGCACACATTGCCACAATCTTACAGCATTTCTCAGGACTGTACTGTAATGCCCCACCGCTCTTGTGTATGATGCAGAATCGTGATTTAAGTACCCCAAATGTCCTTTCGATCACATTGCGCGTCGCAATGTGCGCACGATTGTAACGTCGCTCCCTTTGAGTGGCAGGATTCAGGTATGGGGTGAGGATGTAAGACCTCACAGGGTATGCGCTATCACCTACAGGATGTGAGAGACCAACATACATTAGTCACTGCAATGTGTCACCATGGTGTACACTTTTAAATTACAGTATTACATTGATTTACCCAGAAGATATCCTTCTCCGAACTCCCCCGCAAGTAGACGTCTGTGTATTCCACTGTGCCGGAAGATGTATGCGTCATGGGCACTGCCAGGGTAACTTGCCACAATGTCAGTGATTAGTGTTTTTGAGTTGCATGTTACCTGTATGTTCAGTGAGTGGTAAGATTTCCGGTTGCGGTAGATATACTCATTCACTGCAGGGGGACATATGGGTACATGCGTCCCATCGATACAACCAATCACATGCGGGAACTGTGCAACCTGATAAAAATCTAATTTGGTTTGCATCAAATCCTGTGGTGTGGTGGGGAACCTGATGTGGTTGTGTATCCTCTGCAACATGGCATTTAGGAAGCTGTTAAAAAAACGCGATATGGCACTTTGGGAGACCCCTCCAGCTGCTGCAATTACTCCCTGGAAGGACCCTGAAGCTAGGAGATGCAGGGAACACAGGACCTGCACATGGGTGGGTATGGCATGTGTCCTGCGGGTCTGCCGCTGCAGTATAGGGTCTAACTCAGCAATTAGAGCTAAGATAGCTGCAGCATTCAGCCTATATTTATCATAGATCTCCTCCTCCGTCTGCCCTAGCAATGTGACGCGCACTCTAAAGATTCTCTCCTGGATCCTCCTTCTCCTCTGTGCTGCTGCTCTCAGCCTCATCCTCCTTGCCACAACGTAGAGCGCTGCCATGGTGGGTCGTTGGGATGCATTCTGGGACTGTTTAAGTAGTTTGCTGATGATTTACACATGTTTTTGATTATGTGTAATTTTTACCACCTGATGTGATGTCTTCTGGTTTAAGGAATGCAAATAGCGAATTTAGGCTGGTTCTGTATTAGCGAAAACTTGATGCATCCCATTTTGCGATTTCTTAATTGCGCTTCCTAAAATACAGATTCATTATTACCGATTCTGTATTTTATGAAGCGCAAAAATTGCGAGAACTACTATTTCTTGCGATTTTGCTTAATGCATCAGAACTAGCTAATTTGCGATCGGAAAAGGCATTTTTTACCGATTCGCAATTTTTCCGGTCGCAAATTAGCTTGATGCATGTGGGCCTAAGGCAGCTATAAGTAGGCTGGTGCCTGCCAAGGCCCCGGGACCTGATGGTCTTCCTGGCGACTTGTTTCTAGCTGACCAGGATAAATGGGCCGAGTACATCCTCCTTCTCATTAATTCAATTTCTAGAGGATGTCCAGTTCCAGAATCATGGAAGGGGGCGGAGGTGGTTCCAATATATAAGAAGGGAGATAGAGAAGATCCCTCCAATTATAGGCCTATCAGCCTTATTGACTCAATGCAGAAGGTAGTTGGGAGGGTTATTTTGCAGAGAATCCAAGCCTGGGCCGAGGAGGAGGACATTCTCTCTCACTACCAGGCAGGATTCCGGCCCAACACAAGTACGGTGGACCAGGTCTTCAGACTACTTATGATCCATGGGAAAGTGGTAGTGGCCGGCAAGGGCAGTCTTTATCTCGCTTTTATCGACCTAAAGACTGCCTTTGACCTGGTACCTAGCAATAGATTATGGGAAATACTACGTGAGATAGGCACTCCCCCACTAATTCTTAATCTTCTAGTGAGGCTCCACGAGGGAAATTATCCCAAGTAAGATGGGGGTCGCAAGGGCAGCTTACTAGAAAGATTCCAGTAAACAGGGGAGTCCGCCAGGGCTGCGTGATGGCACCCACCCTGTTCTCCTTATACGTGAACGGGGTGGTCAGCTTTTTGCAAGAAACACCAGCTGACGCCCCGGCCCTGGCGGGCAATAAGGTGCCAACTCTCCTGTTTGCTGACGGCACACTTCTAATCTCTAAGACCCCTGTAGGCCTGCAAACTCTTTTGAATAGGTTCCAAACTTTCTGTAATTCTCGGGGTTTGACTATAATAAATACAACGAAAACAAAACTCATGACCTTCAACCCCCATAAATCGTTTAGGAACAATTTTACTCTAGACGGGGCTTGCCTAGAGAGGGTTACCACCTTCGACTACCTGGGGATTCGTCTCTCAGAAAAAGTACAGTGGAGACCCCATCTTGATAAAATGCTCCTGAATCACAAACGGGTGGCCGGGGCATTGAGCAGAGAACATCGCTCATCTTTTAGTAGACCTGTTGCCCCGGCACTCATTGTGTACGGAGCCAAGGCTGTTAGCTCGGCTCTTTACGGTGCCGAGCTATGGGGTTTTGAAAACCTCGATGAGATCAGTAGATCGGAGCATAAGTTTCTTAGGGACCTGATGATGTTACCATGAGGTGTTCCCCTTACCCCTTTGATGTGTGACCTGGGTAGGCGTCACTTTAAAGATCTGGCCAAACTTCGTCCTCTGCTTTATTGGGCCCGTCTCAGGAGGACCCAGGAGTTGGCCAATTATGCTGAGGCACTCACAGAAGTCATGCGCATTGATATCAAGAAGGAGATCAAATGGATCTCCAATCTTAAAGCTTTAATGATAGCACTTGACCTCAAGGCCTTCTGGGATACTCAAACTCCACCAAGTAAAGAGGAGCTTAAACGGACCTACTGGGCCTGGATTGATGCTAGGGAACTTAACAATCCTAATATGGGAAGGCTCACTGAGGAATTCTTCCAACACAAACTGTACAGAGGCCTTGAACCATATTTGGATATAATCCAGGTCCCTAGAGACAGGTCATTATATACTCAATTTAGGTCGGCTCCCTCCCAGTTCGTGAATTTACTGCCAAGTGGTGTTCCCCGTACCGTACTATTGAAGAATGCCCCTTGTGCGGGACCCCAAAGGAGAGCGTTGCTCACCTTATGTTTGCGTGCCCAGGATACACAAGCGCCAGGTCAAGGTGGCTTGTGCCTATTTGCAAACAACTAGGTACTTTGGATCATAGAGTTGCATTACGTATATTGAAAACGGACCCGAGTACCCTGTTTGTCTGCGGAGTCGCTAAGTACCTGGGGTGTGTCTGGATAGTCAGCTCTAGGGCCATACAGAGGGCAGCTACTCCTGTTGAAGTATAAATGGCGATTAAGTTGGGAAGGGATAAGGAGCCATGGAATGCAATACCCTGCCCCCAACACGGAATAGTAACTAGATGATTGGAGCCATTTTAAGATTTTAGTTAAAAATGAAATCTGATTTATGAGGAAATAGCTTTATGTTTTAATGGTTTTAGAACTGGTCCATCACATTTTATTAATTATATTGACTGTATTTATATTCTATGTGATATATTGATGAATTGGTCGATGCTTTTATGATATTTATATCGAAATAAAGCTATTTGATTGATTGATTGATTGATTTTACTGCTATTTATTAATTGATCATTAATTCTTTTATTGAATGGCAATTATGTAAATTGATTTATACATTTTTTATTACATATATATATTCATGTTACTTTATAATTTTATATTTGTTTCTACATTGATGATGTTACTTGTATATGTAATGTGTTTGCAGTGAAGTACTTTCCCTACTCCTATTTAGACTGCAATAGGAATAGTAAAATTAACCTCTTTGCAATTCAACTCTGTACCTACTGTTGCACTGTTTGGAGTGGGAATAGTTCATCTCACCCCTCCGAAATCCAACATTTTCCCTACTATTTCACAGAATGGAGTGGTAATAGTAAATTTTACCCCTCCAAAGTCCAACACTTTCCCTACTGTAGCTTTGTTTGGAGTGGGAATTGTAAATTTCACCCCTACTAAATATAACTTTTTCCCTACTGTTGCATAGACTGGAGTGGAAAAAGTAATTTTGGCCTCGGGGACCCAATACCTAAGGCCAGGCCTTTTTTTTAAACAGTAAGGGATGGGGGGCCGTGCGGGCTCCCTGCCAGGCCGATTTTGGGCCCGGAGACCCCATCCCCCAGGGCTGGGCCTCAATTGTGGGTTCCCTGGTCCCACCAAGGGCACCCGCTCACCACTGATGGGGACCCCAGTGATCCTTGCTGGCTCCCCGTCTACTGTGGGTGCCAGCATTGCTTTCACAGAGAGGGAGCTGCTAACCTACAACTACCTCTCTGTGAAAGCAATTTAGCTCTGCTTCTAGCAAACAAAAGCATCTTCTATACTCTGGCTTGCTAGAAGCAGAGCGTTTGCTTTGGCTTGGTGGTAGCGGTAATGCTCCTGCCAAGCCATAGCAAACAGCTATGTCCAGGGGATGGACACCCCGGGACATAGCAGGAGCCAGCCCTGGGAGATGGTGGTCCCCAGGGCCATCTTTGGCTCCATCAGGGAGGCTGTGCGGCTCCCCTCCTTTCTTGAATTTTGCCTAGAGAGGTGGTGGTCCCTGGGGCTGCAGGGGGGTCCCTGCACCCCCACATTACTTGTAATTAAAGCCTTGGGGAGGTGGCGACCCCCGGGGCTGAAGGGGGGTCTGCGTTGCCCCACGCATTGCTTTCAGGTTAAGCCCCTGGGAGTTGGTGGTCCCCGGGTCTGGGGGGTCGGAGAGGCCCCCCATGTAAAAATAAATGAGCCCTGTGGAGCTGATGGTCCCCAGGGCAGCGGGGGATGCCATACGGGCCTCCTCCACATTCATTCTATATAAGCCCCAGGGAGGTAGCGGTCGCCAAGGCATTACTAAGCCCCAGGAAGGGGGGCCCATGTGCCTCCCTCCTTTTTAATGCAAATGCCCCGGGACCTGGCCCACCTGGGAGCTGATTATTAAGGAAGCGTGGGAGCCTGCACTTTGGTTTTTTTGGGGGGGTCCACGGATCCCACAGAAATTTAAAAAAATAAATAAATTCTGGCCCTGCACATTCCCTGTGGGACCCCCCAAGAGGCCTAGGGAGTCAGTATATTTCTACCCTGCCCCCTTTTCTTTTGGTTAATGTTTTTTATGGAACTCGGCTCAAGACGAGTCCCAAGATGGCTGCCAACACTTCCTGATTTAAAGTGTTGGCAGCCAATCAGATTTCAGCACAAGATCGGGAGGGGTCACAGATCCTCCATGTCCCTTTATATACAACTGGAGATATCTTTAAATAGCTCTGCAACTACTGAACGGACATACACCAAATCACAAAAAGACACTTCCCTGAACCAACATCTACCCTCCTGCCAAATTTGGAGTAATTCCATTCTGCAGTTTGGGGTGTAGCCGTGTCTAAAGTTCCTATTGAAAATAAATTAGGAAAACACATTTTGGGACACCCTGTTTTGTTGACCCCCACTTGACGGATCTCCCTGAAACTTTTAAGACAGCAGCTGAATTGAGTGTCAAACTCATTTTGAAAATTTCACGAGTATTTGTCAAATTACGCCAAAGTTATATATATATATATATATATATATATTCACTGAAAAAACCACAGGTTTCAGAGACGTTATAGTTAGTTGGACATTTCACTCGTACAAAACCAGAGAAATTCGGCCGTTATAGTTAGTTCAGCTAACTATAACTCGCGCCCCCGCAATGCACTGCTGATGATGTCACATATTACATCATTGATGACATGGTCAGTGACATCACTGATGACATCACTGATGACATTTCAAATGACATCACTGATGACATCACTGATGACATCATCCACTGACTGTGTGTTTCTGTAAAGTTTAAATATGTTTTATATATATATGCCAAGGTGTATTGAAGAATGAGTGGGTGTATAAGTGTGTGGATGGAGGATTTAGTAGGTGCATGACTGACTGTATAAGTGAGTGATTAAACGTGTCTTATTGAATGCATGGGTTAGTGACTAAACAGTGTGAATGTCTGTATCAGTCTGTCTGTTGTTGTGTAAGCTGCTGTATGGGTTGGTGAGTAGCTACATGAGTGTCTATATGGGTTATTGATTGGCTGCCTGAGTATTTGTATGGGTGCCTGAGTGTTTGTGTGGGTGGGTGGGAGGTGTGTGACTCTGTGCATAGATGTGTGAGTGGTTGATTCACTGGGTGTATGGGTTAAAGAGTGCATGTGGAAACAGCTGTATGGGTGGGTGAGTGTGTGCATGGGTGTGTTGGTGAGTGAATGGATGTCTCAGTGGTACATGTCCAAGTAACTACATATGTAAAAGGCAGTGTATGTGAGAGTTGGAGTATATAAATGACTATACTTGAGAGTCAGTGATTGTGAGAGTAGCTGTATGGATGAGTGTGTACTTGTATCAGTGATTGTATAAGAGAGTAAGTATGCGTTAGTATCTTTATGAATAAGTGAGGTGGTGTGTGTATAACTGTATAGGTGAGTAAATGGAAGTGTGATTGATTCTTTGCATGACTGACTACGTGTGTGAGTAACTCTGGATGAGTGGCGGTGTGTGAGTGTCTGTATAGGTGTATGAGTGCATATGATAGTGTTGTATTGATGAGTGACTGCATGTATGAGTGACTGTATGGGTGAATGAGTGGATGTGTGTGTAGACCTAGGAATCAGTGAGTGCGTAAGTAGTAACTGGTATTGGTGTGTCTATGGTTTCGAAAATGGTAGTCTGTATTTTAGAGTGGGTGTTTCAAAGGTTATATTAGGGTGTGAGGAGGTGCATCAGATTTTCACGTGTATGATGTCATCAGTGATGTCATCAGTGATGTCATCAGTGATGTCACTGACCATGTCATGAATGATGTAATATGTGATGTCATCAGCAGTGCATTGCGGGGGCGCGAGTTATAGTTAGCTGAACTAACTATAACAGCCGAATTTCTCTGCTTTTGTACGAGTGAAATGTCCAACTAACTATAACGTCCCTGAAACCTGTGGTTTTTTCAGTGAAATTCTAAGGTTTTTTAAATGCTAATTTCTAACTATAACGTGCCTGAAACCTATGGTTTTTTCTGTAAATTGCAAGTTTTTTTTTTAATGATATTTTGTAACTGTAATATCCTATCATTATTTTCTCTTATTTTTTTCCTTTTATTTTAAATATGTAATGCCTTATGTCTTTTAAAATATATATATATATTTTTTTTGCATAAATAGTGGAGTCGCCTACCCATTGTGTACCTATTAAGGTGGGTGCGCGGATTCAAGCCGCCATATTGCTCAAGTCGAGAAGGATGCGCATTTGGTATGCGACATGTGCGCGGTGCCGAGCCGCGCGTAGCGTCATATGCGTATGGGGTCGCTCCGGGTGCGCGACTTTCGTCATTTTTGTTATGTTTAAAACTATGTGTACATAATTGTAATATGTATATTAGAGTAAATCATTATATAAACTTATTATCAAAATTAAATATTTTTGTTTGCATTGAAGTTATATTATTGTTAGATACATTTTGCGGAAGTCGCGTCATGTGCGTGTTTGGTATGCGACGAGTGCGCGGTGCCGGGACCCACGTAACGTCATAAACGTACTGGGTCGCGTCGGGTGCGCGACTCCCGCAATTTTTTTTTTATGTTTCAAAACTATATGTATATAACTTTAATGAATAAATGAGGGCAAGAGATTATCTAAACTATTTATAAAAATAATATATTTGTACTTGTAATAAACTTATATTATTGTTAAATATATTTTCGCGAAGTTGCGTCGGTTGTGCGCTGGTTGCGCGCCCATGTGACTTTAAAAGAAAGCATTTGATTGGTTCATAAGGTTTCCCATTCTAACAGTTGAAGGACCCCACCCATTTTAGTCATTCTCTCTGCAGCATCACAGGAGAGACACCTGTTGTGTTTTTTGGAGCTAGATTGTGAATTTGTTTGGTGTTTGGTGGAAAAGTTTGGCAATGGCTTCCTCAAATCCAGATATAGACCTTCCTTCTGATGATGAAGACTTGGAACCACCTCCCAAGAAAAGACCGGACTCTATTGTGTGGAAGTTTTTCACCATCCCAGATGGTGAAAAGAAGGTAAATGCTCGAAAGGTGAGCTGCACACTTTGTCCCAGGATTCTTTTGAGAGGCAGTGAAAAGAAGTATTTGTGTGGGACTTCAAGCATGTATAAACATTTACAAACTATCCACCCAAAACATCTTGCACGGGAACAGCTGCGACGTGCTCAATAAGACACACAGCAAAGTGACCAGGGAGCTGGTCCCAGCACTTCTGGAGCCTCAAGCTCCGCATCTCGCGGTCCGGACATTCGTGCAGAGTTTGCGACCCTAGAACAGCATTGCATGAAATGCAAGGTGATTTTATGTTGTGGGGAGCAGTCAATTGATGCTGTTTGTTCTGCAGCAAGAAACCATCGCTGCTAATTTTTTATTTTTTTCCGTTGGAATGACTATGTCATTACAAAAGTTAAAAGTTTTGTCTGTTGTTTTTTTCCTTTTTCAAAAAACACCCAAAAAATTCAGAAAATAGTTTAAAAAACACAAACAAAATTAAAAAACAAAAAAGAAGAAAAAAAAGAGTTCTTATCAGAACTACCTTATTTGGTTAAAAAAGAGAAATAACTGCATGCTAATGTCTGGGTGATTGCTTGAGTACATGTGTAGAGCATGATTGATTGAAAGAGTGCATGGGTAGTGACAGGGAGATGGCTGGACTGCATGGGTAATGCACAGGTGATTATAGCAGTGCATGTGTTAGTGCCTGGGTCATTGCATGAGTACATGGGTACTGACTGGATAATTAGAGTGCTGCAAGGAGAATGCATGGTGAATTTATAAGTGCTTGGGTTTTGGCGGAGGGATTGGATAAGTACATTGTGCTGGCTGGGTGATTGAAGGAGTGCACAGGGAGTGACAGGGGGATTGCTGGACTGCATGGGTAGTGCTCAGGGGATTGTAGCAGTGCATGAGTTAGTGCCTGGGTCATTGCATAAGTGCATGGGTAGTGACTGGATGATTAGAGTACTGCAAGTAGAGTGCATGGAGAATTTATAAGTGCTTGGGTTTTGGCGGAGTGATTTGATAAGTACATGGTGCTGGCTGGATGATTGGAGGAGTGCATGGGTATGGAGAAGGTGATTGCTGAACTGCATGGGTACTATCTGAGTAAATGAATGTACAAATGAGCAGTGTCTAGGTGGTTAGAGGACTGTATGAGTAGTGCACAGGTGATTGTAGCAGTGCATGGTTACTGCCTGGGTCATTGCATGAGTACATGGGTACTGACTGGATGATTAGAGTACTGTAAGGAGAGTGCATGGTGAATTTATAAGTGCTTGCGTTGCGTTGGTGGAGTGATTGGATAAGTACATGGTGCTGGCTGGGTGATTGGAGGTGTGCATGGGGAGTGACATGGTGATTGCTGGACTGCATGGAAACTACCTGGGGAATTGAAGGAGTGAATGAGTAGTGTGTGGGTGATTAGAGGACTACATGGGTTGTACACAGGGGATTGTAGCATTGCATGTGTTAGTGCCTGGGTCATTGCATGAGTACATGGGTACTGACTGGATGATTAGAGTACTGCAAAGAGATTGCATGGTGAATTTATAAGTTCTTGGGTATTGGCGAAGTGATTGGATAAGTGCCTAGTACTGGCTGGGTGATTGGAGGAGTGCATGGGGAGTGACAGGGTGATTGCTGGACTGCATGGGTATTACTTGGGGAATTGAAGGAGAGAATGAGTAGTGTCTAGGTGGTTAGAGGACTGTATGGGTAGTGCATAGGTGAATGTAGTACTGCATGGTTAGTGCTTGGGTTACTGAAACTTACCTTTTTTATAGTAGATATAAAAGTAATTGAAACAATTTTTTCTGTTCTTTTTTTATAATCTAAATTTAAAAAAGTTTCAAGCTTTAGAATGTGGCTCTGTAAAAGAGAAGAAAAAAAACAGTTATAACATATAATATTATAGTTTTAACAACACAACATAATTTTACAATTACATAACATATTCAGTTTGCCTTTTTTGCTGTTTTCAGATTCTATTGAATTTCACAATACACAGTGATTTCAATGTTGATCATCATGTAACAACGGACAAAAAAATACAATCAATAAGATTGTTAAAAAAAAGCAAATCTGTGTTGAAAATATTTACAACAAAGTCAACTATCTGTTTAGTTTTCCTAAAATAAACACCCTCAATAACATTGCATATAATACAAAGATCAAATATATGAAATGCTACTTTCTAAAACAATTTTCTAAATACAATATCAAAGAACAGAAACGATAATTGAATCAGCAATTCTTGATATCTTCCCTATAGGCCAAATGATGTTTCCGAAATCATTTGCATTGAGAATATCCAAAATAAACTTCTTAATTCATATTCACATCTTCCCAATAGGCCGAATGATGTTCTCAGAAATTTTGCTTCAAAAATATTAGGTATGAATTTGGTAATTCATTAGGCAACCAATATTTGAATAGCAAATGGGCATCATTACAATGTGTCCATCCTTTATTGCACTTTAAATACACAGTATAGTGTCCAGATGTTGTAGAAGGTCCATCGTGGAAAATAATTGCCACTGCTTTGAAAGTTCTTCCTGATATTGATAGTTGACTTGCCACAAAATTTTTAATTTTAGTTTCCAATTTTCTTCCATCTGCCCTACAACGTTGTATCATTAAAATGATATATTGTCCAAATCTTTCTATAAATAATGTCGATAACATTTCTGATTTGCAGTGACTACACTCCATATTTTGATTAGCTGATTTTACTAATTTGTTAAAAGACACTGTTTTACAATCTGGTATTGTCAAATATATGAATCTTTCAGTGTCTATGTTAGTGGTAGAAGTAAATGTACAATCTTCACATTCATGTTCCCATCTGTAACGTAGTCCAAACAGATTTTCAATTTGTATTCCTTCATCTTCCAATACTGCAAGCATAAACATAAGAAATTCTTGAGCATCTTGCTGTACATTAAGTGTAAATTGTGAAGAACCAGAACATATATCCAGAAGACTCCGAATGCCAGAAACACTTTGGATTTTAGTTTTATCAGTTGTCAAGTTTTCAAAAATAGAATGCAACAAAGAACAAAACCTTTTTCTCGATTCTCCATAATTTGTTGTTGGAGATTTTCTAGAAAAATACGACGTTCACAACTACATTAGCATAGCAGTTGATACCTGAACTATTTTCTAACTGATATCCTACAATATCTTCAACACTGTCCATTTTTTTTTGTTTGGAACCTCAACATTCTCTTGATTTTTTTCCTATTTCCAACCTCACTACAGAGTTTCTCATATGTTCGTTTTCGACCTACTACACGCTTTTCATATACAGGATATTCACCTAAGTTGGGAGCATACAGTCTTCTTAACCTATTATACTCTTGTACACAATTTGCATCTGCACTAATCTTTCTCTCATCAAAATCAATCAAATACAATCCAGATAAAGTTCTGACTCGGGACAATGCAACATATGCCATTCCCTCTTTAAACACGGTACTTCCAATGTTTACCAAAGCACTGTCTACACTTAAACCTTGAGATTTATGAATGGTCACCGCATATGCTAAAGAAAGAGGAAACTGTTTTCTACGAACATACAAGTCTTTAACAAGCAAAAAACTAACAGAACAACGTCCAATTTGTTTTACCTCTTCAATCTGATCAAATTTAATCTTCAAAAATTCAATTCCATCTCTATTTTGATAATTAACAAAATCAACAACTTTTCCCATTGCTCCATTTACTAAACCTTTTTCCACATCTAAATTACGCCGTAAAATTACCCTACAGTTTTCACATACATACAAATTCTTTTCTAAACCAGCAGTCTTAGATATAGATTTTTCCAATGAATCCAATTTTGTTTTTAATTTTTCTGTCAAAATAATAGTAATTCCTTCGTGCTCTATTTTATCGATGGCTTCCATTTTTTTTATTTGTTGTTTCTCCAGCTTTAAAAGTTCTTCATTGAATGTAGAACACTCTCGCAGTGTTGGCATTAGGCAGATTATAGATTTCTTTTCTCCAATTTTTTTGTATATTATTTCCGGAGCAACATTTTCATTTGGAAACAAGTTTGTAAGTAGTCGACTTTGCAAAGCTTCTTTACCATGTTATGTCAATATACCAATTCTTATATCTTGGAGAATGCTTCCATAATATTCATCACTTGCCTGTCGCATATTTTTAATAAGTTCTTTGTATTCAAAATATGACCAAATGTTGACATTTCCAATACTTCCCAAAGATTTTCTGGTGTCTTCATGCACAAGTATTTTAAAAACTGGTTGCCCTTTTACAGGAGTAAGTTGCAGTAGATCACCGAAAACTATCACATGTTTTCCTCCAATTAACACATCATATTCTGTTTTTAAAATTTGCTGCATTCTTAAATGCACAAAGGCAAGCATTAAGTTTGAGACCATGCTCACCTCATCAATGATCAGAAGTTTCATTTTCTTTAGTACTCTTGAAACTTCCAAACAAGCTTCACCAGAAAGCTTGTGATATTCCAACTTGTTTTCATGTTCAACAGGAAGCATTAGTAAACGATGCAATGTAATCCCTTTAATGTTGTGTGCTGCTAACCCAGTTGGAGCGGTTACAACACAAGATAAATGTGATTCAGTGGTTTTCTGTAAATAACTGGTCAAAACTTTAATTAAGAAACTTTTTCCTG
Source organism: Calotriton arnoldi (assembly GCA_963921515.1). Lineage (NCBI taxonomy): Eukaryota > Metazoa > Chordata > Amphibia > Caudata > Salamandridae > Calotriton > Calotriton arnoldi. The sequence continues at coordinate 485,261 of CAWUFW010012441.1, read as the reverse complement.
TACCAGCTTGACCACTGATATACATTTGAATAGGTTTAAAAGATGTGCAGTTGCATTCCTTATTTTCATGAAGTAAACCATGGTCGATCTGTTGTGCAACTTGCTGATATATTTCTTTCTGTTCAATATTTAATTTTTCTTCAAAGTATCCTAAGCCCATAATATCCTGTTGAGCTTGATGCATTGCTGTTTCCACTTCAATCATGGCGATTGCTGCTTCATTTTCAAGAATTGGTTGTCCTAGTGGATCTTGACTCAGTGGAGCAGAACTTTGACTATCTTGAGAACTGTCTCTAGCAATCTCAACTGCAATACTAGCTTCCTGTTCAATTTCTTCATTCAGCATTTGGAGATAATTTGGAAAAATTGTGCGTTCAATGCTATCTTTACATGCATTAAAAGAATCTTCATAGCACTGAAAATCTCCAAGTAATTCCATTTCAGTACGCCAAGGCTTGAAGAGTTGCAGAAGTGCTAAATAGTAAAATTCCCTTTTATCAGGAGTATCGCAACTCAGTTTCCTGTGATTAATCAGATTTCCTTTACTATGTTTCACCAAACATCCTTCTGAACCAATCACTGAATATTTTTCTTCATTTATGTTCTCTGTAATATTTCTCTTAAAGCTGTAATATTGCAGTACTTCATAGAGACATATGTTTTCAAGATGGGGACTTCGATTTGGATAGTACGTATCCAACATGTTTGTTTTAACAATATCTGTGCTTTCCGGTTCATTTAATGCTAAATATTCGATTTCTTGTATATATTTAAGTACTCAATTTCGTGTTGCAGCAAGACCTAGACTAACCCAAATGATTCCTCTTGACTTTGAATATAAACTTGCAGAGGACAACCGATCCGAACATTTGTAGGATCCAATCTCTCGATGGGACAGCATCTTCAAACTAAAGCTGTACAATTTCTTACTAAGAGTCTTCTCTTGGGAAATTTCTTCCCACATTTCTATCAACTCCGTCTTTTCAGATTTTGTTATGTATGCCGTAACATACCGAGCAACAGCAATGGAATTATCTGCAACATACTGTATATCCATATTTGCATTCCACATCGACAAAATCACTGGATTATGATCATTAATATACTTTGATTGTTCACTTCTTTTTAAATTGTAAGTATTTTTTGGAGATTTTCTAGTGATAGTATGCCTCACTGCTGACATCAAACTGTTGACTCTTCCTTTGGATATTACTGGACGTGGAAATCCAAATCACCATTTTGTATAAAACTTTTCCTTTGACTTGTATTTCCGTCGACAGTATTTGCCACATCGATGAGTTTGGAACCGTAAAACTTGTTGTCTTAAGGTATTTTCTTCTCTTGTTTTTGGTATAGCACATGTAACATAGTCTTCAATAAAAGATAAAACAGTCTCATCCGAATCAGTTCCAAATTTGGGTGCATCCTTGATCCATAAAAGCATATGTATATGAGGAGCACCTCTAGCTTGGTACTCCTTTCTCCAAAAGAAATCAATAACTTCTCCAAGAGGTGGGTTGTTTTTATTGCAGATAAAAGACATCATAGCTTGAAACCTATGATTAAAATATCTGCACACATTTACAGGATCCAAGGAACACAGTTCTCCAGGTGTCTTGAATTCAATGTTTTTAATATTTGAATTTGCTTCTCGAAGAAATTCAAGTAAATCGTCCCATGCGTATTCAGCACAGCTTAGCGTAACAAACCACGTAGGGGTTCCTAAGTTCCTTAACATACATTTAAGTTCTCCATGACGACGATACCAATACTCATTAGTACCACGTTGACACGCCATCAAATTAATCAATTGAGATTCTAAATGATTGTCTCTCTGTTGTACTTTGTCCATGAATTCCTTTGCAGAAACTTGTTGAAGATGAACTCCTGTTTTTAATATGTGGTTGACTGCTTATGAAAGTCCAGATAAGTCACTTTCAAACAAAAGATGAAATATATATGGAATACATTGTCGAAATCTTGGATCTTCTGAGTACAATCTTGTTGTTCGATATTCTGATGCTGGAATCTGTACTGGTCGTTCGTCATATCGTCCACCTTTTCCTGTGGGGAAGAGCTGTGGAAAACAACAAGCTTCCAAACTTTTTTCCCAAACACTCATGGGAGTCCCCTTTGCTTTCTTCATTTGGAATTATTCAATAGTATTTCCAATCACTTCCTTTGAATGTAAAGGATGTACACTATAATGTTCATAAATTTCTTCACTTTTGGAGATGTCCACTTTTTCAATTTGGCCACTTGAAATTTCGCTATCATCTCCTAAAACTATTTCTTCTTCTTCCACATACACATTTTTGTAGTAAACATTGTTTTTTATGAGATTTAATGTAGCCTTTTGCACTTTGCTCACATCTACTAATTCTTGCCATATTTTCGACTCTTCGTAGGAACACCATTAACTAGAATAACTACAGGTTCAGTTACCTCTTTCTCTACACCAATAGTTTCAATATTTTTCTTTAAATCTAAAGGTAAATACACAACTCTTCCTTTTAATCCTCTTTGTAAATCTGTGGGAGGCAACTTACCTGTTTTAGGCTCCATACGAACAATAGCCTGAAACGGGTGCACAGATTGAATCAGAATGGACTCATAAGTATTTAAATCTACCAGTTCTGGAGGAACAGCTACCAACTCTAGGTTATTATGTACAGCTCTAGCTGGCATTTTGTTGTCCTCTAATTTGGTATAACAATATTTACAAATACGTTGATCAGTACACAAATCAAAACAATCTTCTACCAACAAATAAGTTGCAAATTCCTTCCACTTATCATTGTTTTCTTTTTCACTTTTTAAATACAGATCAACATTCCTAGTTTAATTTCTATAGTGAGTTTGTCGACAACAAATACAAACTTAGGGGGTCATTATGATAGAGGGCGGATCGCCACCGCCCGTTTGGCGTGGCGATCCGCCCGCTATTTCACACCGCCCGCATTCCATTTCCCCCGCCATATTACGATGGCGGGGGGGACGCCGGTGGACGGAAAGACTGTCCGCCGCTTTTCCGCCAGTCGACTCGTCGACCGGGCAGAAAAGGGGCATAACATGGTGGCGGTGTCTGCAAGACACCGCCATCCATATTATGATGCATGCGGAGATGTGCCTTTCCATGGTGGCAACGCCGCCATGGAAAGGCATACGGTCTTTTGCAATGGGGGCTCGTTGCGGGCCCCTGGGGGAGGGGGGTGGGGGGCGCACTTGGGGGGCACCTATGGTACCCCCCTACATTGGCATTCACAGGGGGGCAGGCACCGCGCGGTGCCTGTCACGTTGTGCATGCCAATGCACAACATGCTTCATTCACATTGCGGCGGGTGCTGCTCACAGCACCGCCCGCCGCAATGTATATGATGCGGGATGCCACCTCCACCATGGCGGTAGCATCCTAATAGACATGGCGGGACCGCCGCACCTCTTGCGGGCGGTCCCGTTTGCCATTGCGGTGGCGGGCGGACTTTGTCCGCCCGCCATCGTAATGATGCCCTTAGTTTGGTCTTTCACAACAAATTACCTTAAACTTCGTAATTTCTTCTTCAAACTTCTCAGTACTACTATCTTCCACGTCTTCTTCAACACCTACTTCTATCAATCTCTCACTTTCTATACACTCTTGTTCAGGACCAAAGTACCGAAACTCTATTTCATCCCAAACTTTTTCACATCTGATACTGACCCATGCAAAAGAGCACTGTTTAAGTCACTTAGAATTATTGCAGGACTTTTTACATAGTACAATCTTCTTACTAACTTCCGCATTTGAGGGTGATGTACTGCTAACATTCTCAAATGATGAAAAACATTTTTACACACTTTTCTAGAAAGACAAGCCAGAGAATGACCTTGCAAACCAGTATTTTTTCTCACTTTGCAAGGATCTAGTCCTTGCAGCATCTTAATCTTTTGTTTAACACTTTTTTTACTATACTCTCGTAAGAAATTGCGTAAAATATCAATAGACTCCTGTTATATACTACAAATACTACTACAATCCCAAGTATACACTGGGGCTTTAGTACGTCTCCCTAGAACTTCATCAGCTATCACTTCTTCTACATTTCTAGGAACCATCTTTTCTTTTTCAATTGCAGAACCGTTTTTCACTTCATAAGCACGACCACTGGTATCAACTGCATGAACTAATGTATTGGTTTGAAAATAGCTCTCTTCATTAAAAAAAGGTTCTGAACTTGAAGTGTGCTTCCATTCACCCAAAAATATATCAGAAAAGTTTGTTCTGTTAATTAGTCTCTTCTTTTTACTTTTGGCCTTCATAAAATGCATAGGCTTACCTAATGATCGCATTCTGTTTAAAACTAAAATGAATAATTTCCTTTTTAATTCAAAAGCCTTTTCAACAATAGTTTCAATCTGTTTTTTCTTTCTATAAAATGCTGATCTTTTTTTATATTTGTTGCCATCTTTTAATAGATTTTGTACTACTCTATTGTGAAACATTCGTTTCCTTATTTCATCAAATTGATTCTTTCTTCTTTTACCATAGATTGTTTTTTCAGAACGTGATTTGCCATTAATTTGTTCTTTTTTCATTTCATTCTTCTTTGTTCTTGAGGTATTCTTTCTACTTTCTACATTGTGCAAACTGTTTCTAGTCCTTGAAAGTCTTTTAATAAATTCTTTTGTTCTCTTACCGCAAGACTTTTTCTTTTTTCCCACATGTTGTAGTTCATCTAATTCTTGCTGTTGTCTTTTCTTTAAATAGTATTGCTTCTTTTCTTCTTTTCTCTTTTCTGTTTTTTTGGTCATGGTAAGTCTTTTTTAATGATGATGAAGAATATCTGGAAAAATAAAAACAATAATATTATTAATATAACTATATAGAAATATACTTTTCTATTACTAAACAAACACGTTCTACATAAAAACCAATGAAATGCTTTGTTTTGAAATCACATAGGGTTTGCTGCACTACATGGGTACTACCTGGGTAATTGGAGGAGTGAATGAGTAGTGTTTAGTAACCCTGGGATAGTTTGCGTAGTCGCGCTACGCGAGGCTCCGCGAAGTTACAAAAGCAGTACGCGATCTACGCGTAGCTACGCGAGCGCGCGTAGTTGCTTGTCCCGCCCGTTCGCGATGCGTTTTTCTTGCTCGCGAACACGTATTGCGTGTTCGGGAGTCTGTTTGCATGCTCGGGGATAGTATCTCGCAAACTTACCCATGTGGTCACCTATGGGCGCGGCCATCTTGTTTTTCACTTTTCCCGCCCTTTCGCGATGCCTTATTTCCTGTTCCGGGTCGCGTATAGCGTGTTCGCGATGCGCATTTCATGTTCGGGAACGCGTCTTACGGGTTTGCAACGCTTTTTTTTATTTCTACTTTTACTGCGTTTTTTTCACTTTTCTACTGTTTTATATTACTTCCTTCTTTAAGCTCCTACTTCTTCCCCTAACTTTATTTTTCCCTTCTAAATTTTCTTTTCCGCCTCCCGCTCACCCCAGAACCATGCCTAAGGGTACTGATGGGCGCTACAAGGGCAAGGCGCCTGCGCCCAAGAGCCACCTGCCTTGCGGCAGACTGCGCCCTGCAGGGGTGCAGGCCCGGGAGCTTTTTGGAGAGGTGGAGGTGGCCGCCCTTGTTTTTTTTGTGCAGCGCCACCTCCCCTTGACCTTGGCAGCAGGCGGCAGGCCTGGCTCCGGGTACCCGACCCAGGAGCGTCACCGCCGGTGGGCGAAGGTGCGCCGGGCAGTGTTTCATCAATCAGGGGTCCGGCGCACCCATAACCAGCTGGCCCACCGGTGGTCAGACATCTTGGACCGGGAGCAGGACCTGCTGGACCTGCTAAGTGTCATCTAATTCTTGCTGTTGTCTTTTCTTTAAATAGTATTGCTTCTTTTCTTCTTTTCTCTTTTCTGTTTTTTTGGTCATGGTAAGTCTTTTTTAATGATGATGAAGAATATCTGGAAAAAAAAAAAATAATAATATTATTAATATAACTATATAGAAATATACTTTTCTATTACTAAACAAACACGTTCTACATAAAAACCAATGAAATGCTTTGTTTTGAAATCACATAGGGTTTGCTGCACTACATGGGTACTACCTGGGTAATTGGAGGAGTGAATGAGTAGTGTTTAGTAACCCTGGGCGTAGTTTGCGTAGTCGCGCTACGCGAGGCTCCGCGAAGTTACAAAAGCAGTACGCGATCTACGCGTAGCTACGCGAGCGCGCTTAGTTGCTTGTCCCGCCCGTTCGCGATGCGTTTTTCTTGCTCGCGAACGCGTATTGCGTGTTCGGGAGTCTGTTTGCGTGCTCGGGGATAGTATCTCGCGAACTTACCCATGCGGTCGCCTATGGGCGCGGCCATCTTGTTTTTCACTTGTCCCGCCCGTTCGCGATGCCCTATTTCCTGTTCCGGGTCGCGTATAGCGTGTTCGTGATGCGCATTTCATGTTCGGGAACGCGTCTTACGGGTTCGCGACGCTTTTTGCGTGCGCTCGGGGAAATATCACGCGAACTTACCAACGCGGTCGCGATGGGCGCGGCCATCTTGTTTTTTCACTCTATGCTATGGTTCTGGGGCATGGCTTTTCTATCCTCCCCCTATCTTTGCCATCCTTAGGTTTTTACACTGTTTTTCTGATCTTTTTTATTTATTATCTATCCCTCTCTGTCCCTAAGTCTATATTTTGCATTTTATTTCTACTTTTACTGCGTTTTTTTCACTTTTCTACTGTTTTATATTACTTCCTTCTTTAAGCTCCTACTTCTTCCCCTAACTTTATTTTTCCCTTCTAAATTTTCTTTTCCGCCTCCCGCTCACCCCAGAACCATGCCTAAGGGTACTGATGGGTGCTCCAAGGGCAAGGCGCCTGCGCCCAAGAGCCGCCTGCCTTGCGGCAGACTGCGCCCTGCAGGGGTGCAGGCCCGGGAGCTTTTGGAGAGGTGGAGGTGGCCGCCCTTGTTTTTTTTGTGCAGCGCCACCTCCCCTTGACCTTGGCAGCAGGCGGCAGGCCTGGCTCCGGGTACCCGACCCAGGAGCGTCACCGCCGGTGGGCGAAGGTGCGCCGGGCAGTGTTTCGTCAATCAGGGGTCCGGCGCACCCATAACCAGCTGGCCCACCGGTGGTCAGACATCTTGGACCGGGAGCAGGACCTGCTGGACCTGCTAGGTGTCGAGGTCGTGGGGCTTGGTGAGTAGCTAATATACTAGTAGTATAAGTATTGTGTATAATTTTTTTCCGAATAGCAAGAATACTGCTGCTTACATTGCAGGTAAATTACGTTTCAAAATCTTCTGTGATTGTAGGACACAGGTGCTCGGCGCTACTCTTACTTGTTTGCAACTTTGCGCTCGCTTGGGCTGATTATGTAAGAGTTTACTTAGAGAACTTAAGTTAGGTAATGCTATTGCTAGAGAGACTCTAGTCCTTCCTTTGTCCTCCTGTCACTAAGAAGAGATAGTGGTGGATGGATTGATAGGTTTAGTTAGTATTAGTTGGTAATTTTTTAGAGGTCTGCGTGACGCATCCTCTCTGTCACTGAGTGCTGCTTACCCCAGTCCTTAGTAGAACCTTTTGTAGTTTGTTTAGTGAGTGGTAAGGCTTAGCAGTGTCACTAGCAGAACATCAGACGCAACCAACCAACAATTTGGTGTATGCACAAATTTATGCATGTGTCCTCCACCTATGCATTTTTGAGGGCTAAAATTTAAATGCAGACTTAGTGAACAATTGGCCCGTCTGGAATATGTGGGCTAGGTCAGGTGGTACATAGGCTTAGTTAGTATTCTGGAATCAGAATGGAACACTGGATTAGTGTTCATAAATAATAAGTAGACGGTCCGTGAATCCCGCAATAATACTACTAGTCGATCTGATTAGATAGGTCAATTTTATTGCAATTGTTGTTTCCTAAAATGTTTTTTGAGCGTTTTTTTAAATATTTTATTTGTTTCACAGTACACCAATCATTAATGTTTGTCTCTTTCTTTATTATATCTTACATGATCAGCACCCAGGGGCAAGAAGACGGGGTCACAGCCACAGGCGGCGGGACAAGAAGAACATCAAGATGCCTCCCAGGGCCAGGACCGCTCCTCTACCGAGGGCTCTGCTGCTGGCCCCAGTAAGTCCTCCAGTGGTTAATATTAATAATTATATTTCCCTAACTTTTACTGCACCTTATTTTTTCCGAACTATTATTTCTGTTTCCTATTCCTAATTCTATTTTTTTCCAAATCTTCTTCGATCTAGACTGTTTCTAAATTCTTGTTATCCCTGCCTCTAACTGCCTCTGCTATGAGCCTATGACTCTCTGTACTACTACTATTAGTCTGTCTGTAGCTAAGCTTGCCCAGTTGGCCACTCTTTATTTAAAAGGTTTTAAATAAAACTCAGATTCACCAATAGCTCTAGCCACGGAGTCCAGTCCTTTGGGTTGTCCTCTTCTGGTCTTCTTAATCTTTCTTGAGGCTTTTCGACAATTCCCACCAACAAAATGCCCAACCAGATATTTGACTATTTTTGATAGGATATACTACTACTGTTGTGGGGATTCTGCACAGCCACATACAGAACTATGCACAAGAAAATAGGATGTTGGTGATGGGAGGTTGGACCTTCCTCACACCTCAGTCAGAACCCACAATCCCCTGACCGACTAGCTATAGTCTCTCATTAGGTCCCCGAACCCCCCCGAAGATACCCAATGATTAGACAACCCAGATAACACCCTTTCGCTCACTCACTCGTGTAAGTCCACCACAGCAAATACCACAAAGTCTATGTGTAAGTTCAAAAGGTTTATTTTCAACTAACAAGCTCTGTACGTTGTTCTACAATTCAATTCAGTATACTATACGAGCCAGCTCCAACAGCAAAATGCATAAGATTAAAACAATAAACATTGTTACAAGTCCATCGAAGACAAAAGATCTCTGTGCGAATTCTGGGGGACCCCTCACCTTAGAACGTAGAAGTACTGGTTACATCATAAGCTCTGCAAAGCTCTGGTTCGTAGAAGGGAATCTTCCGCCTGTTATGAGAAAATGGTGCGCGTTAGATAGTATAATGCAAGCATTTCTCAGTCATGCCAAAAAGTGTAGCATGTTATGGCTAAGCAATACAGACTGACCAGAACTCCATATAACAAAGTGGCTTGTTAATTTTTCGACCTCTTGTACGCAACGCTCAGACAGTAGCTGTATGACCTCATGTGGGCTCAAAGGCGTCACTCTTACACAACAAGCTGCGAGGTAACGTGACGTCACGTGCGCAAAAGACATGAAGCTAAAATGGTTGCATGGCTCAGGCTAACTTTGCAAAGAGTAGAGTAGACTAGAATGACCCTAGGGACCATAACACTACTAGTGTCTACTCTACTCTAGTACCCGATTTGGACTAGTGATTTATGTTGTATATGATTGTATGTATTAACTTTTTTTTCCAATCTTGCTAGTGAAAAAGAATAAATAGGGGGAGGTGTATATATGGCATCTAAAAATGTGTAATGTTTTTTCTAGGCGTACTACCGACCACCAGTGCCGGGGCCAGCGGCGATGCGGCCATTCCGGAGGGAGCAGGAGATGCGGCAGCGGCACCTGCAGGAGCTACTACAGGGGGTGAGCCAGCAGCAGCGGCGGGCGGTGGTAAGTTATATTCCTTACTTATTGACATTACACTAGCGGGAAGGGTGTACTGTACACTCACTGTACTGTTGAGACTTAGTAAGTATGAAGTTGTAGTGAACATTAGACAACGGTTGAAGAAGACACCCTTTACTTAGCAATGGCATTAGCAATAACATTAGCAGCGTGAGTTGAGTAACCAATGGCCTCTTCTATCTGACTCCAACTCAGCTGTGAAAGTTTTATGGAGAAGACAAAAAGTCAGATCAGATGACCTTGATGGATGTGTTGAACAAAAAGGGAAAGAAGGGTGGAAGGAGGAAGGACGGGCGAGATGTAATATGACTGGCAGAGAAGGATACGTTGGAAGCATGCATAGGTGGCTGATAGGAATCAGATGCATGGGTTGTTGAAGGATGGGTGGAAGGTGAAAGAAAAGATGCCTGCCTGGGTGCCGACACCGTATGGGTGGATAGGATAGCAAGAATCGTCAGCGGTGTTTGGGTCAAACTCAAAGGCAAGGCAACAAGGAAGGACGCATGGGTGGTTGTTGGTGAAACAAACTAAGGTTTGTTGAGAGATTAAGAAGAATGATAGACGTTTACTTTGAATGGATGGATGCCTGGATGTATTCATCATAGATAGCATAGGTGGAGACTGTCACTGGATGCAGACCAGAGTCTTACTTTGAAGAGAATGTAAAAGAAACCGCGCCACAGTAGCAAAGCCGAGGGGAATATAAGTTGTATTTTCAGAATACTCCCTTGACTCACAGTAGTTTGCAAGCACATCATATATATTTATATATATTGTGTATGTATGTAGTTATCAGCGCCTTCCTCCGACTCCGAGGACCACTCCCTACCTATGTTAATTTTACTGTCAGCCAGCCTGCCATGGGGGGTGGCCTATCTGTTGGTTACACAATCAATCAAAACAAAGTACCTCATGTCGTCCCATATATAAGCAATGATCATTGGATCAGATATATAATCTGCCTTTTTGTAGTAGTCAGGGCAGGGTGAAAGTGAAATTGAGCAATTGCCCTTGATGTAACAGAGAGAGTATGGCCAGTGCCACCCGTAATAGAAAAATACGAGCTTCTCCACCTGCAGACAGTAGTAAATAGAACTAACGTGAGTCTGCGTCATGACTCGAGTATGTTTGTCTTGGGCGCAAGCTGACTGAGCTGGCATGCCGGCTACAACAAGGTTATGTAATTTTGCTAAACTAAAGAGAAAAAGAAGACAGGTGTACTGTGCCATAGTGCTAGTATAATGCCTGAAACTCCCACAAATGTTAGAGGCCGAGGAAGTGGGAGGACAGATACATACCACAAATGTTATGTACTGTGCTTGCTAGTGCTCCTGCTACTATGCCACTATGTGTTGAATTAATTTTGTGTTACTGTTTTGCTAAGAGTATTAGTAAAATATTCTTTTTTTCTTTCTTGATATAGCTCCTCCAAAACCAACGAGGAAGGAGTTGGCAGCCATGGCCCGGTGCCGGAAGCTGGAGGCCATCTGCACCGAGTACCGGCGGCTGGTGGCTCTGGCGGAGGAGGAGGAGGAGGCGGCAGCAGCTGCAGCCTCCTCCAATGCCCCGGGCCCCAGCCAGGCCCCTCCAGTGGTACGGCGCCGCGGTCAGGCAGCCGCCCGCCGCCGCACAACAACATCTTCCAGCATTACTGCGCCCCCCCCTGTCAATGGAACTGCAGGGCATATGCGCGCCGCATGCGCCTCCGGAATGCACGACTGGAGGAGGAGGTAGAGGAGCTGAAGAAGAGAGTCAAGGTCCTGGAGAGGGAAAACAGAAGAGCCCGCCGCTAAGTTAAAGAGTAGACCCTGTTTGATTGCCCCTTTTTAATCCTTTTTTTGGTGGGTGGGAATTGGGCGTTGGGCTTTATGGACATTGGTTACCTTTGGACTTTCTCGTTTTGGACATTGGTTGGGGTTAGGGAGAGGGGTGGGTCAGGTGTTGTGGGATTTTTTTACATAGTTTATTTTTGTTAGGGGATTAAACTATATATATTTTTTATACTTTATACGATGTGGTTAATGTTTTGTGGGGTTACTGTTTTACGTCACACTGTTTCCGTGCTGCTGCAGGGCCACAGCCAGTGTTTGATTTAAATAATTGGCTGACTTTGTAAGACACAAACAGATAGATGCGGTACCCCTCACTGAGTGACTTGTCCTACTAGTACGGTCAGTCTCTCCTCCTAGTCCATTATTATACCTCCCCCAAACATCTTTTCTTTTCTTACCTGTGATTGATGTTTAAGTTAGGCACAGCGATGGCTGCATGAGGATGCAGGTTGGGTTTCCGAAGAGAATGCAGATGCCATGGTTGTGGTGGTAGTAGTAGACACTGGCAGTAGCATTTACAAAAAAAGAAAATGAGACAGTCAGTCGCCTGAGAGAGACTCTGGGAGGAGTAGTAGAGCGAAGTAAATAAAACATAATGGTGGAGGGGATAGCCTAGTACAACAAGTTACAAACTGTAGTTGTGTCGAGTCACTCAACTAGGCCTACACTCGACACAAGCGTAACCTTTAGTGCTGTGTGTAATAGGATGACAATCGATGCCGGCAATTAATGATGATGGATTAGGTTCCTTTGTTAAAAAAGTTACCTCGCAAATATACTGATCATCATGGGTGGGCAAGCAGAAGAAGATCCTCCCCCTGCCTTGAAATTGAATTAGTGTTGCTTTCGCCACATCCGCCCCAGCAAGCGTGTGATCAATTATTGGTGTACATTTAATTTAGTCACACCTCAATAAATCACACAGCCCGGGGGAAGAGGGTTAGGGTTTGATGAATGGTTGGGAAGGGGGTTTGGGGAAAGGTTTGACAAAGAAAAACAGTACGCATGGACAAACGACAAAAGAAAACACAATCTTTGTAGACTACCATATCCATAAATCTGTTAAGGGTGAAAAAGGAAATGCATGCATGATGATGATAACTTGATGGTTAATGATAAGTAAAACTTACTAACTACTACTAGACAATTAGACAGTGCAGGGCATCAGTATATTAATATTATGCAATTTGCCTTGCCTGTCTGCCCTCATTGAGACACGGATTACATACAGTTTGTGTTCTGTTCTGTTGTACCGGGCTTACTTTTAAAGATAGCAAAGAAAATTTAAAAATAGCTGTAGGGATGAATTATAAGCAGAGAGCAAACATAATTAATAATAACAACAACACACGGTAGTAATGATTGAAGACAAAAAATGAATCAAATTATTTAAAAGATGATGAAAGTTGATACTGTTACTGTGTTATCCTGGTCAAATGGGGAGTTGCATCTCGGCATTCCTCTTGGTCCTCAGTCCCTTCCATGGATGCTCCGTCCATCAATCTTGGGTGACGCCACTGCCTGCCTGGCAGATGTAGATTCATTGGTAAGGTAAGTGTGCGTTGTTTTTCCAAGTATAGCACAGGGTAAAAGCCGGCCTGTAAGTGTAAATGGAAAAACAAATGGGATATTGAAAAATCAATGAATAAAAAAATGCATCAATTACGGTGGAGTGCAACAAGACAGAGAAGAGAACACTTTCAGACTGAGGCGGCATGGATAGATACATCATGTCTACTCTGTTTACAGCATTTTAAGCTACAACAACAACAGGACAGAGCAGGCCCACGGCACCGGGCCGTGACCAAACCTCCATTTAGCTTACATTTTGACAGAGCCAGACAAAGCACATATGCAGCAACCTAGCATTTTCAAAATTAAGTGACTAAATCAATGCACCGCTGTCAGTCATACCACTGCACTCGACTCCACCACTACACGGACAGGTAGTAGGTCTGCTGTGGTTCTTGTTGACTTGTGTTTACCTTTTATGCCACTTCATGAAACGCAGTTATTCCATCAATCATCTCCTATCCTAAGTACTGACTGACTGCGAAGAGTATAGTATGTGGTCATCATGATCATGGTGTCCATGTTCAACTCAGTCTGTAGTGTACCGAGTGAGTCCAGAGTCCATATTCAAATATCCAATGGATCGCCCTGCAGTAGAAGTACAATTTTGTTATTAAACAACAAGTCTGAGTGCTTACAGCATTAATTAACCAGAAACAGTTACAGGAGGACACATATACAGCAGCATAGCATTTTCCAAAGTAAGTAACTAAATCTCAACACACAGCTGTCAGTCATACCTCCACTACTACACTCGTGACTACGTAACTCGACTCCACCACTACACAGACATGTAGGTCTGCTGTGGTTGTTGACTTGACTTATTTACCTTTTATGCCACTTGATTTGAAATGCCCCGAGTTATTCCATCAATCATCTCCGATCCAACTGACTGACTGCGAAGATAGTATGGTCATCATCATGGTGTTGTACGTGTTGTCCAACTCCAACTCAGTCTGTAGTGTACCGAGTACAACTCCGACTAAGTCCATATTCCATATTAAAAAATGCAACGGATATTGGCCTGCAGTAGTAGGAGTACAATTTGGTTATTAAACAACAAGAAGGGAAACATTGACTGTCACTTGAGTCACTTTTAGTTGGTAGATTAATTACTAGTACAGTTCGACTTCATGCACAACGTCATCAACACAAAAAACAGCAATCACTCTGAGTCTGCATCCAACGCATGCCATCATTACCTGTCTTGCTCTTCTCTTTGGCTGTCAGATGCCTAGTTCTGACAGGTGTGTGTTTTTACCGAGGCAGTGGCCTCATTATTACTCCACATTCATTTTGAGTGTTAGTCGCTGTTTCGGTTTTCTTATTCATCTGTGGCACTTTGTCGCAGTTGAAGTTGGTTCACATGGTCAGCGCTGTGAGATGGGCCGCGGCCTGGGTAGCGGTCATTGGTCAAATTGAGTTTGCAGAAATGTGACATGTCAGCAAGTTTCTTCGAAGAGTCTTGTCTTTCTCTGCCAAGTACCTTCTGTTCTGACATTGATGAGCTTTTGATGCCTGCCGAGGCGGTAGCCTTCTGACAGTGATGAGTTTCGGCTCGGAAACAAAAGGAGGATAGCTATAGTCATGTTCCACTTCTTCTGGAGGGACTGTTAGAGGCAACATTTCTTGTACTATTCTCCATCCAATGTCTGGCTTGAGGGAAATGTATTTAGGGCGAGTCAGGAAGATGGAGCAGGACTCTGAGGAGTGGACAGTTAAATGCACAGAGGTGCAACTCCAATATGGAAATAAAAAGAGAAGACGGTGGTGATGGATTTGTTGTGATTCGAACCAGAAAGACAGAGACACACACAAATAAAGGAAGGAAGAAAGTAACAATTTGAAAGCCTAGTTGTCAGGGAAGAGGAGCTCGTCCTCAAACTCTGGTGGTTCGATCAGAAGTAGGTCATCTAACACAGTACTTCCGTCACCTAAGTCGCTCTCCTCTTCCTGCTGTGATTCAGGTATTTTGTACTCTGGTGGTATAAAGTGCTGATTCATTTTGATCATGGTTAACCTCTCCACGCTTTTGGGCGAGAGACTGGTCCTTTTCACAGTTACAATGGCACCAGCAGCACTGAAAACACGCTCAGAAGAGACACTTGCGACAGGGGAAGCCAGATACTTTATCGCCAGCCTGCTGAGCACTGTCCATTGGCTTCTTTTCCCATACCAATACACCAATGGGTTTCGATCCATGAAGACCTCTGTTGTGTCATCCAGATAGGCCTGGACCGTACGCTCAATGCTCAGGGGAGCTCCGATTTGCTTGGCCTCTTTTGCCTGTGCATCAGCACTGGACTTACCATACCCATGCCGTAGAAACCAATCAGTTGCCGATTGTACTGTGGCTGATGATCCTGTTCTTGCTGTTGTTGATGTTAGTGGTGTTGTTGGTGACTGCTGGGAGGCAAACGCACTGCCCTCAGGCTCTGAAGTAGAACTTGACTCTGGATGACCTGTAGTACTTGTTCTGGCCTGGGGTGGCGGGCCTCTAATTACCAGCCGTTCGTTTTCGAACTTAGTGGCTTCCTCAGCTATCAAAGTTTTGTACTTGGCAACATCCACTTCCGAAAAAGGAATTACTGCCTTACTGTTCAGAAATACTTTGTACCGTGGATCCAAAATTGTGGCAGTAATGTAATGTTGATGTGACACAATGTTATTTTGAATCCTTGTATTTTCAGATAAGCGAACGGCAAAGGAGTCCGCCAAATAATATGCGTCTTGTTTGTCATCCACACCTGCGTACATTTCAGACACCTCCTTCAGCTGTTGCTCTAGCATGTGCAACAATGGGATAGCTTGGCCCATAGTACAGTCCTCGCCGCTGACTTCACGTGTGAAGACCTCAAAAGGAAGTAGCCTCTCTGTCAGGCATTTAACGAGGTCCCATTGGCCCATCTCAACGGTCATGCCTCTCACAGTAGGATCCCCTAATCTTTGCATGACATAAGCATTGAGTGGTATGTACTGCTCAAACAGACGATCAAGCATGTAATAAGTTGAGTTCCAACGTGTTGGCACTTCCTGGATGAGTGCTTTGACTGGCATTTTATGCTCACGTTGAATGACCCTCAGCTGCTTCCGGGCTTTAAAAGAATGGCTGAAATGTGTGCATATTCTTCTGCAGGTGGCCAGTAAGTTGCTGACTTTGTATTCATTTTTCAGAAAGTCTTGAACAACAATGTTAATGCAGTGTGCCAAACACGGGACCCTGAAATAGCCACCATCTTTCATGGCCCTAACTACATTACTGCCATTGTCCGTGGCAACAAAACCAATGTTAAGCCCTCTTGGGCGCAGCCACTCAAAGACCTTGCTGTTAAACTCATCCAAAATGTTTGCAGCAGTATGAGATTTCTCCATGGCAAACATTGCTACAGTTGCATGTTTGCGAGTGGCATGAAAAATCTCAGCAGCGTCAACACCAGCAGATATCTTTTCTCTAACCCCCACAAAAGACATCCAGTGTGCAGTGATGTATATGTAATCAGCGGCTTGGCAACTGGTCCACATGTCTGTTGTCAGGTGGATACTCTGAACAGCACTCTGCTTCAAGGCTTTTCCAAGCAATTCCAGCATGTCGTGATGTAGTGCTGGAACAGCAACTCTGGCGAAATAGTAGCGGCTGGGAACCTGCCATTTTGGGCAGATGGCTGTCACAAATTCCAGAAAACCCACCCCTTCAACAAAAGAAAAAGGGAGAAGGTCCAGTGCTAACATTTTAGCCAGCTTCGCATTGTACAAACGTGCTATTGGGTGGTTGCGTTCGTACTGCCCCTCCGCCCTAAACATGCTGATAATGGTAGGCTGCATGGTTTTCCTTTCTGTTAGGCTCAACAACGCACTTTTTTTCATTGCGGTACTCCTTGCTGTCTCAGGCTGACTCTTACCAGTCTTGTGTCACTGAGATGTTGCTGAGGATGTGGGCGATACCACTGCACTGCTGGGGACAGGGCTACTTTGTGTACCACTACCAGAGAGAATTTCTCCCTGTCCTTCCTCTTCCACCGTGATCGGATCTTCTACTCGTTTATCCCCACCAACACCAATGGTTGCAGTTTTTATGCCGCGAAGGTGGTCCTCCCAGTCGATCAAGTGGTGTTTTTTCAGATGGGTTATTTGGCCTCCGGTACCATAGTTTGTACCAAGCTTACCCCGACTAACAGAGGTATTACAAATGGAGCATATAGCAATGTTCTCCTCCTTTTCGCTAACCGTAAAGAAGTCCCAAACTGGGGAGCTTAACTTTTGTCTCCTGCTGGAGGTGCCACTTCCAATGCCGGATGAACTGGAGGGTGTGCGTTGAATTTGACTCTGTGCAGTACCACTACCTACTTCTACTGAGGTGGTGGTTGTGCTGGATGTAGGTTGCTGCCGGGCCTTTGCTAATGCAAATATGGAAGCTGTAGGTCGTGTTGGTGTTACCTGTGTTGGAGGTATGCGTGCTACATCCCTCGCAGCGATTTTGGATAGGGTAATAATGTTGGTCTCCATCTCCTCGGGGCCGGGAGTGATGTTCGTGATGACTGGCTCATCATCATCCTGCTGTTCTACATCGACCTCCATAAGTGTAAGGCTTTCTGGAACCTTCCTTTTCCCTAGCCTGGTCTTGGGACGTGTCTCCCTCTCAGACTCAGTTTGTGGCTTCCAAGTGGCATCTAGATCATCAGAAGGGGGGCTTGGCGAAGAACTTGATGGACTAACCCTCCTTTTCCTTGCTGGGGATTTGGAAGACAATTGATCTTCTGAATGAGTGGCTTCCTCTTCTTCTTCCTCTGCATGAGGCTCAATTTCCTGAACTGCCCCTACTTCGGGAGGAACAACTACTATTGCGGGCGGTGGTTGCGGCTGTTGTTGACCACTTATCTGCTGTGTTTCCTCCTGCGTTGATTGGGTACTACTTTGAGATAGCGATAAGTTTATCTCAGGCTCAGCATCACTGGTTTCCACGATTAGGCTGGCTACCTCTTCCACACTCATGTGCTTGGGCCTGGGTTGGTGGGTTGGGCCCACTGATGCGGAGGTGCTGCCCCCAGCTTGCCCCCGGACACCGCTGCTGCAGGTCGTAATTTTTGTTTCCCAAAAACGGTATTGGGCGGCATACCAGACTTAAGTGTCACTTCCTTCTTCTGTTCCTTCTTCTCAATAGCAACTTTCTTGGTACTGGAGGACCTGGTACCTGCTTTCTTTGGGCCCATCTTCTTCAGATGTCAGCAGCACTCAGTTGCACAAGTTGCAGAGATGTCTGGTCAGGTCACACGTCACGTCGTGTACAGCAGCAGGATGTCTGTCTGGCAGTACAACAGACGATGATGACACACCTCCTCCTCAGTCTTTTGTGCACCTAAAAGCAAAAAAGCCAGAAGAACATCAGTCAAACGTGGAATTTGTTGTGCTTAAATTACTAATAGTACAATCAAACTAATATAATATATAACTTAGTGTGTGGTGGTCACAATTATTAAATTTTAGTAACTCAGTGAACAACAACAGTGTAGCCATTTATGAGACTTTGACAACAAGGGCTTTCCTGGTGTACTGTGTACACTCAGGAAGAATAAGAATAGCAAAGAACAAAAACAAAAATGTAGTGGAGCCTGTTTGGCCTTAATTTGTGCATCACGTGGGATGGATGCAGCATCAGGGAGCTGCAGCTGGCAATGGGGATGGATTTGGAAGCAGTAAGACAAGAGGAACAATGGAAAGACACGCAGGCCTATGTGGCAAAAACAGCACACTACTAACTACCACCACAAAATGGCCCCCAGCCACATGGTCACTCACAGGCACAAGGCACGGCAAACAATGAACTCAAGCAGGCCTATATGGCCAGACAAAGGAATGATGCCTGATAAACAACACAGCTTTAATGCAAAAACGAAAATCCACATGGCTAAAAACAGGTTGGAAAGTTACACAACAACCACAACAACAAAACATACACATGCAACAAAGGCATTTATTTAACACACCCAAAAAGTGAAATACCACCCCAAAAACAAAATTTTGCAATTCAATCCAATGCCATCCATGCCCTAAATGATGTTTAAATTCAACAGACAACACAGAAACAGTTGTTTCATACACCCATGATGATTGATGAGTACCTCTGGGCCTACTGGCAGACTAGGCCACAAGCTTGGAGGCCTATGGCAAAAGCACAGTGGCTGGTCCCACAAAATGGCCACCACCACATGGCCAGGCCACCCACAACAACAAGAAAAGGAAGACAAGACAGACAATGCAGGGCTATGGCAAAAGCACAATGCCTGACTTCACAAAATGGCCGCCACCCACATGGCCAGGCCACCCACAATAACAAGAAAGTGAAGACAAAGGACAGGACCAGGAAGTTGGAGACTCTGGGGAACTTCCTTCCTCTTTAAAAAAATTGGAAAAAAAAGAAAAATGACCCCTTGCTCAAAAAACTACAGCCAAATGACAACCTGAGGAGTTTTTTGAGCAAAATGAACAAAATCATCATTTTCGAGAAGGTTTTATGCTGCTCGTGAGATATTCTTTGCCAGATTGCAAATTCTGCGTGTTCGGCATCGCGATCTTCACAAAAAGTCGTTATTGCGCGCGAAAACGCATATTGAGCGCGCGAAGAAGAAAAAAAGTGTAAGTCCGCGTTGTCGCACAGTGCGGAGTTGCCAAAAGTCCGCGAGCTGAACGCCCAGGGTTACCTACTGGCTGAAAAGGCCTATTTATTTAACACACACCAAAAAACTGAAATACCATCCCAAAAACCACTTTTGCAATTCAATCCAATGCCATCCATGCCCTAAATGATGTTTAAATTCAACAGACAACACAGAAACAGTTTTTATGCACCCATGATGACTACCTCTGGGCCTACTGGCAGATTAGGCCACAAGCTTGGAAGCCTATGGCAAAAGCAAGCACACTGCCTTGCTCCACAAAATGTCCGCCACCCACATGGCCAGGCCACCCACAATAACAAGAAAGTGAAGACAGACAATGAATGCAGGCCTATGGCAAAAGCACACTGCGTGGATGGCTCCACAAAATGGCCGCTAGCCACCCACAACAAAAAGAAATGGAAGACAGACAATGCAAGCCTATGGCAAAAGCACACTGCCTGCCTTCACAAAATGGCCGCCACCCACATGGCCAGGCCACAACAACAAGAAGCATAAGCCAAGGGGAACAAACAAAAGACATGCAGGCCTATATGGAAAAAGCAGCACACTACTAAACTACCACCACAAAATGGCCCCAAGCCACATGGTCACTCACAGTCACAACAGGCCATGGAAAACAATGAACTCAGGCAGGCCTATATATGACCAGACAAAGGAGGCCTGCTAAACAACACAGCTTTAATACAAAAATGCAAAAACGAAAATCCACAGGGCTACGAAAGGTTGGAAAGTTACACAACAAGCACACACACACATCCAACAAAGGTATTTATTTATTTATTAACACACACCCAAAAAGTGAAATACACCCCAAAAACCACATTTAGCAATTCAATCCAATGCCATCCATGCCCTACATGATGTTTAAATTCAACAGACACCACAGAAACATGCACCCATGGGTACCTCTGGGCCTACTGGCTGAAATTACAATCAAAGAAAAACAACTAGGCCCCTACTGAAACTACAGGCCACCCACAACAATACATTTTAAAAACGATGAAAATCCCCAAAAAATGTAGGTACAAACAAGCCCCAATCAAACAAACAAGTACACCAATTCTCCAACTTACTTGTAAAATCTCAAATCCAAAAGTCCTCAAATCCAATCCAATGATATGATGCAGCAGACAGACACAAAAAGTGATCCTTCCAGCTCCAAATCCAAATGAAAGTGAACAGCACATGGACAAAGCACTGGGAGGAGCCTGCTGGACAGGAACAGGAAGTTGGAGACTCAGGGGCACTTCCTTCCTCTTGAAAAAAAAGTAAAAAAAGAAAAAGGACTCCTTGCACAAAAAACTACAGCCAAATCACAATCTGAGGAGTTTTTTTGAGCCAAATGATCATTTTCGAGAAGGTTTTATGATGCTCGAGAGATATTCTTCGCCAGATTGCAATTTCTGCGTGTTCGGGATCGCGATCTTACCAACACTGCCGCCGGAAGTCAGATGGCGCGTCCGAATGACGTGTTCGCGTTCGCACACTCTCGCGGGATCGTTCGGCCGGATTCCAAATCTCGTGGCGCACGCGAACGGATAGGAAATCTCGTCGGCGAACGCAGAATCCTGGTAAGTCGTTACCGCATGCGCGAGAACGCATATTGAGCGCGCGAAGAAGAAAAACAACTACGCTACGTTGCAGATTGCGTAGTATTCGGTAACTACGCGTTCTACGCGAACCGCAAAGTTTCCGAAACTCCGCAAACTCCGCGAGCTTAGCGTAGTTCACCGCCCACGGTTAGTGTTTAGGTGTTTAGAGGACTGCATGGGTAGTGGACAGGGGATTGTAGCAGTGCATGTGTTATTGCTTGGGTTAATGCATGAGTACATGGGTAGTGACTGGATGATTAGAGTACTGCAAGGAGAGTGCATGGTGAATTTATAAATTCTTGGGTTTTGGCGCAGTGATTGGATAAGGACATGATGCTGGATGGGTGATTGGAAGAGTGCACATGGAGTGACAGGGGGATTGCTGGACTGCATAGTTACTACCTGGGTAATTAAAGGAGTGAATCAGTACTGTGTAGGTGGTTAGAGGTCTGCATGGGTAGTGCACAGGGGATTGTAGCAGTGCATGTGTTAGTGCCTGAGTCATTGCATGAGCACATGGGTAGTGACTGGATCATTACAGTGCTGCAAGGAGAATGCTTGGTGAATTTATAAGTGCTTGGGTTTTGGCGGAGTGATTGGATAAGTACATGGTGCTGGCTGAGTAATTGGAAGAGTGCACAGGGAGTGACAGGGGGATTGCTGGACTGCATAGGTACTACCTGGGTAATTGGAGGAGTGAATCAGTAGTGTGTAGGTGGTTAGAGGTCTGCATGGAAAGTGCACAGGGGATTGTAGCAGTGCATGTGTTAGTGCCTGGGTCATTGCATGAGTACATGGGTACTGACTGGATCATTAGAGTACTGCAAGGAGAGTGCATAGTGAATTTATAAGTGCGTGGGTTTTGGCAGAGTGATTGGATAAGTACATGGTGTTGGATGGGTGATTGGAGGAGTGCATGGGTAGTGACAGGGCGATGGCTGGACTGCATGGGTAGTGCTCAGGGGATTGCAGCACTGCATGTCTTATTGCCTGGGTTAATGCATGAGTACATGGGTAGTGACTGGATGATTAGACTGCTGCAAGGAGAGGCATGGTGAGTTTTTAAGTGCTTGGGTTTTGGCGGAGTGATTGGATAAGGACATGGGGCTAGCTGGGTGATTGGAGGAGTGCATAGTTAGTGACAGGGAGATTACTGGACTGCATAGGGAGTGCTCTGGGGATTGTAGCACTGCATGAGTTAGTGCCTGGCTCATTGCATGAGTACATGGGTAGTGACTGGATGATTAGAGTACTGCAAAGAGAGTGCATGGTGAATTTATAAGTGCTTGGGTATTGCCGCAGTGATTGGATATGTACATGATGCTGGCTGGGTGATTACAGCAGTGCATGGGTAGTGACAGGGTGATTGTTGGACTGCATGGGTACTACCTGGGTAATTGAAGGAGTGAATCAGTAGTGTGTAAGTGGTTAGAGGACTGCATGGGTAGTGCTCAGGGGATTGTAGCAGTGCATGTGTTAGTGCCTGGGTTATTGCATGAATACATGGGTAGTGACTGGATGATTAGACTACTTCAAGGAGAGTGCATGGTGAATTTATAAGTGCTTGGATTTTGGCGGAGTGATTGGATAAGTACATGGTGCTGGCTGGGTGATTGGAAGAGTGCACAGGGAGTGACAGGGGGATTGCTGGACTGCATGTGTAGTGCTCTGGGGATTGTAGCACTGCATGAGTTAGTGCCTGGGTCATAGCATGAGGACATGGGTAGTGACTGGACGATTAGAGTACTGCAAAGAGAGTGCATGGTGAATTAATAAGTGCTTGGGTATTGGCGCAGTGATTGGATAAGTACATGATGCTGGCTGGGTGATTACAGCAGTGCATGGGTAGTGACAGGGGGATTGCTGGACTGCATAGGTACTACCTGGGTAATTAAAGGAGTGAATCAGTACTGTGTAGGTGGTTAGAGGTCTGCATGGGTAGTGCACAGGGGATTGTAGCAGTGCATGTGTTAGTGCCTGGGTTATTGCATGAGTACATGGGTAGTGACTGGATGATTAGAGTACTGCAAGGAGAGTGTATGGTGAATTTATAAGTGCTTGGGTTTTGGAGGAGTGATTGGATAAGTACATGGTGTTGGATGGGTGATTGGAGGAGTGCATGGGTAGTGACAGGGCGATGACTGGACTGCATGGGTAGTGCTCAGGGGATTGTAGCACTGCATGTCTTATTGCCTGGGTTAATGCATGAGTACATGGGTAGTGACTGGATCATTAGAGTGCTGCAAGGAGATTGCATGTGAATTTATAAGTGCTTGGGTTTTGGCGGAGTGATTGGATAAGGACATGGGGCTGGCTGGGTGATCGGAGGAGTGCATAGGTAGTGGCAGGGAGATTACTTGACTGCATAGGTAGTGCTCAGGGGATTGTAGCAGTGCATGTGTTAGTGCCTGGGTCATTGCATGAGTACATGGGTAGTGACTGGATGATTAGACTGCTGCAAGGAGAGGCATGGTGAGTTTATAAGTGCTTGGGTTTTGGCGGAGTGATTGGATAAGTACATGGTGCTGTCTGGGTGATTGGAGGAGTGCATAGGTAGTGACAGGGAGATTACTGGACTGCAAAGGTATTGCTCAGGGGAATGTAGCAGTGCATGAGTTAGTGCCTGGGTTATTGCATGACTGCATGGGTAGTGCTTGGATACTAACTGGGTGATTGCAGAATATGGAATCAGTCAATCATTACTCATGTAGTTTTAAAATCACATATTCACTACCTATGCACTCCTGTAATCGGTCATGCACCTCTCAATATTTTACTAAGCATACATACAACTTTATAAATAGAATCTGAACACATAGATGAGTCATTACATACTATCTAGTTAAGTAGATAAGTACAACATGGCTGCAAGGGTAATATGTGGTGGTTTACTTTTGAGCTACATCTTGACCATTCAATCTACAAATATGTGACATCATTAAACTATACCTCTCAACAGACTTAAGAAAGAAGGCTAATTAACAATACCTTTTATGAGCATTTTTAAAACCACACTTTTATTGTACATCTTCACATTTGTATCTAAAATTATGTGGCATCATTCAACTATACCTTTGCTCAGACTACATAAAGAACCCTAATTAACAGCACCTTATTTCACCATTCTATCTTAAAATATATGGCATCATTTAACTTTACCTTTTGTACAAACTAATAAATGAAACCTAATTATTAACACCTTATATGATCATCTTTCAAACAGCACAGTTGTGCTGCATCTTTACAAAGTATCTATAATTATGCAGTATCATTCAACTATACCTTTGTAAAGAGAACAAGGCTAATAAGCTACACCTTATATGAACATCTTTCAAACTACACATTTGTACTGCATCTTCAACCAACTATCTAAAATATGCGGCATCATTCAACTATACCTTTGAACAGACTTAAAAAACAAGCTTAATTAATAACATCAGTAATCATCTTAAAAAATACACATATTACTGTACAGACTCTTTTTTAAACAACATTCAAGTACAATAAAACTAATTCTAATATACATCTCTACATTTAATAATATATTTCAAACAACACCGTTTTAGAATAATGTCAATTGTTTTTTAAATAAACCTCACAAATGTATAACTCACCTTGCAAATAAATGTATTGAATGAAAAATCTCACACACTCAGACAGGCTTTTCTTTTACACACAATCAATGTAATGCACCAGACTCAGCAAGGTAAAACCAGTAATGGCAAGGTTTCCCTCTCTTTCTCCATACAAATACACATAAGCAACAAATAACATTGCATCCCAGAGATTTTCAAATTGTAAAACACATTTCTATTGGTTACACATAATAACCCTTAGCAACTGACTTCTTCACCCTTTCTGCTTAATGCCAGTTTCCATAGTAACAGTTCATGAAACATTCAACTTAGCTGACAGGTCACAAGTTCACCATATTTTCAAGTTCACCACACAATGTTGCAAATGCAAACAGCAGGTGTGGTTGGCTTTGCAAAACATGACCTTATTCTTTCTACTGTACCTTTCAAACATTTGTTACTGACCAATAACCAACATGCTTTTTAAAGAAAGTACCATGCACCGTATTTTTCAGTGTACAATGTTCATAAACAACCAATCAATTCTCTACTTTTTTAAAACAGCATCTTGTCCACCATTTTAGATACCTCTCATTCTACCAACTGACTACCTCAGCTACAGACATCTTTTTGATTACTTACAGACATCCCTTCAAGATGCTTTCTGTGTGGATTATTAGGCACAGCTATGTTTTCTGGTACAAAAGGTATGCTGAACGCAGAGGTATTGACAAAGACCTAGCTTTGCAAAATGTAGACATTACATGGATTGGACAGAGAGGATTAAAGTGGCATCAATTAATGCCTTTGGTTACTTTTTGCACCTCCAACCCCCTGACCTCATGATTGTGCACTGTGGTGGCAATTAACTAGGCACATTGACTGGGGTAGGTCTGGAAATGCTAATGAAGGACACCTTTGCAGAATTGATGTTGCTTTTCCCCAAAACTGTCTTTGTATACTCTAACATATGCCAAAGATAGAAATGGAAGTGGTCCAATCAATTTTGTCCTCAGATTGAGAAAGCTAGAAAAAATGTCAATAAAGCTGTTTCTGCTTACCTTAGAGACCATAGGATGGGCTCAATCTATAACAACAATCTTCGTTTCAATATGGATGGCATCTACAGAAGTGATGGAGTACACTTCACTGATCAAGGCAACAGAGTGTTTCTCAACAACCTGAAGCTCTGCATCCACACTTACATGTAGCTACAACAATCTCCCAATGAAAACAAGGGCTCTTTTTAGAGCCACCCAATAACCCAACATATAACCTAGGTTTATATAAAAAAAATCTTAATTGTTTTTGCTTGAAGTCGCGCACCCAGCGCGACTACAAGAGCCATGCACCCCTCGCGTTCACACCAGGGCCCGCGCTGGGAGCTGCGCACCGATCGCGTCCACACCAGGGGGCCACACTGAGCGCTGCGATAGGGTCGCGACTCCAAACTTTGGCGGGAAAAAAAACGTCCACTTCCATTAATTTATATTTGCCCCGGGGACACCATCCCCGGGGCATGCCCAAATCTAGTTATTTATTTATTTTTTAAAAGAGGGGGGAACTGCGTGACCCCGGGGCCTGGCCTCATGGTTGGGGACTGTGGGGGGAGCTCCAATGCCCCCACGGTCCCGCCGGCTCCCCGCCTCCTGCAGGAGCCGGCATTGCTTTTGAGCAAGGGGAGCTGCTGCTATGCAGCTCCCCTTGCCCAAAAGCAATCCTGCTTTGCTTTATTGAAGCAAGAGCAGGTTTCCCAGCTCTCGCTTTAATCAAACAAAGCAGAGTTTGCTATGACAGGGCAGAAGCCATGCTCCCGCCCTGTCGTAGCAAACAGCAATGTCCCGGGGGTGGGCACCACAGGACATTGCAGGAGCCGGTCCTGGGGGTGGTGGTCCCCAAGGCCACTATGGGCTCCTGGAGGGGGGGCCGCGCAGCCCTCCTTCCTTAATTTCTTAAGCCCCGGGGAGGTGGTGGTCCCCGGGGCTTGGGGGTCCATAACGGACCCCCGAATTTCAATTTTTAGTGCCCCGGGGAGGTGGTGGTCCCTGGGGCTTGGGGGAGCCCCCGAGCCCCCCACCCCTTATTTGATAACCCCACACTCAGTTTTTTTTTTTTTCATCTGGAGTCGAGCACCCTGCGCGACTTCTATTTTTATTTAAAAAAATAAAATAAAATTGGGGTCCTTGTGGGACCCCCAGAGCAGGCCTAGGGGGTCAGGGTGTTCCTACCCTGCCCCCTTTTCTTGTTTTTCATCCTTTTTTCCACAGTTATCTTCTGACTCAGTATCCGAGACACAAAATGGCTGCCAACAGTTCTTGGTTTGGAGTGTTGGCAGCCAATGAGAATGAAGCTCGTGCTCGGGAGGGGTCGCGAATCCACCGCGTCCCTAGATATCGAAACTTTTTCTTTTTCTAATTTCTCAGGAACTACTGAACGGATTTACACCATTTAATAAAAAGGGATCTTTCTGAACCAAGACCTACCTGTTTGCCAAATTTGGTGTAATTCCGTTCAGCAGTTCGGGCTGTAGCTTTGTCTAAACTTTCCTATGGAAAATAACATGGGGAAAACGTGTTTTGCGACCCCCCTTTTTTCTCAGCCCCTGCTTGATGGATCACCCTGAAACTTTCAAAACAGGAGCTGACCGGAGCACCCCACTAGTTTTAAAAATTTCGTGAAGATTCGTCAAACGGCGCCAAAGTTATTGGCAAGTCAAAAAACGCTTTTCCTATGGAAATTAGGTCCTAACTATAACTACCTACTGGCGACTGCCAGTAGGTAATATATATATATATATATATATATATATATATATATATATATTCCTCACAATGGTTCCCTGTTGCCGGTTAAATACAGCGCTCCTTTGGGTGCGTCGCCCCGCGGCTGAACCACACCGCTTTCAATCATCCACACTCCTCCTCTGGTTGAGGAAGAAAAACGAGCCGCACTCCTGTCGAGTTTAAACGCACTTGGATTCAAGTGCGTTTAAACTCGACAGGAGTGCGGCTCGTTTCTTCCTCAACCAGAGGAGTGTGGATGATATATATATATATATATGTATATATATATAT
Source organism: Calotriton arnoldi (assembly GCA_963921515.1). Lineage (NCBI taxonomy): Eukaryota > Metazoa > Chordata > Amphibia > Caudata > Salamandridae > Calotriton > Calotriton arnoldi. Next base: position 457,291 of record CAWUFW010012441.1, on the reverse strand, counting down.
ATATATATATTTGCACCACTCCGCTCGAATCACGATGCCTCTCGAAAAACAGGAGCACGGACCACAAGAATTTGCTGGAACTTTATCTCTTTATTGACAGCTCAAAACAGCACTGGCAGCTATTACACGTTTCGACCCTGCAAGGGTCTTGATCACATGACACGCTAGCTGGGAGGAGGTTACCTATGTATGCCATTTTTTTCCATTTTTTTAGCAGTTTTCTTAAAGTGCAAGGTGCCATCAGGTTAAAACATGGATATGGAAAACAGACTCATTCGGTTGTTCCTAAACTGGTGAGTGTTAGGCTATACAAAAATTAATATAAGTATAGATACTTTATCAAATATGACCTGTTTAAAGCCTAAAACCCACATAAAAATACAACCATAGGATCTGTACAGTACTGATCAAATTAAAATATGCTCATTAAAAGAAACATATGGTTGTCTTTAAAAACACATATGACTAGACAATTAATGTCAACCTTAGAACGTTCAGGTATGAATACCATTATGTGTTAGAGCAGTATGATCTTATTTCATAATCAGAATCTGCTTTCAATTGGTGAGCAAAATACAGTACGATATGATGTAAACATATACCATGAGAACCAGATGACAATAAGTGACTCGTGCTAGTGCAAAACAATTTTTTTTAAAGTGCTTGGTGCTAAAAAGATTCAATTGTGTAAGATCAGTGTAAAAACCTGTTTATCCCAGGTGACTAAAATCTGAGGGGCTGTAGTGCGGCGGATGATCTAAATCTATAAACATGTATGTAATTCCTCTGTAGCGTTTAATCCTTTAGGGTGTTTGGAATCGAGGTTAATAATATACCACGTTTCCAAACATCTGAGGGCCTTCTCTCTGTCTCCCCCTCTTTTGTGTGGAGGGACAGAATCAATCAAATAGTATTTAAGGTTTTTGGGGTCTGCGTTGTGAAGTTCATCAAAATGCCTGGCTACTGGGTATGTTGCGTCCCTATTCTTGATTGCCCTTATGTGCTGGAGTACCCTCTTGTGTCCCTGTAGTATAGTACTACCTATATACCGTAGGCCACAAGGGCACTCCAGCACATATATTACATAGTTGGATTTGCATGTAAGTGCCTTTTTGATAGGTTTCTCAGTGGTTTCAAATGGGGTTACATAAGTAGTTCGATTACTACCGAACTGATATGCTTTGCACGTCCTGCATTTAAAAAATCCCTTTCTTTGTGAAAGCCACGTTCCCCTAGGTTGCTCACCAGGATCATTTTGCACCAGGGCATCCCTCATCGAGGGTGCCCTGCTGTAGGTGATAGCCGGTCTTTTGGGGAGTAGGTGCCCTATCGCTGGGTCTCCTAGAATCAGGGGCCAGTGTTTGTTGATGATATTTTTAACTTGTTTATGTTGTTTATTGTACCCCAAAATGAACCTAAATGTGTCAGCGTCATTTGTGGTAACTTGGACTTCCTCCATGTTCTTTCTAAGAAGTGTTTCTCTGGGAACTGCATTGCTGCGTTTGATTGCTTTATCAATGCAGTGTGTTGTGTAGCCTCTGTCTAAGAATCTGCTTTTGCAGTTGGATTGTGCTTGTGTGAGGTCTTCCTCACAACTGCAGATTCTTTTGAGGCGGAGCATCTCTCCATAAGGAATGCTTTGGATTAAGTGACGGGGGTGTGCACTCCCTGCATGCAGTATTGCATTGCTGGCCGTTACCTTTCTGTGGAGTTTAGTTTCCAATCTCCCGTCTTTAATGAAAACCTCAACATCTAAAAAGTTTACACTTTCCTTGCTGATATATATATATATATATATATAACCTAGTGGCGGTCACCAGTAGGTAGTTATAGTTAGGACCTTGTTTCTATTCAAAAAGTGTTTTTCTTTTGCCAATATCTTTGGCGCCGTTTGACGAATCTTTGCAAAAAAATTTAAACAAATGGCCCACTCACTTTAGCTGCTGTTTTGGGAATTTTGGGGTGATCCGTCAAGCGGGGGTTGAGAAAAAGGGGGGTCTCACAACGCTTTTTCACCATGTTAATCTCCATAGGAAATTGTTGACGCAGCTAGAGCCCAAACTGCTGAACCGAATTGCACCAACTTTGGCAAAACAGTAGCTCTTGGTCCAGAGTGCACTCTTTTTGTTAAATGGTATAAATCCGTTCAGTAGTTCCTGAGAAATTTAAACATTTCTCAGATATACAAATATGGCCGTGGAGGATCCGCGAACCCTCCCGATCTTGTGCCTGTGAGCTGATTGGCTGCCAACACTTCAAACCAGGAAGTGTTAGCAGCCATCTTGTGATTTGGTTGAACCGAGTCACAAGGAAAAAGGTGAAAAAACGTTACAAACTAAGAAAAGAGGGCAGGTTAGAAACCCCCTGACCCCCTAGGCCTGCTCAGCGGCTCCCACAGGGACCCCCCAGGGCCAAAAAAAGCATTTCTTTCAAAAAGATTCAGCAGGATTTGTGCTGGATCGGCGAAAACGGCTAAATATTTGTTTTTTAAAACAAAGCGTGGGATCCCGCGCTTTGTTTCCTTGAAGCCCTCAGGTGGGCCAGGTCCCAGGGGCAATTTAAAAATGAGATGCAGGGGCTAAGGACGTTTGGAATAATCCTTTTTATGACCTGATATATGTGCTCCCTACTTGAAGACCTGTGTCCTTGTCACCCTTTCATTATGTCTTTGCACATACTGATCTTGATAATCATTGACCTTCTTTTCCAATAACTCTGTATTTACCTTATTTTTAGCTCTTCCGTCTGTCCATGCAGGGACAGCAGGAGTACAAGCTACTCTTCCCTTTAATAGGAAAAATGGAGTTTCCCCATTTGCTGATTGAGGCGTGGTTCTATAATTCAACAAAATATTTTTGATTTCCCTTTTCTACTCCAGACTTCCACACAAAGCCAGCTGCACACACTCACTCCATATATAGTTGAACCTTTCCACTAAACCATTTTCCCTAGGATGATACACAGCAGTTCTGTAATGTTTATTACACTCCATCCTTAGGTACTTCCTGAATTCCTCTGATATGGATTGTGGGCCACTGTCCGAGATTAAAGTTTCCAGACAACCCTCCCTCCTGAAAATCTCCTCACATAAATAGATTACATGATTGGCTTTGGTCTCTTTCATGAATGCCACCTCTGGCCATTTGGAAAAATCTACTATAGCACACGTATTTTCCTGTCATAAGCAATCAAATGGCCCACAAATATCGATGACTAACTTTTCCCATGCTCTCTTGGGAAAAGTGGTTGAGGCAACAGGAGTCTCAGTTACTGTATGAGACTTGTCACTGCAAATGCATGGCACATAATCTCTTACAAATCTATAGACATCCCTATCCATTCATGGCCACTAAAAATCAACTTGTGCTTTGCGTTTCATGGCAATCTGTGTCGCAAACCCTCTGAAACCACCAGACTGTCTCTTCTCATAACAACATCATTCGTTACTGAGAGTTCACTCCATACAGGTAAGTAGTTACATAGATTGTCTCTTTCATCTTCACCTACTCCAAGTGTCAAACTACGGTGAGCGATCTCCTCGGAGGCAGATGACTTTGCCCCAAATCCCTCCCACCAAAACTCGTGCCAGGAAATAATAACTGTCACAAGCTTCGGCCAGGGGGAAAGGGGAAGTGGAAAGACAAACAAGAGAGACTGCTTGGCCAATACTCTTCTTCCTCAGAACTTCCTCCAGGAATTCTCCTTCTGAAAGAATTAAGCACAACAGTTTATTTATCCCTACTCTATCTACCTTTAACCCCTTCCGTGCTCATGACGAGCTCAGCTCATCATGCTGCGCGGTAGCGCTGTGCGCATGACGAGCTGAGCTCGTCACGACCCCACCCGCGATCGGAATGTCCAGCACACGAGCGGAATTCCGATCGCGGTCAAGGGGTTAATGTACTAAATCTCTCTCTTAATTTCAGCTATTTTACCTTGTCTTGGCCAGAGACTAGCCTCTCTCTTTGTGAGTCTTATTTGCATATAATTGTATTGAATTTTATTGAATTGTATTATTTGATTTGTTGGCCGAACCTCGAACCTGCCAATAATCAGCAACACTCTTTTAGATAGCAGGTGAAGATTGGACTTGATTGTTCATTTCTTTTAAATATAAGTTGCAGCCTTTTCTTTTAGTTTGTTGTGGGATTTTCCATAAGAGTCTTACTCCCTTCTGATCAAGTGGACAACTCTCAAGTTTTAAACCAAGAGAAATGGAAGGCTAAAGTATTTTGCTGTTCCTTAAGGTCTCCAAATGATCACAGAAAATTACGATGAAAAACAACACTCTTACTTGGCTATGGAAGACAACTTCTCTTCACAGAAGCTGGCTCCCTGTTCTAGTAGTTCCAAAACTCTTGCTTCTCTTTGAAGACCATCAAAACTGCAGAAGTCACAATGCGCTGACTGGTGCTCCCCGACGTGAGGAGACTCTCCACTTTTCAAGAACGTTCTGCGAAGACTGGGGTACAAGCACCGACCGTCTCCTCTTCTTCTCGTGAAAAACTTCGAAGACCGGGAAGGAGGTGAGCTCCAACCGGCACTCTAAAAATAATTGGTTAACAAGAGGAACATATAAATTCTGAATCGCTTCTAACACTGAAAACAAGTACCACTGTACTTCCCTGAAATTCTACTGGCAAACGTAGGCTTTTTCAAAAGTTATTTCCTCACAGAAATCAAGAGGCGCCGGAGAAACGTTCCACTCAGAGGTTTCTCACAGTTGAAGTGCGCCGCGCTACTTTCGCGCATGCGCGTTGGAGACTCCCAAGCGTCTCGAGGGAAAACGACTAGACCGCAAACCACTACAGGAAGTGAAAGCGGCCGAGTCATTCCCAAAGGCAGCGAAACTCCTCAATAGGCGCAAAACAGATCGCAAGGAAGACTTCCAGCAAGGGTTAGTTCGTCTTTTCAAACTAAAACATTTGGTTAATGGCAGTCTTTTAGGGAATGAGGCAAGAGTCATTGAATAAGCATTGGCACAGGATAAGGGGTTCCTGACAGTACCCCCCACCAAAGGGGGTCCCCCCTTCTTAGGTTTTGTTGGATTGGTTTTATGAAACTCTTGTATGAGTCTTGGGGCATGCACATTAGAAGAGGGCTCCCAAGAACGTTCCTCTGGACCAAAATTCTTCCAATCAATCAAATAATACAATTTGCCTTTTCTAAGTGTAGAATCTAAAATTTTGTGTACCTCAAACTCTTCTACAGAATCAATTAAAATTGGTTTAGGCCTTGAATGCAATCTCACATTAGGTGGGTTCTTTTTAATCAATGAGACATGAAATGTTGGGTGGACCTTGAAATGTGAGGGGAGATGAAGTTTAACTGTCACTGGGTTTAACATCTTGTTAACCTTAAAAGGGCCAATATATCGCGGTTGAAATTTACGATTCTCCTTTAACCTCAGATTTTTTGTGGATAGCCATACCTTATCTCCAGGATTAAGCACTGGACTCTCTCTTCTCTTTTTATCGGCTTGGAATTTGTATGAACTCTTAGCTTTAACCAGATTTTCCTCTGCTCGTGCCATTGAACTCTGCACCTCTTTGACAAACTCCTCTACTGCTGGTACTGAACCTTCGTCTTTCCCTAAAATTAGACTTGGGTGTCTTCCATAGTTTAAATAAAAGGGAGAATAACCAGTAGATGAATGTTTAGCATTGTTGTAAGCAAAGTCTGCTGCCCAGACTAATTCTGACCACTCAGCCTTCTGTTCAAGTAGGTAGAGTCGAAGGTATTGCTCAAGATCTTGATTGACCCTCTCTGTTTGTCCATCTGTTTCTGGATGAAAGCTAGTGGAGTAACGAGCATCAATTCCCAATTTTTTGGTGAAGGCCCTCCAAAAGTGTGAAACAAATTGAGAGCCTCGATCAGAAACCAAAATCTTAGGAACTCCATGCAACCTTACAATTTGCTGAGAAAAAATTTGAGCCAATTGAGGTGCCTGAGGTATCTTTTTTAATGGAACAAAATGCGCCATCTTTGAAAAGGTGTCAACCATCACTAAAATTGTGTTGAACCCTTGACTAGGAGGAAGGTCTACAATCAGATCCATTGAAACTGTGTGCCAAGGATGCGGTGGAGTTGGCATTGGCATCAATAGCCCCTGAGGAGCTAAATGATCTGATTTCCCTTTTAAGCACCCCTCACAAGTGGAAACATACTGTCGTATTTGCGGCTTCATCTTAGGCCACCAGAAATTTCTTTCTACTAAATCAACAGTCTTTTGTATGCCTTTGTGCCCAGCAAGGATGTCATCGTGACAAGATTTCATGGCCTTTTCTTGAAGTTCTTTAGTTGGGAGAAACAGTTGGTTTTTATAGTATGGGAGACCGTTCTTGATTTGTTTGTCTTCTGAGTCTTGGGCCCATTGATTCATTTCTTGATCTGTCATCAATCTCTTTATCTCAGTTGGAAAATCAGTATTGTAGGTGGACGCAATAATCTTTTCTTCAGGAATGATAGCCTGCCTCTCTGACTTGGCATCTAAAAAATTAGAATTGATTCTAGACAAAGCATCAGCCTTTGCATTGTTAACGCCTGGTCGGAAAGTAATTACAAAATCAAAATCTGCAAAAAACAAAGACCAGCGCAATTGTCTCGCAGTTAAGGTTCGGGCAGGCTTGAGAAACTGCAAATTTCGATGATCCGTAAATACAGTAACTTTGTGTTTTGCTCCCAACAAGTAATGCCGCCACTCCAGAAAGGCGCACTTCACAGCCAACAATTCTTTATCCGCGATGGAGTAATTACATTCAGGAGGCGTTAACTTCCTGGAATAGTAAGCCACAGGGTGAAGCTGGCCAGTATTCTTGTGTCGTTGGGATAAAATGGCTCCGATTGCCACATCCGAAGCATCAGCCTCAACATAGAATGGTTCTTCAGTTCTTGGGTGTAACAAAATGGGAGCTTGAGTGAAGGATTTTTTCAAAAATTTGAAAGCTTCTTCGGCTTCCTCGTTGCAAACAAACTTGACCCCTTTCTTCAATAAATGAGTAATAGGGCTCACCTTGTGGGAAAAATCTGGAATAAATCTTCGATAAAAATTGGAAAATCCGATGAAGCTTTGGATTTCTTTTATGTTTTTTGGAGAAGGCCATTCCTGAACTGCTCTAACTTTAGCTGCATCCATACTCACTCCTTCGGGGGATAGCACAAATCCAAGAAACTCAACTTTTTCTACATGAAATGCACATTTCTCCAATTTAACATAAAGATGATTTTCTAGCAATTTGGTCAAGATTGATCTCACGTGGGAAACATGCTCCTCCACATTGTTCGAGAAAATTAGAATGTCATCAATGTAGACCACTGCCACTCTGTCCAAGAATTCTCCAAGGACATCATTCACGAAATGCTGAAAAGCAGCTGGAGCATTACATAACCCGTATAGCATTACTTGGTATTCGAACAAGCCATAGCGGGTTCTGAAAGCTGTTTTCCATTCGTCTCCTGGAGCAATCCGGATCAAATGATATGCCCCACGGAAATCCAATTTAGTGTAAATTTTTGCATCCTTGACCTGGTCCAACAACACTGATATCAAAGGAAGAGGGTAACGATTCTTTATTGTCACCTGATTAAGAGCTCTATAATCAATGCAAGTACGAAGATCCCTATCTTTTTTAGATATGAAAAATAAAGGAGAGGCGACTGGGGATTGGGATGGGCGTATAAAACCATTGACTAAATGCTGATCCAAGTAGGTCTTAAGATATTGGTTTTCCGTTTCCGTTAGTGCATATATACGACTGCAAGGCAAAATGGCTCCGGGCTCTATTTCAATCTTGCAATCATATGGGCGATGAGGTGGGAGCTTTTCTGCTTCCTTCTTATCGAAGACTGAGGACAAGTCTTGATATTCCAGAGGAATTTCTTTAGATTCCAGAGTGCAAATCAGGGCCGGATGAAGAGCCAAATGTTTGGCGGGAGAATCTTCAATTGACTTGGGCTGTTCACCAAAACAATTCTCTTTGCAAAAAGGGGAGTCCATAACCACAGATCTTTTATTCCAATCAATGCGTGGATTGTGTTCGGTCAACCATGGGAGTCCTAGGATTAACTGAAACTGTGGTGCATCAATAAGATTTAATGTTATGAACTCCGAGTGGCCATTCAACCCAGTTAACTGTACCACTTCAGTTTCATGTGTAATGGGTCCGGAAGACAAATTAGTGCCATCTACAGCTCTGACGGCTTCGACATATTTCTTATCAACAAATTTGATACCAATTTGCCGGGCGTACTTAATGTCGCAGAAGTTCCCCGTTGCCCCTGAATCAATCATCACAAATACTCCATTAACTTCTGTTTCACGAAATTTGACTGTAAATGAAACCACCACATGCGGAGCGGCTGATTGCAAGGTGTTGGCAATGTGTTGCGAGATTGGAAATGACTTTGACTTTGCTTCCACCCGTGCAGTTCCCGCTACAGGTGAAGCTGGCCTTTTCCCTGCTGAGGAGTCTTCGGCTTCTTGGGGCACTCTTTTACAAAGTGACCGGCTAAACCGCAATATAGACATAAGTGTCCCACCCTCCGTCGCTCTTTCTCTTCCTTGGACAAGGGTCCTCTAATAGAACCAATTTGCATGGGCTCTTCTGATTGTACAATTTCAGAGGTTTTATGTCCATCAGATCTGATTCGGTCAAATCTAGGAGGAGGTGGACGAAACTCCTTTCTTTTCTCATTTCGGCGCTCACTCAAACGGTGATCAATTTGTAACACTAAATCGATGAGCTCGGAAACTTCTGTTGGCCTTCTAGGAATTTGTGCCAACGCATCTTTTAACTCGTCTTTCAGTCCTCTGTAAAAAATGGCTGCCCTTTTTTCCTCTGGCCAATTCGTTTCGACTATGAGTTTGTTGAAATGGGCCAAATAACCAACCAAATCTTTATTCCCCTGCTTGAGCTCTAGTAGTTCATTATCGGTGACTTGAGAAGCAGATCGGCGATCAAATATTCGTAAAAACTCCACCTTAAAATTTTCAAAATGATGTAGCACGGGGTCATTTCGGGTGACCAAAGAGATTGACCATGCCGCTGCATCACCATTCAAATACGACAGTATAAATGCCACTTTAGACTCATCTTCAGCAAAAATCACTGGTCTACACAAAAAATGTAAAGAGCACTGGGTCAGGAATATTTGGGCCTTTTGAGGGTCTACTCCAAATCTCTCTGGGGGCGCTAATGGAATGATTGGCGAAATGGCGTGAATTACCTGTGTTGAAATGTCTGAGGAAGAGGGGAAAGTGGGTGAACCTTGGGTTCCTTTAAAAATTGAACCTGCAGCTACAAACTCCTCTAAATTCTGCCGGGTTTGAATTGACTCCTGACTCGACCTCCTAACTTCCTCCCTCAAGGATTTATTTTCTTCTAATGTACAGTTTAACTGCTTTTGCATATTCTCTAATATGGAATTCAAAGCCTTTAGGTCAATTCCCTCCGCCATACTGCCCAGGAGGAGATCTGTAACCTCAATTAAGAGGAAGGCACTTCAATCTGTCAAACTACGGTGAGCGATCTCCTCGGAGGCAGATGACTTTGCCCCAAATCCCTCCCACCAAAACTCGTGCCAGGAAATAATAACTGTCACAAGCTTCGGCCAGGGGGAAAGGGGAAGTGGAAAGACAAACAAGAGAGACTGCTCGGCCAATACTCTTCTTCCTCAGAACTTCCTCCAGGAATTCTCCTTCTGAAAGAATTAAGCACAACAGTTTATTTATCCCTACTCTATCTACCTTTAATGTACTAAATCTCTCTCTTAATTTCAGCTATTTTACCTTGTCTTGGCCAGAGACTAGCCTCTCTCTTTGTGAGTCTTATTTGCATATAATTGTATTGAATTTTATTGAATTGTATTATTTGATTTGTTGGCCGAACCTCGAACCTGCCAATAATCAGCAACACTCTTTTAGATAGCAGGTGAAGATTGGACTTGATTGTTCATTTCTTTTAAATATAAGTTGCAGCCTTTTCTTTTAGTTTGTTGTGGGATTTTCCATAAGAGTCTTACTCCCTTCTGATCAAGTGGACAACTCTCAAGTTTTAAACCAAGAGAAATGGAAGGCTAAAGTATTTTGCTGTTCCTTAAGGTCTCCAAATGATCACAGAAAATTACGATGAAAAACAACACTCTTACTTGGCTATGGAAGACAACTTCTCTTCACAGAAGCTGGCTCCCTGTTCTAGTAGTTCCAAAACTCTTGCTTCTCTTTGAAGACCATCAAAACTGCAGAAGTCACAATGCGCTGACTGGTGCTCCCCCAACGTGAGGAGACTCTCCACTTTTCAAGAACCTTCGGCGAAGACTGGGGTACAAGCACCGACCATCTCCTCTTCTTCTCGCGAAAAACTTCGAAGACCGGGAAGGAGGTGAGCTCCAACCGGCACTCTAAAAATAATTGGTTAACAAGAGGAACATATAAATTCTGAATCGCTTCTAACACTGAAAACAAGTACCACTGTACTTCCCTGAAATTCTACTGGCAAACGTAGGCTTTTTCAAAAGTTATTTCCTCACAGAAATCAAGAGGCGCCGGAGAAACGTTCCACTCGGAGGTTTCTCACAGTTGAAGTGCGCCACGCTACTTTCGCGCATGCGCGTTGGAGGCTCCCAAGCGTCTCGAGGGAAAACGACTAGACCGCAAACCACTACAGGAAGTGAAAGCGGCCGAGTCATTCCCAAAGGCAGCGAAACTCCTCAATAGGCGCAAAACAGATCGCAAGGAAGACTTCCAGCAAGGGTTAGTTCGTCTTTTCAAACTAAAACATTTGGTTAATGGCAGTCTTTTAGGGAATGAGGCAAGAGTCATTGAATAAGCATTGGCACAGGATAAGGGGTTCCTGACACCAAGACTGTTCTGTAATTTCTTCACAACCAATTTTATCCTTTGATCTTCACCCAACTCCTGTTTCCATTCATCTTCCCAGATGGCTCCCTTGCACATTTCATTTACTTCTGCCACCACCCATTTCTCATCTTCAGTGCTCTCGCACTCATCCAATGGTAGCCTTGACAAACAATCTGCACTTATGTTTTTGCTACTAGGTAGATAGCACATTGAAAATGTGAATTCATGCAGCCTATACAGCCACTTGGCTATACGAGGTGTGGCCCTCCTGGCACCCTAGGTGGAAAACAAGTCTATTAATGGTTTGTGGTCAGTCTGAGGTTCAAATTGTTTGAAGTGCATGTACCTTTTCTGCAAAGTTCCTAAAAAATTTGGAATATTATTCCGATAATCCTAGGAAAGACCTTAACTGTTCCTTGACTTGTGGGGCAGGTGACTTTTCGATTGCCTCGACCAATCTCACCTTCGGTTTAATACCATCACAAGACAGTGTGTGCCCTAGGTACTCCACTACATCTGCCTCAAATTTGCATTTTTCTAGAGCAATAGTTAGTCATATTTGTTCCAACCTTTTTAAAACATCTTCTAACCTAGCATCTTGTTGTCTTTTTTCACTTCCCCTACACTAATATGTCGTCTTCAAAGAATAAGACGCCTGACAACCCACTCAATACATTCTGCCTCACCCTCTAGAAATCAGCAAATGCTGATGCCAACCCAAAAGGCATGTGTATATATTGATATGCTCCATCAGGTGTAATAAATTATGTTATGTGCTTTGACTCAGCATGTTGACGTGTCTGGTGGAATGCGCTAGACAAATCTAGTGTGGGGTAACATTTTGCCCCTCTTACAATCAAAAATATCTCATTGATGTGGGGAAGTGGATGGTGATCCACCCATATAAAATTATTTAGGTCTCTCGAGACAACACACATCCAAATCTAGCCATTAGCATTCTTGGCAAGTACAATAAGGCTAAGCCACTCTAAGGCTTCAATGAGTCCAATGACCCCAGCACTGCACAAATGATAAAACTCTGCTTTTAATTGTCCCTGCAAAGCCAAAGGAAATTGCGGACCTTGTGAGCTTTAGTAACCACATTATGCTCTAGGATGATATTCTGTTCAAACTTCTTTAGACATCCTAGTTCCTCACGAAACAGACTGGGGAACTGGGAACAGCACCTTTCCACTTTCTTCTGTATAGTCAACAGGACCTGGTTGGGGTGGTTGGGGTCTAATGTTATCCCAAGAGATTTTTGTTCTGTCCACTTCATACACTCTGTAACATGGTCTTGCCTCTTTTCACTAGATACACTCTGTAATATGCACTCCTTTCTTTATATTTCAACTCTGTATAAAAATAACCCAACATTGGCAATGTAACCTCACAATACCCCTCCGGTTCTACGTCTGTGGGAATCAACGCAGGACCCTTGATGCCTTCCCACACAGCTTTGTCAACCAACGTGTACTGTGAACACGAATTAGCCCACATGTGTACTTTCACAATATTCACTTCAATCCCGCATTTTGGTGGCTAATGTTGCTTGGATATGATTTTACCTTAAATAAATGAAAAGGCAAGAGGCTTTTTTTAAAACAGGAACAAGGTAGTTCAATTAAAAGCAGCGGCCGAGAGAGTCTTGACAGAGTGCATTTGAAGAAAGTCTCTCTTTGTACAAGTTAGAGCTGACAATAAGGTACAATAAGACAATTCTGTATTCTTGAAAAAGCATCTCAGTCATTAATTAACAAGTTTGGGCATCCGATAAGTATACAGATGGCTCTCGACCTCAGGGAGAGCTAGTGTGGGCCATGTGTATATGTGTCCAAATGTCTGGTGTGGGGAGCGTGTGATCACTACGTGTGGTGGGTATGCATGTCGTGTTTTGATTTTTCTGAGTGTTCCTATCTACATGTGGCATCTCGCTTTGTGATATTTTTGGGGAACGTGTGCCTTTGGAAAAACATATTTTATTGGGGTTAATTTCCTTTGTCCTGTTTGTGGTGCAACTATCTATTTGTGTGATCAAACAGGGTTTTCCCTGGGAGCGCGTTTGACTCTGGGCTAAGTGAGACCCCATATGTGACCTGTCACTCAATAGGCATGGGTTGGAGCCGCAGGACCTGTCTGACCATGTCTGACCACGTATCTCTGACTTGGGGTTGATGTGGAGGTCACCTTGGGTGAATCTGACAGCAATGATACGAGTTCATTAGAACTTCTGAAAATAATATGGCAGTCATTGATATACTTTTTACAGACATTGTGCCTACAGTTGGCACAGCATACATCAACATTGTCTTTGATGATATTGGCTTAGTTATGCATGTTACTGGTAACAACATTGTTATGCAGGAATGGATTATGGCATACATTGACATTGTTACTGGCGGTATCGACACTGTTATGCGGGCATAGATTATGGCATGTGTTGATATTGAATTTATGGGTATTGACATTGTTATGTGGGCACAGGTTATGGCATACGTTGACATTACATTTATTGGTATTGCCATTGTCGGTTCCGCACATATCATGGTATTCATTGATATTCACTCATTCCAACACTGATATGGCTTCAAGTTAGAATCACAACCTTCCTTGTCTACATCGCATACTACTAACACCTCCACTTCTTCTTCATCTGTGTCCGAATTTGAGTATTCATCTCTTGCTTTTTGCTCCCTCACCAAGCACACACCGGTTTTCTTTGCCACTAATTTTCCCTCCTTACACACTCTTGAAAAATGCCCAATTCTTTGGCACCTGCAACATTTGGCTTTGATAGCAAGGCAAGCACTAGATTCTGCTAAACGTCTGATGCTACCATACCTGAAACACTGTTTAGCATTGCACCCCATACATTTGTTTCGTCATCTTCAGTAGTAGTGTTTCTGTTTTTCTTCCCTGTACCACATAATGCATTCAATATTTTACTGGCAGAACCCTCTGATTCACCCCGTACTGAGCTTGACTTAATTCTTTAACATATCGAGAGGTGTTCTCAATTCTACTAGCTATACTTATCAATTTTTCTAAAGAAGGATCTTTTAACCCTAGTAATTTTTCTTGTATTTTAGTGTTGCTAGTTTCTATTTATCATTTGATCTCTTACTATCTCCTCGTGTAAGTCTTTGAATTCGTATGAAGCAATTAATGTTCATAGGACTGACACATATTGGTCAATAGATTCCCCGGTAATTGCGCCCATGAGAAAAACGTTGTGTCGCTCTATGACTATGCTAGTCTTTTTACCAAAATGTTCCTCTAGGGACCTCATTACTTTTGCTTACTACTCATCCAGTTCTTCTTCCTCCCCATTTTCTTCAGCTTGCCTATCCCCTGGTACAGGCAACAATTTAAAAATCCTTCTGCGCTCTAAACCTAAATTGTGCTTGAGAATGGCTAATTTTGTTTTCGCTACAAAAGCATCACCCCAATGACTTCCAGATATGTTTTGAATGACTCTCTTCAATCCACCCATACCATCCCAGGCAATCGTGGATGCTGAAAAATGGAGGCGGTGGTACAGTGGTTTGAACAGCCATTACAACAATATGAGAACAGCAGGTACTATGAAAATAACAAAATTGGTCACCGTAGTCTATGTAGATTAAAAAAATTAAATTAAATAGCGAAATTAGTCACCGTTGTCTAGGTAAATTAAAATAAGAAAATTAAATAAGAAAAGAGGTCTATGTAGACTAAAACAATACATTGTCTTGTTACCACCTCTCCTCTGCTTAACCCTTAGACTCTGAAAATTGTTTCTGTTCAATACACCAGTTGATACAGGTAAGAGTATGGTCCTCTTTCTATGGTTACTATATATTCAGGACTTGACAATTACTAACATACTTTGTTCATTAGCTTCAGTGCTTGCCAATTTACACCAGGGCCAACAGCGCCGCTTTAATTAATCAGCGCGTGGTCTCACATGCGCTGCTTATCTCACATGCTGTGAGCCACGTGCTGCTTTGCTTCAAAATAGACACACAGCCACGCTTGTTCTGCTCCACATGCTCAACTCTGGCTAAGAATGGACACTGCCTCAAGCTTATGATGCTCCCTTTTGCATACGCACATGTGCACAATTGATGAGACCCTGTGCCTCGCACTCTTCAAATGCCACCTCAAGCCAACAATGTTTCAACACATGCACACATTAACACATGTAATTGCTGAAAAGCTCAAAACAGACCAGATTTCAACAAACAAGGTGCCGTTAAAGTCTTTTCCTCCCGCCAAGGCCTCTGGCAATCTAAACTTTTGATCTGCTTGTCAATTATCACTCACTTGAGCTTGACATACAGGGGTTGGCATCATCGCTCAGCTGGAACACAAAACGTCATTTACTTGCCTTTTCTTTACCTTAAGTAGTGTCTCATTCCAACCTCATTGCCAATTTTCAAAAGACAGACACTTCACAGATGATGAGAAGAGGACTTTATTAAGCACAGTACATAAGCTACAAACCCTGGCAGGATCAACTGCTCCAATGCCCATATTCCAGAATAGTTCTGGTCTTTATTAAAGTGTCACATAAATCTATTGTTTAAACCAAGTGTTTGCCAGGAATTAAAGGTCAGCAGCATGCTTTGAATGTGTTTTCAAAAGCCTTGAGCAACAGGACAAGGGGCAGGAGGGGGCATGGGTGTTTAGTGCATCGTTGATTAGGAGTTATTTCTAAAATGCTGTGAGCAAGTCCGTAGCAGGCTTATGTAAAAGTGTAAATTTTGTCAAGGCCGCCCTTAGTAGCATCCTGTAGTTAAGAAAATGCAAGTGTAAAACAGGGATATCATAAGGGCAGATACTTTTTTTAACTGCGAGGGCTTAAGTACCTCTGTCACGGTCGAGTGAACGGTAGCTGAACCATGTGATCTGTTTCACTGTGTTGCATTGCTAGTGAAAATCTGCGTTTTTACAAAAATGTACAAATAAACTCTATTATTGAAATCAAGGGTTTGCCAGGGGTTAAAGGTCAGCAGCATGCTTTGAATGTGTTTTCAAAAGCCCTGAGCAACAGGACAAGGGGCAGGAGGGGGGCAGAGGTGGAGAAGAAAACATGTATGTGTTTAGTGCAAGCATTGATTAGGCGTTATTTCTAAAATGCTTTGAACAATTCTATAATTTTGGGGATAAGAACCTAGCTCAGCCCCTTTGTTTAGATGCCTGAACTATTTAGTGCAGGTTCAAAGCCTCTGACTTATTAACCCTTTGTGCTAGAAAGTTCGATAAGAATGCGAGTTCCAGCAACTTTACAAGATTTTTTTTATTGTGAAACAACACATCTAGAATATTTTTTTTCAATAACTCAATTAACTATGATGTGTGTTGCTTGTTAGAGTAGTTTTTAAAGCAAATCTGTTTGCTCTGCATACCGGATCTCTCAGAATTAACATGGAGCAATGAGGAAATGGCAGTATTTCAGCAAGGTACAGATATGCCCAGGAATTCACACCAAATCATGCGTGTACTCTGCAAATGCAGGTCTTAGAGGCACTTGTTACTCTAACCCCTACACTGCTTTACCAGCAAAACCCTCAACCAGTACAGCAAACAAGCAAACAGGAAGGCCATTTTTGGCTAGAGGTGTAGACCTCAAAGGTTGCAGACTTCCAGCCACAGACCCACAACAGCCTGGGTCATGTAAAAACCAGGAAGCAGAGCTCATGCTAAACAAATAATAATTTAATCAACTTTCCTTGAAGAACAAGAAGAAACCCACTGTCCCGGACCTACAAATCGTCCCTTTAGATATATCCTTAAAAACACAGTTACCAAGCAGCCATGTCCCAATAATATTCATGCAGGTAAATGTTAACCATCTGAGAGGATGATTGTTGATGTGCTCCCTAGATGATCCCCAAAACCAACTATAAATATCTCACATAGCCTTTGGGAAGAAGGGCTTGAAAATGATCATCCGAAAGCAGACACACCTATAAAAATCACACATAATCTATTATGATGAAGGAGTTGAAATGATCATCCAGACCATGACCCGTATTCTGCATGTATAGGGCTTTTCAGGGGGCTAAATGGTAAGCCACAACCCCCTATAAAAATCTCATGAGCCCTAGTTGATTCTATCTATTCTGTCACTCGCAAAAATGCTTGAGCATACACACTGGGGTTAGTCAAAGCATCCCTAAAACAGAGTGTGCGGGGTACAGGTGCAACACGGAACACTTAGGGGCCGATTACGATCTCGGCCGGTAGGGCACCGAATCGGATTCGGCTTTACCGGATCCGATTCGGAGGTCTCTTTACCGACCGATTCGTGCATGCGTCCGGGCGAGCGAGTACGATGCGAGCGTACGCGAAATCGCCGACCGACTCGTTCGCGGGTCCGAACCGCTCCGACCGACTCGCACGGACACGACTCGCACCGCGCAATGGAGACGTTTCCCGACCGAGCCAGTACGATGCGCGCCTCGAACAGTCCGACCAACTTGCGCCATCTGGCTACAAAGAGCAGTCGGAGCCGGACTTCGGGGGTCCGTGTCGGACCCCCCTGCACGCGTAGCCGCGCGAGTCGCACACAGGGGGGACCCATGGGTCACCCCTACACGTGCATGTACGGCGCGACCCGCATCGACGCGAACCCGCTGTAGGGGGCGCCCTTGTTCGCGTCGTGCCCATTGAGTCAATGGGAGCCCGTGTACGCGTTGTACGACCGGCTCCCATTGACTTCAATGGGAGTCCGACCGAATCGAGTCCGATAGCATACGTACGCATCGTACTCGTTCGGTCTGGCTGCTAGAGTCCGATTCGGTCGGTAATCTCTCCAGGTCCGGCTCGGTCGGAGAGATTTCCTGCCCGAATCGGAATCGGCCCCTTAGTGTTCGATATAGAGTGTACCCAAGAGACCTGAGTGCACCAGCCTAACTACATTTTCACACTTGGGGACTTGATGAAAATGATTGACTAACATCAGCTCAGGCAAAGCCGCAGGGCCCTAGGCCCATGGCTCCGGTCTTTAACATCGCAGTTTTATTTGTTTCACCTCCTAAGCCAGTGCCTGCCAGCTCACTTAAGCCAGCTCTAACATCTGATAACCGTGGCCCCCCGTATGAAGATACTCTCGTAGAGCATGTGAGATAAGGTAAAAAAGAGATGACGCAATATGGCAGAGTCCCACTTATTGTGTCATTTAATTGCCCTACAGGAAACCTGGGACACCACCAATAGTTTTTTCTGGATGGTTTTATCTCGTTCTTAAAGTGTGCAATTTCTTCAACAGTGGGAAGAGCAAGGGGGTCTTCTTTTATTGGTCTCACTTGAATTAACCTGTAAAAGTAGATTGGTACAGTGTCAATCACCCCATCTGTTAGCAGTGGAGCTGACATTTAAGAATCATCCCACTTTGTTAGTCGTTAATTTTTATAATTCCTTTACTAGAAGCCTCGAGACTGAACGTTTAGTAGCCCTGAGGGGCTGCTTGAACATAATGGTGAGGTGAAACAATCCTATTTAAAAATTATGATACTAGGTGACTTTAACACTCATCAATGTTACCTTAATTTTACCGCCACATTGATTAGGGGGACTTCTCACCTTTGGTCACACATTTTGAGCATTCACCATCAGGCACTCACATAGAGGGGCTCCTCTCAGCTAACAATCTGTACTGTTTAGAGCAAACAGAGGTGAACACGCCAGTTGCACCAGTACTAATGATTATATAATGCTCTCTGCACCTCTAGCCCAGGCAGTGGAGAAACTGAGCACTTCCTGGAGCAGCCACAGTGACCACAATCCCCTTATGCTTGAGCTGGGTTACCCGTCTGCTCTACAAGGAGCAGAGGGCAGGAGTATCCCAAATGAGGACATTGGTACCAAAGACCAAGCACGTAGGCTGGAGTGGGAGAAGGTGATACCGGAAAGATTCTTGGATAATGTGTATGCTGCATGCGCCTCAGAGATTTCAGTTTGTATAGACACCAACATGCATGATAGAGCTGTCCTAGATGCCTTTGACAAACTAACTAAGCAGATAGCCTCCAGTCTAACTACCAAGAGGAGGACTAAAGGCCCCAAGGACAAGAGGTGGTTTGATGGTACTTGCACCATGGCCCATAGGAAGTTATTGCTGGCACTCAAACAAGCCCGGAGGGATGAGGCCATGGTTAGGAGCTGTAGGAAGGCTTACAAGTCTGTAGTCCATCAAAGGAAGAAGTTTATCAGGGAACAGGCCTAGGAGGCTCTCGCACAAGTTAGTGTTTTGTCTGATAGCTCAAACTTTTGGGCCGTGGTCAATACTCCCTTCTTTTCTGATACAGCCAACAATAGAACAGACTGTACCATAACTGCTGAGCTCTGGGTTCAGCACTTCGAAGGAATGTATAGTGGTGACAACTTAGAAGAACCTGAGGCACACAGGGACTATCATTAGCTAGCATTTCACTTCATTTCAGCACAGATGAGGTTCACAAAGCTATTAGATCAACATCAGGCGGGAAAGCACATGGTCCATATGGAGTCCCCTCAGATCTGTATAAGGCCAACCCTGTGGTCTGGGCGAAGATTTTGGCATGTGTTTTCAATGCGGCTTGTATATGTGGTTTCCCTCCCTCCTGGGCCAATGCTATTATTATTACTATTTTTAAAAAGGGCTCAAGGCATGACCCTGCTTGTTATCGACCTATCTTGCTTCTGGACTCGGCTGCTAAAATCATGGGGAAAGTGATATTGGATCGTTTAACATTGTGGCTAGACCATTTTAACATTATCTCTGACCTACAGTATGGCATTAGTCAAGGCAAAGAGACGCTTGATCAATGTCTCAACCTGCACTTGGTGGTTGGGAATTATACAATTGCCAAGAAGGGAATTTTACATATGACTTTTATGGACCTGATCTCAGAGTTTGACTGTGTAAATAGATCCAAGCTGTGGCTGACTCTCCTGGATGTTGGCCTGGACACGGAACTGGTGGCCTTCTTACATGGCACCCATAATAACACCACGGCAGCAGTGAGATTTAATGAGGATGTCGGCGTGACGGACTCCTGGGCAGTCAAGAGAGGGGTACGGCAGGGGTGCATTTTGGCCCCCCGCTGTTCACGCTGTGTATCAATAAGTTAGGGGACATCCTATCATCTGGTTGTAAAGACATCCCGAGAGTTGGATCCAAGATGATCTCTGCCCTCTTGTACGCAGACGACGCAGTCCTGTTTGCCAGAACTGCCGTGGGTCTTCAAAAACTCTTAAATGGTTTTATATTTTATGGATTCACTTGATCTAGCCACTAATTTCTTAAAATCCCATACTGTGAGAAGATGGCCTGGCATATGCTGTCCACTAGTTCTAGTGGGCACCTTGCACCAGTCCAAACAACCCCTTATGGAGATAGGTTAAAGACAACCTTTATTGAAAGCTATCCTAGTGGTAGCTATGGAGAGCAGCCTTCAGGCTAAGTCTTGAAGGAATGTAAAGCAGCTTGTTTTACCAGTCTATAATCTCTTGAGTGACCAAATGAAAGAGGACCACACCAGGTATATATATAAAATATATGTATTTAGTCTTAAACACACCCCTCTAGTCTCTTTATGAGGCTAGAGTTCGAAGTCAAATCAAATATCAGCAGTAATAGCACAAATACACGTTTGAGCCCTAGGGGCGTACCAAACCATATACCAAGAAAGTGGTATAAGAACCACGACTGAGCTAGACACAAGGCCTAGAGCCTGTAGAAGTGCTTGGGCCCCAAGGAACCACCCAAGGTAGTGACACAGGGGACCCACGGGGGAAGCGTGCAGTGTGAGAACACAGCCGC
The DNA here is from genome assembly GCA_963921515.1 of Calotriton arnoldi. NCBI lineage: Eukaryota > Metazoa > Chordata > Amphibia > Caudata > Salamandridae > Calotriton > Calotriton arnoldi. The sequence goes on along the minus strand of CAWUFW010012441.1, from coordinate 436,643 downwards.
GAGCCACCGTTGACTTCTATGGGGAAAGTCGCGGTTGGATTTTTAAAAGGAAAGGACACTTAGAGGAGGACTTGGAGCAAACCCCTTTAGAACTAGGCAGTTCTAGAGTCAATACCCACGGGAGCACCGGAGTACTCGAGTTACCTCACCCAGGGAAGCCGGGTGTATAGGTGTCTTTTGGCGTCGGGTTTCGTCGTCGTTTTCAATGGCGATCTGCTGCAGCAGGCTGCTGGCGACCAAGTAGAAAGTGTCCGGGTGGATCCAAGAGTGGATCGAACATCTGAAGGACCTGAAAGCAGAGGGGACAGAGTCTGGGTCACTAGCCAGTGACCAGGAAGGCGATGAGCAGATGCCCACCGATGTCGGGTGCTTCAGGTAGGTTGACGGTCATCTTGACTCTTCAGCCACGAGGTCCAGGAGGCGTCGACGACAACCAGGAGCTGGATTCGAGCTGTCCCACAACGTCTGTCAAGTGCGGCGGTGTCGGCAACCGGATTGGACCCAACAAGCCTTGGCAACAGCAAGTCACGTGGAAACAAAGAAAGGACGTTGATGCAGACCAGCAAGGTCTGGGGGACTCACCCAGCGAGGGTAAGCCAGGGCACGTCTTGAGCAACTAGGAAAGCCCAAGCAGAAGTAGAGTTGCCTTCGGGAGGGCCCACTAGCCAACGGACTAGCGACCGCGAAGGGGCCTCGAGTGGACGCAGTTGGAGCTGGCTCACAGGACACTCGTGGTGTGGAGGCCAGTGATCTTCGGTGCAGTTGGTGCTACTCTGAGCCCAAAGCACAACTTCGTGGGAGACCAGGAAGAGGATGCACTTGCAAAAGTTCTCGGTGTCCAGGGGTCACGGTTCCACGTTACCCACGACAGCTACGTGCCTCAGCTTCGCTGGGATCTCAGGGCAGCCTCGGGGAAGTCTGGAAATCCACCTCTGGTGTTGCAAAGACTACGGCGTCCGGCGGGAGCTTCAGCGATGCAGACCAGACAATTGCTTCTTAGGTGCCTGCCAAGCAGGGGAGTCACTCCTTGACCCCAAGGGAGATTCTTCAGTCCTCTAATCTTGAAGTAGAGCGTTGAAGGTCCAGGATTCGGCTTCAGAGTTTCATCCAGGGTAATCTAAAGTCCTAAGGACTGGGGTCCCATACTTATACCAAGTTAGGGGGTTGGACATACTCTGGGGACCCACCTATGGGAGGGTCAGGGAAGAGGGGTGGTTACACCCATTCCCTTTGTCCAGTTTCGCGCCAGAGCAGGGGCAGGTAGCCCCTGCAACCGGTTTGAACTGGACTATGCACAGGGACACCAAATGTGCCCCCAGTGCAGGATTTCAAAGCACCAGAGAGTGCTCCCGCCCAGCCCCAATACACACTATCCTGTCTGGGGAGGTGGTTACACCTCCCTTCGACAGGAAACCTATTGTCCAGGCCTCCCCTGCCGGAGTTTCGGTCAGCAGCAGGAGGCCAGACCCGTGTCTGTGGCAGCGGCATCCATTTTGTGATGCCAGGGATCTGTAAAGTTAATACCGGGTAGGCCGGTGTGTACATGTCTCTCCCTCTAGAAGGGTGGAATGCTACCCCCGCCGCCAGAACTGGCGGGGGTAGTATTCCAAGATGTTTGACACCAAACACGACATGTTTCCGTGGAGCCATCCCAAAGTTAGCATTTAACGCGAGGTTATAATGCACTTAAGAGTATATGGTCAGGCTGCACCACAAACAGCACCAGAGGATTGACTCTGAACGCTGCAGAGGGGCTCTGCTCATGCAGGGGCACCCTCTCACATAAAAACCAAGCACTCTGCCTTCAGGATTGTTAAGGCCTGCCATAGGAGTGACTTATAGGTTTATATGTGTGTGCAATGGTAGTGATATAGGTAGCCTATACCACAGTAAGGGGTGCATGCAACACCTTACCCAGGCTGCAGTAGCAGACCTGTGATGTCATTTTGGAGGGCGTTCCAGGGGTGGCACAATACATGCTTCAGCCCCTGGTAGGCCTCTGGTTTGTCTATGCCCTTGGTACATAGTATACCATATACTAGGGACTTATAAGGGCACCCCAGAATCCAATCTGGGATGTACCTAAAGTACATGGAATCAATTTAGAGAGGAAGCAGCTAGGCTGGGGTCCTGAATAGCAGGGCCCCAGCCAGACTAAAGTCGAAAAACAGTGATACCCCAGCAAAAAAGTGGGGGTAACCATAAGAGGCAGATCCTACTCTCCTACACAACCCCCCCCCCAAACGCAGGGACATTAAACTAACCTTGACCAGTTAAGTCTTCATGTTCTAAGTGGAAATATCTGGAGAGTCCATCTGCATTGGCATGGTTACTCCCAGGTCTATGTTCCACTGTATAGTCCATCCTCTGTAGGGAAATGGACCACCTCAAAAGTTTGGGGTTTTCACCCTTCATCTGTTTTAGCCATAAGAGGGGCTTGTGGTCTGTTTGAACAAGGAAGTGAGTGCCAAACAAGTATGGCCTCAGCTTCTTCAGAGCCCAAACCACAGCAAAGGCCTCCCTCTCTATGGCTGACCAACGTTTCTCTCTGGGGGTCAGCCTTCTGCTAATAAAAGCTACTGACTGATCCTGACCTTCATCATTCAACTGTGACAGTACAGCCCCTACCCCCAACTCAGATGCATCTGTTTGCACAATGAACTTTTTGGAGTAATCAGGACTTTGCAGAATGGGAGCAGTGCACATGGCCTGCTTCAGGTCATCAAATGCCTTTTAACAGCTAACTGTCCACTGAACCTTTTTGGGCATTTTCTTAGAGGTTAAGTCATTCAGGGGTGTCACTATTGATCCATACCCCTTGACAAACCTTCTGTAGTACCCAGTCAGACCTAAAAAGGCTCTCACCTGAGTCTGGGTAGTTGGAGCAGCCCAGTCCATGATGGTCTGGATCTTGCTCTGCAATGGTTGAACCTGGCCTCCACCCACAAGGTGGCCCAGGTACACAACCTGACTCTGCCCTATCTGACACTTTGTGGCCTTGATAGTTAGTCCTGCCTTCTGCAGGGCCTCCAAAACATTTCTGAGGTGGACCAGGTGATCCTCCCAGGTGGAGCTAAAGACAGCAATATCATCTAGATATGCTGCACTATAGGCTTCCAGACGTGTAAGGACTGTGTTCACCAACCTCTGAAAAGTGGCAGGTGCATTTTTCAAACCAAAGGGCATCACCACAAATTGGTAAAGCCCACCAGGGGTAGAAAATTCAGTTTTTGGCTTTGCATCATCAGCTAGTCTGATCTGCCAGTAGCCAGCTGTTAGGTCAAATGTGCTTAGATACTTGGCTGAGGCCAAAGTGTCTATTAGCTCATCTGCCCTTGGAATTGGATGGGCATCAGTCCTAGTGACTGCATTGAGGCCTCTGTAGTCCACACAAAACCTCATCTCTCTCTTTCCATCTTTTGTGTGAGGTTTTGGCACCAGGACCACTGGACTAGCCCAAGGGCTATCTGAAGGCTCAATGACACCCAGTTCCAACATTTTCTGGACTTCTGTCCTGATACAGTCCCTGACCTGGTCAGGTTGCCTGTAAATCTTACTTTTAACAGGCAGACTGTCCCCAGTGTCCACTTCATGAGTGCACCAGGTGGTCTGACTTGGAGTCAGAGAAAACATGTGTCTGAACTGATTGAGCACCTGTCTACAATCAGTTTGCTGCTGGGCAGTGAGGCTGCCTGCCAAGGCTACACCATCCACTGACCCATCATCAGGGTTCTGAGAGAGCAGGTCAGGGAGAGGGTCACTCTCCTCCTCCTGGCCCTCATCAGTTGCCATGAGCAAGCCCATGTCAGCCCTGTCCACATATGGCTTCAGCCTGTTGACATGGAGCACCCTGTGGGGGCTCCTGGGAGTTCCCAGGTCTACCAGAGAGGTAACCTCTCCCTTCTGTTCAACGATTGTATGGGGGCCACTCCACTTGTCTTGGAGGGCTGCTGGGACCACTGGCTCCAGTACCCACACTTTCTGCCCTGGCTGGTAAACAGTCAGCACAGCCTTTTGGTCATGCCGGGCTTTCTGTAATTCCTGGCTAGCCTCAAGGTTTTTGGTTGTCTTTTTCATATACTCAGCCATCCGGGAGCGGAGACCAAGTACATAGTCCACTATGTCGTGCTTTGGGGGCTTGAGAGGCAACTCCCATCCTTCCTTTACCAAGCACAATGGACCCCTGACAGGGTGACCAAACAAAAGTTCAAAAGGGCTGTAGCCAACCCCCTTCTGAGGCACCTCCCTGTATGCAAATAAAAGGCAGGGCAAGAGTATGTCCCATCTTCGCCTAAGCTTTTCTGGGAGCCCTTTAATCATGCCCTTCAAGGTTTTGTTGAATCTCTCAACTAAACCATTGCATTGTGGGTGATAGGGTGTGGTGAACTTATAAGTCACTCCACACTCCTTCCACATTGCAGTCAAGTAACTGGACATACATTTTGCACCTCTGTCAGATACTACCTCCTTAGGAAAGCCCACTCTTGAGAAAATTCCCAGGAGGGCCCTTGCCACCATAGGAGCTGTAGTGGTCGTAAGGGGAATGGCTTCTGGGTACCTGGTGGCATGGTCCACCACCACCAGGATAAACCTGTGCCAAGATGCTGTTTGGCGATCCATGGGACCAACTATGTCAATCCCCACCCTCTCAAAGGGAACCCCCACCACAGGTAGTGGTATCAGGGGGGCCTTTGTGGCTCCACCTGCCTTCCCACTGGCTTGGCAGGTTACACAGGAGCGACAAAACTCCTTGGTGTCTTCAGACATGTGGGGCCAGTGAAAGTGAGGGACAATTCTGTCCCAAGTCTTGTTCTGGCCCAGGTGACCTGCTAAGGGAATATCATGGGCTAGTGTCAATAGGAAGCCCCTGAACTTCAGACGTATAACCAACCTCCTGGCTGCTCCAGGCTTGGGGTCTCTACTCTCTGAGTGCAGGAGTCCATCATCCCAATATATCTTATGGGTGCCACTAGCATTCCAAGCAGCCTCAGCAGCAGCCTGCTGTCTGAGGGGTTCAAGAGAGGGGCAGTTCAGCTGCTCCTGGCTCAGATCTGCCCTGGAAGGGCCCCCTGTCCCCAAGAACTCAACCTGATCAGGTTCAAGCTCCTCTGGGACAGTTCCTTCTTCAGGCCTGAGATCAGCTTCCTCAAAAGTCTGATCTTCCTCCTGAGCCAAGGGGGAAGGCACTGCCTTAACCCTACTGCTCCTTCTCTTGGGAGGCACCTGGTCCATTATTCCAGAATCCAGGGCCAGGTCAGCTTTTGACATTTTTGCCTGTGACCTAGTCACAGCAAAGACATGTGCAGGGATCCCTAGCATTTCTGCATGTTTCCTGAGCTCCACCTCTGCCCAAGCTGAGGTTTCAAGATCATTGCCAAGCAAGCATTCAACTGGTAGGTCTGCACTCACCACAACCTTCTTAAGGCCAGTTACCCCTCCCCAAGAGAAGTTAACAAATGCCAGAGAATGGTCTGTTCTGACATTGCTAGCATTGGTCACTTGGTACATTTCACCAAGTATAATCTGCCCAGGATCCACAAGATCTTGTGTCACCATGGTGACACTTGCTCCTGTGTCCCTGAATGCCAAAGCCTCCCTTCCATTAATTAAAGGCTGCTGTCTGTATTTGCCCAAATTAGTGGGACTCACAAAGGGGGACATATCCATGCCCCATCACAGACTAGGACAGCCTGAGTTGGCACTCTGACTAGGCCAGAGTCCATCTCAGTACCCAGGGTCAACACTACTAAACCCTTATTCTGAGTGTTTCCACCACCACTTGTAGCTGGACTAGGGGGAACAGTTGCCTTAGGGGCAATGGTGGCTTGATTGGAGTCTTTGGACTTGGTGCAATCACTGGTCCAGTGAGTCTTTTGCTTACAGACTTTGCACCATGGTTTCTTTTGGCCTTTTCCTTTATTAGATTGGGAATCCCCACCTGAAGAAGATTTTTGGGGGCCTTGTGAAGACTTCTGGTCTTTACCCTTCTCCCCACCCTTATCAGAGTTTTTGGAATCTTGCTTCTTCTGGCCACCACCTTGGTTCTGTACTTTCTGCTTCACCCTGGTTCTGACCCATTTGTCTGCCTTCTTTCCCAATTCTTGGGGAGAGGTCAGATCAGAGTCAACCAGGTACTGATGTAGCAACTGATTCTGACAGTTATTAAGAATCTGCTCTCTCATGATTAAATTATAAAATCCTTTGAAGTCACACACCTTACTGCCCAGTAACCAGCCTTCCAGAGCCTTGGTAGCACAATCTACAAAGTCCACCCAGTCCTGTGTCTGTGCCTTTTGGGTATCTCTGAACTTTAACCTGTATTGCTCAGTGGTTAGGCCAAACCGATCTATTAGGGCACTCTTCAGGACTTGATAATCATCAGCATCCTCTTCTCTTACAGTGAGGAGCTTGTCTCTACTAACCCTGGGCGAAGTACTACGCTACGCTCGCGTAGTTTGCGAAGTTTGCGCTACTTCGCACAACGCGAATTGCACGTAGCACAGTGCAAACACGCGTAGCGTAGTGCAGCGGTCATTTTTTGCTTGCTCGCGGTCCTCAACGTCAAGCAAAATGACATCCCGGCGAGACTTTTTCCTCATTCGCGATCAGCAACATCAAGTTGCCGATCGCGAGCGTGGAAAATAAACTTCCCGGCGAGATTCTCAACGCGGGGAGGTCAGGTTTCTCACTGCGAGTGGTCGCGTATGCTCGCGACCGCTCGCGATGAGAAACTACCAGTCCGCGTTGAGAAAGCTGCCGCTCGGTAAAAATCTACTCGAGCGGCAGTAAAGACAGCTCGCACTGTGCAAGATGCCGTTTTCAATGATTGCACAGTGCGGACAAGCATCCGGCACTGTGCAATCATTGCGAACAGCGCACTACGCAGTTCGCGTAGTGCTATGCGTAGCTCGCGTAGTGCGAACTGCACTTCACGTAGCTTCGCGTAGCGCTACTTCGCGAACTACACCCAGGCTTAGTCTCTACCTTTGTCTGCAAAGGAGAGCCACAAGATTGCTGCCCACTGCTCCTGAGGGACCCTCTGTACTTTACAGGCCCTCTCCAGTGCAGTAATCCATTTGTGGATGTCATCTCCACTCTGGTAGGGAGGGACAATCTTGCTCAGGTGTCTATGGTCATAAGACCCTTCCCTACCACTAGGGAAGTTGCTGCCACCATGGGACTCTAGTCCCAACTTTCTTCTTTGTCTATGAAGCTCTAGGGACTCCCTATCTATAGCCAACTGCTGTTTTCTGATTCTCAACTGAGCTTCCTCATACTTGAGCAGTCTGTCCTTCCTTTCATGATAGGTTTCCCTCCTATGAGAGGAAACAGAGGTCCCTACTGAGGTGTCAGAATGGTTAGACTCCTAAAAAGGAGATCTGGGCCTTCTAGGCACACTCACAACTCTTCCTGCTGGGACAAAGGGGAGGTCATTCTGATCCTCCTCCTCATCTGCAGGAGGAGCTGCATTTTACAGGGCAAGGTCATTGTCACCTTCCTGGCCAGTTTCAGAGGTCAGGTCCTGGGTATTTTCACCCCTGGTCCCTTCCTCATCTTCTGCCCCACCCTCTCTGCCTACCCTTGCAGACCCTATAGGTCTTCTGAGGTCATCTAGCAGAAGCATCTCCATGAGACGTTGGGTGTCTTCAGCTTCCTAATCTTGCACAACTCTCTCAATTCCAAGAATGGGAGGTTGTCAAATTTGGATTGCAGGAGCCCACTGGTTCCTGGCAGTGAAGACATTACTAGTGAGGTGTGGTGTATGCACTACCTACTCTAGTGTGGCCTACTAAACTCTCTTGAGTTGTAGAAAGGGTGTGCTAAGCCCTTGACACACAACTCTAAGTTCAGTAGAACTTACTGTATTTCTAAGCTTGAATTTATATGTACCTTAGGTACCCTTAGTGGTTTTCAGTTGATCAATTCACTTGAGATTATCTGGTAAAACAATAGCAAGCTGGAATCCCACCGCTGCCACCAATGTGAGAAGTTGGCCTGGCATATGCTGTCCACTAGTTCTAGTGGGCACCTTGCACCAGTCCAAACAACCCCTTATGGAGATAGGTTAAAGGCAACCTTTATTGAAAGCTATCCTAGTGGTAGCTATGGAGAGCAGCCTTCAGGCTAAGTCTTGAAGGAATGTAAAGCAGCTTGTTTTACCAGTCTATAATCTCTTGAGTGACCAAATGAAAGAGGACCACACCAGGTATATATATAAAATATATGTATTTAGTCTTAAACACACCCCTCTAGTCTCTTTATGAGGCTAGAGTTCGAAGTACATAAGTTACAAGTCAAATATCAGCAGTAATAGCACAAATACACGTTTGAGCCCTAGGGGCGTACCAAACCATATACCAAAAAAGTGGTATAAGAACCACGACTGAGCTAGACACAAGGCGTAGAGCCTGTAGAAGTGCTTGGACCCCAAGGAACCACCCAAGGTAGTGACACAGGGGACCCACGGGGGATGCGTGCAGTGTGAGAACACAGCTGCGAGCCACCGTTGACTTCTATGGGGAAAGTCGCGGTTGGATTTTTAAGGTGTCTTTTGGCGTCGGGTTTCGTCATCGTTTTCAATGGCGATCTGCTGCAGCAGGCTGCTGGCAACCAAGTCGAAAGTGTCCGGGTGGATCCAAGAGTGGATCGAAGATCTGAAGGACCTGAAAGCAGAGGGGACAGAGTCTGTGTCACTAGCCAGTGACCAGGAAGGCGATGCGCAGATGCCCACCGATGTCGGGTGCTTCAGGTAGGTTGACGGTCGTCTTGACTCTTCAGCCACAAGGTCCAGGAAGCGTCGACAACAACCAGGAGCTGGATTCGAGCTGTCCCACAACGTTTGTTGATTGCTGCGGTGTCGGGGACCGGATTGGACCCAACAAGCCTTGGCAACGGCAAGTCACGTGGAAACAAAGAAAGAACGTTGATGCAGACCAGCAAGGTCTGGAGGACTCACCCAGCAAGGGTAAGTCAGGGCACATCTGGAGCAACCAGGAAAGCCCAAGCAGAAGAAGAGTTGCCTTTGGGAGGGCCCACTAGCCAACGAACTAGCGACCACAAAGGGGCCTCAAGTGGACGCACTTGGAGCTGGCTCACAGGACACTCGTGGAGTGGAGGCCAGTGATCTTCAGTGCAGTCATTGCTAGAGGCAGGGGCTACTCGGAGCCCAAAGCACAACTTCGTGGGACACCAGCAAGAGGATGCACTTGCAAAAGTTCATGGTGTCCAGGGGTCACGGTTCCACGTTACCCATGACAGCTACGTACCTCAGCTTCGCTGGGGTCTCAGGGCAGCCTCGGGGAAGTCTGGAAACCCACCTCTGTTGTTGCAAAGACTTCAGCATCCGGCGGGAGCTTCAGCGATGCAGACCGGACAATTGCTTCTTAGGTGCCTGCCAAGCAGGGGAGTCACTCCTTGAACCCAAGGGAGATTCTTCAGTCCTCTAATCTTGAAGTAGAGCGTCGAAGGTCCAGGATTCGGCTTCAGAGTTTCGTCCAGGTTAATCTAAAGTCCTAAAGACTGGGGTCCCATACTTATACCAAGTTAGGGGGTTGTACATACTCTGGGGACCCACCTATGGGAGGGTCAGGGAAGAGGGGTGGTTACACCCATTCCCTTTGTCCAGTTTCGCGCCAGAGCAGGGGCAGGTAGCCCCTGCAACCGGTTTGAACTGGACTATGCACAGGGACACCAAATGTGCCCCCAGTGCAGGATTTCAAAGCACCAGAGAGTGCTCCCGCCCAGCCCCAATACACACTATCCTGTCTGGGGAGGTGGTTACACCTCCCTTCGACAGGAAACCTATTGTCCAGGCCTCCCCTGCCGGAGTTTCGGTCAGCAGCAGGAGGCCAGACCTGTGTCTGTGGCAGCGGCATCCATTTTGTGATGCCAGGGCTCTGGAAAGTTAATACCGGGTAGGCTGGTGTGTACATGTCTCTCCCTCTAGAAGGGTGGAATGCTACCCCCGCTGCCAGAACTGGCGGGGGGTAGTATTCCAAGATGTTTGACACCAAACACGACATGTTTCCGTGCAGCCATCCCAAAGTTAGCATTTAACGCGAGGTTATAATGCACTTAAGAGTATATGGTCAGGCTGCACCACAAACAGCACCAGAGGATTGACTCCGAACGCTGCAAAGGGGCTCTGCTCATGCAGGGCCACCCTCTCACATAAAAACCAAGCACTCTGCCTTCAGGATTGTTAAGGCCTGCCATAGGAGTGACTTATAGGTTTATATGTGTGTGCAATGGTAGTGATATAGGTAGCCTATACCACAGTAAGTGGTGCATGCACCACCTTACCCCGGCTGCAGTAGCAGACCTGTGGTGTTATTTTGGAGGGCCTTCCAGGGGTGGCACAATACATGCTTCAGCCCCTGGTAGGCCTCTGGGGTGTCTATGCCCTTGGTACATAGTATACCATATGCTAGGGACTTATAAGGGCACCCCAGAATCCAATCTGGGATGTACCTAAAGTACATGGAATCAATTTAGAGAGGAAGCAGCTAGGCTGGGGTCCTGAATAGCAGGGCCCCAGCCAGACTTAAGATCGAAAAACAGTGATACATCAGCAAAAAAGTGGGGGTAACCATAAGAGGCAGATCCTACTCTCCTACACATACCATGTCGATAGGCTCTCGGAAGGCTGCCAGGATTAAGTTTTTCATTTCATTTCATTTCAAAATAGCTTTATTCGACAGCATATGTCATAAAAGCATCGAATAGCATATATACATTAAAATAGCTTCTGTACAATAAAAATAAAAAAAATAAAAAAGAGAGGGATCATATAATACAGAGGGTTGTTTAGCAGTCTCATAAGATACAGTTAATACAGCATATTTGGTTAAAACCATTAAACAAATATCATAAAAGAGAATTCATTCCGGGGCACTGTGTACATATAAGGGACAGGTCCATTATAATAAGCAGCATCTAACAATGTATGTATGGGGTACTAGTGCTATCCTTAAAATTAGTAGCAGCATATTTGGTTAAAACCATTAAACAAATAACATAAAAAGGATTCCATTCTGGGACACTGTGTAGATATAAAGGGCAGGTCAGTTATGGTGAGCAGTATATAACAATATATATGTAAAGTGCTAATGCTATCCCTAAAATTAATAGCAGCATATTTGGTTAAAACCATTAGACAAATGTCATAAAAGAGATTTCATTCTGGAACACTATATACATATAGGGGACACATCAGTTATAGTGAGCATTATATAACAACGTATAAATAAAATGCTAATGCTATCTATATCATGATTAATACTTTAAAAATTACATTGCAGACCAATATAGTATGTGATTTAAACACCTATAATAGATCGTGTATCTACATTGGGGTCACACTTTGTATGGCTCTAATTCTTATTAGCCAGGCCCGGCCTAAGAACTTGGCCACTCCACATGAAAAAAGGACGCTGGGATCAGATTTTAAAATACGCAGAGCAGACCGGAAGTCACGAGTGCCCATGCCACTACATATTGGTTTTATCCACTTGCTCCTAGGTGTAGCATATGCAGGGCAAGCAAAGAGGACATGGGCAATACATTCGACCAACGCTCCACAGCACGGACAATGCTCTGTCTTGTTCTCGGCTGTATGCCACTTAGTAATATAGGTATTAACGGGGAGCGTGCCGAACCTAAACTGAATGTACAAGGTCCTATCTCTTGGGACCTGAATCACATCTAGGTAAGGCTCCAAACATCTGGCTTGCTTAAACAAGAGGAACTCTTCTGACAATCTACCCAACATTGGCTTACATACTTCTTGCCTATCAAACCAGTCCCAATAACATCTCTTAAGTTCTGCTTTACACGGCGGTATCTGGGTATCCCATGAATCTTTAAGGCCAAGTTGCATCATTGTTTTCTTCACATATGATAGCCACTTGACCTTGTGGTTCACATCCAAATTCATTATCTCCGTTAGAGCTAAGGCATAATTAGTGAGCTCTTCGGTACGCCGTATGCGAGCCCAGAAGAGCAAAGGTCGTAGCCTGGCTATAGCTCCAAATGGACGCCTACCCATGTCGTGCATTAATGGTATTAAAGGAGTGTTTCGTGGGAGCATCACCAGATCCCTCAGAAATTTGTGCTCTGACCTGCTTATTTCATCCACATTTTCAAACCCCCATAGCTCGGCTCCATACAGAGCCGAGCTAACTGCTTTTGCTTCATAGACTGCGAGCGCTGGGGATTAAGTTTTTCTGTAAGGGGGCAGAACTAACAAACGTGACAACCTTTCCGTATTTGGGGGTGCTGTTCAATGATCAAGGAACTTGGTCTGTGCAAAGTATACACAAAAAGAATGTCCTGGCTAGAGCAGCAGGGGCTACCTTGGAGTTTGGAAAAAGGCTGGGATCTAAGCCCATTCCCGCCTTGCTTAAGGTGTACAGAGAAAAATGCACTCCTATGGCCACGTATGGGTCTGACGTTTGGGGTTACAAAGATGTGAGGGACATCCAGGGGGCAGAAAATAAATTCATGTGCAAACTTCTTGCCGTCCCCCCCACTATTAATCCTAGGCCCCTAAGCCCGGTAGCCATTAGAGACATTAAACAGCAGTTCTGTCCAAAAGGCAGGGGCTTAGCAAAGGTAATGAGCTAGCTAAGCCCACTGCGAGAAGGTTTGTTACACTAAGTCTGAGCCCATAGGTACAGCCATACTTGTTGCTTGCCACTAAAGCATACCATCGCTTTGTGTTAACCAGATCCTGATTGAATCTTGTACCCTGGTTATTAGCTTTTCCCAAAGGCTATATGAATACTGGTGCACTAAAGCCCTGCCCTTGTGACAATTTTTCTGAGCAGGATACTCTACATTTTATCTTTTCTGTGATTTTTGTGACCCCTACTATGTCTTCAAATGCTTTCTTCTCCCATGGTTTGTTTTGGGGTCATGAGCTTTTTAACAGGGGCCACAAGATATAGGAAGAGGTTTTCTTTGCAGTAGCCAGGCTGTCTCTGTTAACTGTGTTCTGGGAACTATATGTGCCACCCTGTGCCCGCTATGCCAACTCCCTAGTCAATCTACTGAGTTAACGTTTTATTACTCTTGCACTTTACCCGTCGCATTGTATGTTTATTATAACATTTAGTGCTGGCTTTTAATAATGAGTTTTTAATTTTACTTGTTTGTACTGTTGGTTTTAGCCTATTTAACTGCGTGATTTGGATTTTTAATTGCACATGTGGGATCTTTTAATCACTGTATCTCTTAATAAATGTTTGCTTTTTTGGCTTTTAGTGGCCGAATAAAGTATCTCTTGACTTGACATGACTTGACTATATTTTTGCACACCATCTAACTTCTGAGGAAAACTGGAAGATTGAAAGCCCTTCTTGAAAGCCCTAGTTGATGAAGGACTTGGAAACAATCATTCCCAAGCAACCACATCTTATTTAGGTACTGGGTTTCTCAAGGGCCTGCCTGGGGTGCCAGAGAGTTCTGAAACACCAGTCAGCGCCACAGTTGCTCACAGTGTTCCTTCTAAAGTAGACCCTGAGGGGCTTTCAGCACCAGCGCTTCCTACACCTCTACCATGCAGATGCAACATTTAAATTTACCATGTCAACGGTTACACCTTGCGGTGCACACGGTCCCACCAGCCCCGCATCAATTGTAAAACCTCCATCACTGGCCTCAACATACCCCAACATCAGTACAGGATGGAGCGAATGTCATAATCAGAGCCTTGAAACAGAGTATAGCTGTGAGACGTCCTCAGGAGCAGCCGGTTGAAACTCCACTGGGTGTTCAGATTGGGAACCACTTTTTTTGATCCCCCAATTCCAGACCTTCACAACGGTGCTAGTGGTGGTAGCCCGAGAGCGGTGCTCGGGGTGATTCAGTTCAATATACGCCTCACCCCCTACTGTCACAGATAATGTCCCAAAATATGGGTTTTTAGCCCAAAAAGCTGTACTAGAGTCATAAATGAAAGGCCTGTACCAGGTTGTAGGAAAACTAAAATCCAATCTGAACTTTAAGGCCATAATGTGTGGAAGACAGAAACCGAAACCAATCCTTGATGGATGTACAGAGGGAGATTATCCAGAGGGTACAAAGGTGCAGAAGAGATGTGTTACAATCTTGAGAAGCAGCCGTTGCTAGACGTAGAGGTTATTTCATCTTGACGAGGTCAGCGGCGCTCTCTAAAGAGTAGTGGTTCCAGCTTTATTAATAACTCAGTCCTGTCTTGAGCAGTTGAAGTCCATGCTGTGCTTGCAATATCTTGTGACAGACTGTTAGGCTTTGGAGAACTGGGTCTTTTTTAAAACTATTTTGCCGTCACTGTAAAAGTTCTTTACTACAGCGGATCGTGGAAGTACTTCACATCCGGAGAGCCTGTGAAAAGTAAGACAAGTTACATTCTCCATCATGAGAATCACTTCTATGGTAACTTGAACCAGAAGGGTTTTCTAGAAGCTAAGTACATGTGCACCCATTGCGATCACATCTACAATGCACAGCCAGCTCATCAGTGTGAAATGCATTGTAAAATGTGTCACAGGGACGGCTGCATCGTATTCGCTGATCAGAAGGTGAGATGTCCTAGATGTAATCTATTCCGTCGCCCGCAAAACAGCTTGAGCACACAAACTGGGGTTAGTCAATGCATCCCTAAAACAAAGTATGCGGGGTATGGGTGCTACACGGCCGTCAATCACAAATGCAAAGGTATGAAATGCCCTCAGTGTAATGCTTCTTTTCCTCCAGGAATAGAACACATGTGTTACTTGACTAAAGGTCAGCCCCAGGCCTAAACAGAAGAATACTCAGGGGCCGATTCCGATCTCGGCCGGTAGGGCTCCGAATCGGATTCGGCATAACCGGATCCGAATCGGAGCCCTATTTCCCGACCGATTCGTACGTGCGTCCGGACGAGCGAGTACGATGCGAAATCGCCGACCGACTCGTTCGGGCGTCCCAATCGCTCCGACCTACTCGTTCCCTGGTCGAACCGCACCGACCGACTCGCTCGGACACGACTCGCACCGCGCAATGGAGACGGTCCCCGGCCGGGTAAGTACGATGCGCGCTGCGAGCAGTCCGACCGACACGCGCCGCCCGGCTCGAAAGAGCAGTTGGAGCCGTACTTCGGGGGTCCGTGTCGGACCCCCCTGTACGTGTAGCCGCGCGAGTCGCACACAGGGGGGACCCATGGGTCCCCCCTACCTGTGCGTGTACGGCGCGAGTCGCTTCGCCGCACACCCGCTGTAGGGGGCGCCCTTGTTTGCCTCGCACCCATTGAGGCAATGAGAGCCCGCGTACGCGTTGTACGACCGGGTCCCATTGACTTCAATGGGAGTCCGACCGACTCGAGTCCGATAGCATACGGACGCATCGTACTCGTTCGGTCGGGCTGCACGGGTCCGATTCGGTCGGAAATCTCTCCGGGTCCGGCTCGGTCGGAGAGATTTCCGGCCCGAATTGGAATCTGCCCCTCAATGTTCAATATAGAGTGTACCAAAGAGACCAGAGTGCACCAGCCTAACTATATTTTCGCACACCATCTAACTTCCATGAAAACTGGAAGATTGAAAGCCCTTCTTGAGTGAATGAATTCCTTTGCAGATTCATTCAGACAAAATTCAAAGGGTATACCCTGATGGCCCATAACTCAAAAGCGTATGACTCATTCTTTATTTTGTAAAATATGATTCATGAACAGATGCCTGAGAACTCAGCACCCAGGGCTCTAAACTGATGCTGCTAACGGCTGTATCTTTACATATAAGGATCATAGATACTTTGAATTTTCTGTCCATGAAATTGAGCAAGTTGCCAAAAGCCTATGGTTTTTCCATGTTGTAAATGTTATTTCTCCCACTTTTTTAACACTTGCGCAAATCAGAATTATGAGGGTCTCATTCCTCCACCTGACAGCTACGGTGTTGAGTATATGATGCCGGAGGAGAAAGCGAGTTTTCTACAGTGGTATGGTGAAAACTGTGAAAAGATGTTTCATTTTCAATCTGAGTTGAAAGCTTGCTATCAGGCAGGTAATGATCTTGAAAAAAGCTGGCAAACGCTTCAGAGACGTTGTTGTAGAGATGACAAAACAAGAAAAGGTTTTGAAACCCAATACCACCAAGATGACAACATCCATACAGTACATTGACCCTTTTCAACACCTCATGCTGGCTTCCATTTGTATGTCTATCTACAAGTATATTTTTTACATTCTGAAAGAGTAACTCTTGTGCCACCCAACTTCTAAAACGGTAAACAGAAGCGTTATTCTACCTCCTTTATTCAATGGCTCATGTGCATCTCTGACAAGTAAAACATCTTCATCCAACATGCCTTACAGGGTGGTAAATACAATGTGGGCCCTTATCTCCTAGATGGGTACGCTGTAATTAACAGTGTGCCAATGGCCTTTGACTACAGCGATTGCATTTTACCACATTTGTCCCCACTGCAGCAAACCCCACGAGTTTAATAAGCTGTTGGGTACCAAATTTGAACACTTGCAGAGGCGCACTCTGTTGAAGGTGCAATATGTTGAAAACTGTGTTTTTTGTTCTGAGATCCCTCTGGGAGCATGGGTGGCTAGTTATGGTAATATCAAATGCGGAACCAAGCTCCTTCATTAAGAGCAATGAGTTACCCGAACATTTGGAGACCAACGATGCTTTCTTTGTGGGTCGAAAAAACGCTATACAGTTGTAAGTGCCGTGGGAGAGGGTGAGAAAATACATTACTATGATTTCATGAGTCTATATTCATTTGTGAACAAGATGAAGTTATACCCCTTAGGTCACCCCAGCATCATATATAGGGACTTTAAAGCCAAAGACATATACTTTGGGTTAGTTAAATGTCAAGTGTACCCAACCTGGAGGCTTTACTTTCCCGTGCTACCATACAGAGTCGATGGTAAGCTAATGTTGCCTGTGTGTCGAACATGCGCTGAAAGTAAAGAGACTAACTGATGAGCTAAGGGTGTTCACAGGGACCTGGTGTATCGTTGAGGTATATGCAGCCCTAGAGAAAGGATACCGGCTTGGAGAAATACACGAAATTTGGTACTTTGAGAGGACTACAACCCAACTCTTTCCTGAGTATATTAACGTATTTCTGAGAGACAAGCAGAAGGCATCGGGGTCTCCAGAATGGTGCATTAACAAGGCCTCAAAGCAAAAATACATCGATGATTACTACGATCATGAGGGTATATACTTGAGACCCGAGTTCATCGAAGTCAACCCCCGCCAGATGACAGTTAGCCAAGCTGTGCCTCAATTCCTTATGGGGAAAATTCGCACAGCGTACA
Source organism: Calotriton arnoldi (assembly GCA_963921515.1). Classification (NCBI taxonomy): domain Eukaryota; kingdom Metazoa; phylum Chordata; class Amphibia; order Caudata; family Salamandridae; genus Calotriton; species Calotriton arnoldi. The sequence continues at coordinate 419,344 of CAWUFW010012441.1, read as the reverse complement.
AACTTGTCAAACACGACCATCATCACAGATCCTATTGAACTATTTAAATACCTTTTGCGCCGTGTTAGGTCTTCAGCTGCGAGTTTATTGATGACGAAACTGCAGTGCTGTGCTGGAAATACACAAAAGAGTACCCCGCAAGTTGTAACAATATAAACATCTTCATAGCCTGTTATACAATCGCTCAGGCTAGATTTGAGCTTTACAATGTGATGGATAAACTTTAGGAAGGGTGTCTGTATCACAATTTTGGCTCTGTTATTTTTGTGGACAAATTAGGGGATGAAGATCCCCAACTCTGTGATTATCTAGGTGATTTGACCAGCAAATTAGAAAAGGATGAGTAAATAGTCCACTTCACGTCATCCAGGCCTAAAATGTATTCTTACAGACCTTCTACCAATGCAGTATGTATGAAAGTCAAAGGCATTACCTTAAATGTAAACAACAGCATCAAAATCAACTTTGACAGTCTAAAGGATCTGGTGAACGAATACTTTACTTCGAGCGACCGTGCAAATGATAAAACAATTTTTATATAACAACATAGCATAGTTTGGTCCAAAAAGTGATGATAAATTACAACCCAGCCATTGCATAAAACCTTGCGTGTAGTGTTTGATAAAAGGGTCCTGATGTAGACTACAAAACACTACCATATGGTTATTAAAGGTGCATTAGAGTCTCGCAACCCCGACTATGGCACCAGGTTGCAGCACCTGTTCTCTTGCGTTTTAGCAGGCCCCTAAAATTTTGGTAAACGCTTTTTCATAAAGAAACTAGTAGAAAATACGCCCAGTGTTTTATCCCAAACCCCTAACAATATTGTCTGGTTTTATTTGTGCTCTCAAGATCTTTATACGGAGCTATCCCTAAGGTTCCCCCACATCAAATTTTTAGAAGGCATACTGAATATTCTCAATGACGATGCATCGTTACCTCCAAGCCTTGTAAACATGGTGATTGTTGACGATCTTTTGAGTGAAGGTGGGGTTCACCCTGGGATAGAGAAAGCTTTTACTCAATATTCACACCATCTCAATCTAAGAATATGTTACATCGTTCAGAACTTGTATTACAAGGGTAGGAGCAGTCGTTCAATAGCTCTCAATGCCTCATACCTGGCTTTATTTAAAAACCAGCTAGACAAACAAAAGATATCCATTATTGCTAAACAGACGTAGCCCCAAAACACAAAGTTTTTCTTGGAAGCCTTCAACAATGCTACAGAGAAACCCCATGGTTACTTACTGGTAGACTTAAAACCCAATACTCTAGAAGACTGCAAACTGCATGCTGGTATTTTCCCACCCGATCACCCTGTTGCTTACACACTTAAAACAAAGCCCAAAGCCTATAAAAAGAATCGTTAAAGAGACTCCCGTAACATTTACACTCTCGACCTTATAATACTCGGTATTGACCATGTTGGCGCGTCTATGCCGTAATCTAGCCCTCCTAAAAATGCTAGTCACAGCTAGCCCTCAGCAAAGAAAGACCACCCTGTGTGCAGCTTTGGATGATTTAGTGGCTACCTTTTCAGAAATCGTCCTAAACCCCCTAAAAGGTAATGTCCCTATAGCAGACCACCAGTTCTGCGTTTTGATGAAGTGCCACCTTATCAAGAAGCTCAGTAATAATAGGGCTTCTATCATTTCTAAGAAGAAACTCGTAAAGCAGTAGGAAATTTGTATAGGTTATTTGTTGGGCATAGCTTTACTGCTCATTACCAGCCTCCTAACTGGGGACCAATGGATCATGCCCAAAAAAGTTACTTGGTAACATGAAAGCAGCTGAAACTACCATTCCAGAAAGTGCCTAGAGGTTGGGAACAGTTTCTGTGAGCCTCTGCGGAACTCAACATTCCTTTGAGGATCATTGATAATGCTGAACACAGGTGGCTGCTTAAAAGTTTGAAAGTTATGACTTACAGCTCCCCCAGTACTCCAATACCTGTTGTTTCTAACCCCCCCCCTAAGATGCCAGCATCCCCTTTCATTCCCCGGCTATCCCCCTCTTGGAGCACCAAGGCTCTGCCTCTGGAACCTAAAAAAAGACATTGTCCAAAATGAACGTGTGGTTAAATCTTTGAACCTATGTATATGTGTGCCTGTGTCTGTGTGTATAGTTTTGCCCAGTTAACATTTTGATGTTTTTCTTCTTTTATTTCTTTAGTAAGTTTATCAGTGTGATGCTTGCACTACAAAAAAACTTTTTTGTAAATAAACCTTTTAACTTTTCAAAGTCATTACGTCATCTTTTAAAAACATTTTAAATGTGTGTCCTTGCGTCAGAATAAAAATACTTAGGGGCATATGTACAAGGAGTTAACACCGCCGTAGCGTCAATTTTTTGATGTTACGGCAGCTTTTTTTTATTGCCGTATTTACAAGTTGCCGCTAACCACAGTTAGCTGCAGTTTTCCTGCATAAACGTGCATTTTCCGGATCATCACTTCTGTCAGCGGGACTTAACGAAAATGAGATGCAAGGTGGGCGTTCCCGTTAAAAAATTGCCGCTAACCCCACTTCGCGATATTTACAATGATTTATCGGTCCTGCGATACTTTCCCAAAACTGCCGCTAAGGCCAGTTAGCGGCTGGTTTTTAAGACCAAATAAAACTTGGTCTAAAAAATGGTGCAAAAAAACCTGTACAGAAGGGAGACTAACCCAGACCCTCATTTGCTTACCTAATGACGCCAAGGAGGGACTCCTCTTGCAGCTTGGAGCTCCAAGAAGGCCACAACCACCGCCCGCCACCAGTACTACCACAGAGGCAGCGCCAAAGAAGAGAGCGGGTCTACCGCCAACGCATCACCCTGATAGACCTCCGGCCAGAGGATGTGATAGCCCACTACAGGCTGAAAAGGAGCTCCATCTTACGCGTCCTCACCCAGATAGCACCAAGGCTGCAGGCACCATCACAGCGCTGCGCGAACATCCCTCCGCAGACAAAGCTACTTGCAGTGCTGCACATGTTGGCCTCTGGTACCTTCCAACCAACCACTGCCAGAGTGGGTGGAGTCTCACAGTCAGCCTTCTCAAGGTTCCTCCCAACTGTCTTGGATGCCATCATCAACCTGACGCCGCAGCACCTCCGCTTCCTCAACACTGCGCAAGAGCAACTTGACAACAAGCAAGGCTTCTATGACATTGCTGGGTTTCCGCATGTGTTGGGGGCAATTGACTGCACACATGTTCTACTTGTGCCTCCTGCAGACACACAGGAAGTACACACACTCAATGAATGTGCAGGCAATTGTGGACCACCTGGGCCTGTTCATCAATGTTGTCGCTAAGTTTCCTGGGAGTGTGCATGACTCCTACATCTTTCGCCAATCGATCATCAACCAGTGGTTTGAGAATGGCACATATGGAAATGGACTGCTTGTTGGTAAGTACAAAATGAACACACAACACACATCAAGTACACAAGCATGTATCCCAAATATGTGAGAATGCACATGTAGCCAATGTAACATGACATACCTTTGAACTGGTCCAGCAATATACACAAGCACACAATACAAAATAATCAAAACATATGTCGGACAGCACAACAAGGGAGTAGCCTACAAAATCTCACACAAACCAGTATGGCACCCATGGAATATAGATTTTGCTGAACTCATCAGATAAAATTTAAAATACATAAATGTAGCACATGACACAGAACATATGCTTCTGCTGTGCTACATACATGTTGAAATAAACACATGTGCCATATGTACTAGAAGATGACAGATCCCCTGCACTCACATGTGATGGTGCACAATTAGCTGACCTGCAAAAACATAGACAGCCATGCAGCAGGTGTTCCTGCTTCAGGGGTTTGCAAGTAGTGCAACACAACAGTACAGTGTAAAGACTCTGCATATGAGGAATGTGTCCCATTAAAAATTAAAGATGTTTTGTCTGTGTGCCATGCTCACAGAACCATACAGTCCCTGTCAAGGTGCATGTCAAGTGAAGTATGACACAGAGCAAGACTCACAATGTTGCACCAGTGCATGTCAACTTGCTACATGTCTCCTTCACCTGATACGTCAAAATGCACTCATCCACATCAAACTATCTACAAGTGTCATGTAATAAACAGTATTGTACAAAAATCACAGTCCTGGTGTGAGATGGCCATTACACATTGACATCCATGGAAACCAGTCCTTGGGGAAAGTCAACAGTAGCAGTGTTCAAATTCATAGGCAGTCATGTCTGTAAACATCCTTGCACAAACAAAGGCATCCAATCAGCCTGAGCAGAATTGCATGTATCATCCATGTGTCCATCAGCGGTGCATATTTCTAAGCACCCATTCCCATGCCAATATCATTAGCTGTGATGTTGGGGTGGTGATATTGGCTTACCATCACTTACAAGTCACTGTAAATCACTGCCATGTAACCAAGGCACACATACACACTTTACGTGATGGGAGAGGTGAGGAGTAATGAGTGTTGTGTTGTGTGTCCACACTGCAACACCCATAGAAAAACATGCTGACCTATACTATATATAAGGGTGAAGACAATAGGAGGCTAGTACGAAATGTATGCAAGGAAAAACCTGATCCCTAACATGCAAATATGTAGTAAATCTTCTTTTCCCAACGCCTTTGATCTTTCCATGTGTACTGCATTGTGCATTACCATACTTGAGACACACATACAACAGCATCTCCCCTTTACATTGCAGAGGGAGATACATCACCTCCTATGCAGCAGCCTGTCCCACTCTTCAATGATGAAGATGAAGACATCTCAACCATCGACCAGGACACACTCCAAGAGCTGCTCAACTCCATTGGCAGCCCATCTCGGGAAGCGGGGACATCCAGCAGCATCGTGGAAGCTCCACCCCCTGCATAAAACACCCAGCAGCAAGTACCTACCACCACAGCTGCCTCCCAGGGCCTTGAGGACCCACTTCTAACATTTCAACGTCGTGCGGTAGAGGTCCAGCGGGAGATGGCTGGTCAGGTGTGGGTGGGGTTTGACAGCCTGGCAAGCAAACTAGATGGGGTCCGTGGGTGTTTCAGTCCCATTAGGGACCACCTAGAGTCCATCACAGGCACCCACAGTCCGCTCCATGCTCTCCAGCATTCCATGGCTGACATCGCTGGAGTACTGACTCAGAGACAAGAACAACTGTCCAGTTAAAGTGGCTCCAGCGATGTCACCAAGGAGTTGCGTGAAATGAGAAATATCATGGAGAACATGGAGCGGATGCAGGCCTTACACTTGGCAGTCATGGCTGCATACCACAGGGACATTGCTGGAGTCTTGCAAGCCCTGCAGCTCATCATCACTGCAGTGATGCCTCATCATTTGGTACACATGAATGCTGTTGCCACTTCCACATCCACCTTTCACCCCCCTGATGTGTCACAGCCTCACAGTGCTCCAGCCAATACACCATCATGCACACGGGAGGCACATGACACATCAGAGGAGGAAGATGTAGATGAAACCACATTTCTGCGAAAAAGTCAGCGGTAGCATTCATCTGGGCCAAATGGGCAGTTTCTGCTTGGATCTGTGCTTATCATCATGCCTCGGAACACAAGCTTCCACTGTCCTATGAATGACTCTGCTACACTCACCTTGGTCTTCAATAAGGCCTGCCAATTTTGGCGTTGTTCCAAATGACACTGCAATTAGCCTGCTGACTGAACTCTGCCTCTTCCTCAACATGTCTCTGGACATGTTACCCCCAAAGGACTCTGTCAGGCCCTCCATTGGGCATCTTTACAATGTGGGGGTTGTTTGACCAAGTTCTGGGCCAGTCTTCTACCAATGTGAATGCACATGTAAATAAAAAAAGTAAAGTCACACAGTTGTGTGTTGCCTATGACCATTCAAGTATAGAAGCTTTAAAAATGCATGGTCATTGAATCCATCAAAACTTACACAGAGGGACATTTGATAACTGGTCATGTTGAGTCTGTGTCCCAGATAGGCAGTGAGATGAACGTGTATGTGTGAACTAGCCATGCCCTCATAGCTCAAATGCTACATTCTTAAAATAATTCAACATTGTCCTATGTACATGATGGGAATAGGCATGTGCTGATATATGTTCAAGTCAGTCTCATGCCACAAGAAGTGTCTCCATCTAGCATTGCTAACAAGTCTTACTTGGCATATCCACTCACACTCAACTGGGTGGACAAAGCTTGTTGTGATGGGTGTCATGCCATGTCACATTTCAAGATAGAGCATACACCATATTCACATAGATGATGAAGCGTAATGACACATATTTACAAGCCTCTATTGGAACCACAATGTCAGTTTCAGTGATGTTGTGTTGGCAATAGGGCCTTCTCCTAAAGTGCAAGTCCTCATTCAGCCACTTACCGTGGATTAACAATGCCTTGAAAATAAGGAACCCTCTCATGCTGTGCTCACTGTGAAAGGGGAGGGCTATGTGTCTAGCGGTGTGTAGTGCACTGCAATTAGCATAGATTCAGATGCTGTACCACTATTTCAAGGGTGGCATCACTAGGAGGCAATGCCAAAACTAGCACCTTGGAAAAACGGGTATAACACTGGCACTACAGGGAGAAATGCTTCATTTCCCCTCGTGTTTACTGTTTAACTGTGTTCTGCCTTGTGCAGCACACATTCAATAGGCAAATTGACAACATTCTGTATGTGCAGGAAGATGAGCCTCCCTGCACATTAACATCCAATTTCACAAAGGCAGACACACTTGCACTACGTAGCAAGGGTGCCTGCATCTGTGCATGGCAGCTGGACTCTGCGCCAGGCTCATGTGAAATGCAGGGTGGTGCAGTAATCTTGGGAACACGGCACATACATCCATTTTCATGATGGTTAAGCGTTGCAATGTCAATGTGTGCTTAAGCCCATGTTTCTCTATTGTGTTGTAAATGTGCAACAATGTGATGTACAACTCTGTGAGTTACACATAAGATGATAAACCTTTCAAAAGAGTATCCCTATCCTAGGGCATAACTCTTAATTGCCATCCTGAAATTCATGCTTGTTTCCCGAACACAAAACAACTGTATCCTGACATTATCCGTCCACAAAAATAACATGTCATGACCAAACGTACAAATTCTAATGATTGTTGTGTGATTGAATAAGTTGTATGCAAGGTCAAAAGCACCACTCCATCAAATCACTTCTGACATAAGTGCAACCACAATTCAAAACCAGTAACCATTTATTAAAAATTTACAAAATGACCTACCCTAAACTAACACTAATCACTGCAACTAACCTAATCTGAATTAACTGGTACTAACTAAATCTTACTCTAAACTATCTACCTTAACCAATACTAAACACGCAACAACATATCTGAGACATCAACCCCCCTCCCCCCTTAAAGCACATCAGCAGACAGGACACATACATCTTAGCTAAACATGTACTAACTACACATATATTCTACACAAATATATATATATTTTTTGTTTTTTTGTTTTTCATACAACAAAAATACATCAACCCCCCACGCAAAGGAAAAGGAATCTTAGCCCAGAACACTACATTAAGAGAATAAAAATTCTAAAAACTTACCTAAAAATTACACTAACTATGTCTACTCTATAACTACACTACCGAACACTTAAACACCTTCAGTAATGTAAATGTTTTAGAAAAATAAACATCGGGGACTGTCAAAAAGGGGGAAGACTCACAACAAGTCCTGCTCAATATGGGAGCCCCAGAGCACACTTGATGTCCTGGAGGTGGGTGCTCACGTCCGACACATCCCTTTCAATTTGTGCCAGTCGCACATTCATGTCCATCATGCACCGAAGGTCCCTGTTGGTGAACCCTACAACATGTGTCCGTGCTGCAGATGGCAGTGTGGCAGTCCCTTGTACGCGTGGACGTGAGGGGGCACCTGCTTGTGTGCCTGATCCAGTAGCAGCATGTTGGCTCTGTGGTGTCTGAACTTGAGTGGCAGATTGTTGTTGATGTATGGACCCACGCCTGACATTAGAAGGGCCAGGTATGGCCTGTGTATCCCTTATCAATGTATGCTGTGCAACTTCAGGCAGAGACTTCCATCTCCCTGCTGCCCGGTCATCTCTGTACCTCTTATCCATAGCACAAAATCCCTTGGCCACCTGGTGTATGTGCAGATACCGTTCTTTACGGACATGGAATACGTGTGCCTCCTGTGACGACATGTTGTCTGTAAAATAAGACAAATGACAATATGTGAGTCCTGAAAATTATGTCAATGTTCTCCATTTAAATCAGAAACACAAGGGCATGAAAACATGGGACCCAACACTCTAACCAAAGATTGTGAAGTTCAAAAGTGACCTGAACATTGCAATGTGGAATTAAGGATCAATTACAACCTGATGGTGTCACTGACATGACAATGCATGGCATGGGACATGTAGTGTCACAACATGTTAAGATTGTCAGAGTCAAATGATGGTGCTGTCACATACCCAGACTGAGGGGTATATGTACAAGGAAGTGGAGGAGAGAGGCGTTAGGCTTCCTGGTTTTACGCCTCTCTCCTCCACTTCTGAAACGCAAGGCTGCACCATATTTACAAGAATGTGGTGCAGCCTTGCGTTTCCCCCTGCAATGGCGCTAAGTTTATCAACTTAGCACCAACGCAGGCACCCTTGCACCAGAGTGCAAGGGTGTCTGCATGCAGGGGAGGATTGTTTATGTGTATGAAGGTATCCCTTCCTCCACATAAATAATCCTACAAATGCCATTCTGTCACTTTCATGTGTGCTGCTTCATGCCGCACATATGGAAGTGACAAAATGGCATTTTCATTAAAAGTTTGTTTATGTACAGGAAGCGACACCTTCATGTACAAAAACAAACAATGGCATTTTGCTTTTCCATGTGTGCTGCACAAGGCAGCACACATGGCAAAAACAAAAACAAGGATAAATAATGCATTTCTCCTCGTTTCGCCATCTTAAGACCAGTTTTTACCTGGTATTGATTTTGGCGCTGCCTCCTATGTACGCCACCCTTGTATATAGGAGGCAGCGTAAAAATTAATGGGTGTTGCGGTGGAACGGACACCGCACCACCCACTGCCCACACCTTTCACGCTAACCATAGCGTGAAAGGGGGCCTAATGTACAAGGCAGTGTTATGCCACGTTAAGTGGCTTAATGCTGCCTTGTACATAAGGCGCAGCCCCTATCGCCACCACAACGTCACTATAGGTGACGCTGTGGTGGCGAAAGTGGCTTGTACATATGCCCCTGAGTCTAGCAGGGGAATGAGCCCAAGAAGACAGCTTGACAATACCATCGCAGAGCCAAAACATGCCAATTAAATACATATGGCCATCTTTGCAAGGTGGTTGTGGAGCGTGCCATTGGTATCTTTGGCTTAACGCTACGCCCTGCAGCTTCCGTAAAGCTGCTATGCACCATACCTATAAGAGTATTGTGCAGACCTGTGTCTGCTCCCGCACTGCATGAAAACTACTGCCTCCTTGCGCATATTCAGACCCACTTGCACAATGGTGCAAGTGTCTCTGCGTTGCAGTGGAAGTATAGAATGTGCCAGAGAGTTCCCCTTCCTGCACATAACCATTATTCAAATGATGTCCTGTCAATTCTATGTGTGCTGCTGCAAGCAGCACATATTGAAGTCACATGATGACATTTTCATCACTGATTGTTCATGTGATGTAAGGTGCACCTTCATGCACTTGAACAATCAATGGTGTCTTGTTGTTTCCATGTGTACCGCACAATGCAGCACACATTGAAACAGTATGGTTGGGAACCAATTCAACCATTCTCACTACTGTGCATATTCATATAAAATTTGGCAAGGGTGTCACATATTACGCACTCCAACACATTCAAGCTGGCCTTGGAGAGAGTGTCCAGACATCTAAAATGTTGTTTGTGCATGTATTCATCTCCCATCATTGGCACACAAGATATGATGTGAAAAAGGTGGTTATGAGCCCATTTAGGCTTCATTCTCAGGCAGCCAGCTAAACGCAGCATTGTGACTCAGGCTAAGGCTATCGTGCTACCACAATGTTGTACAATGTAACGTTGATGAGTAAATGGTGTGCATGTAATATTCACCAACATGTCAAAGATATGACACATCAGAGGAAAGACACTCACTATTGGCATTAATCTAAGGTTGTGACCTAAATATCCATTACAGTGATGTCGACACATCCAAAGGAGGTGTGACTCTGGATCCTGCAGCAATAATTATTTAATCACGTACACCAGCTTTCATATTGTGGATGTGACTGACTCTTTGTACTGGTGCCTGTGAATGACACCTGGTGCAACAAAGAACTGATGATCATTGACTGTCATCTCAGTCAAGGATGTACATGCATTCCATGTATGGTCATAGTCATCAACAACATCACTCGCATGTCTCCTCTCCTGTCTGTACGCTGTGTAATCCACATGCATCGGCTGGAGTGACATAACTGTTTGCTATTTCTGGCCTGGGTGTCACTGACTGGGGATGTGGAAAATTACATCAGGAAGACATATGCATTGCTAAATCTTAGCTTACTGAATTTTTCATACTTCACACTTTTTTGATCCATCATCACACTGGAGGCAAGGTACATGTGATACACACCCAGAATGCATACAACTGCATACAGGATTTTATCCAAACAGTCTTCACATCTCACAATGACAATATTTAATGAAGGAACTCACCAGTGGCGTGTGGGTCCATGAAGTCATCAATTTCCCCCTGAGTAATCAGTGGTCGGCCAGCTGTGAGACATGAAAAGAAACATGTGTTGTTATCAGACGTGAATTCTCACATGTATCCTATTCATCCTCAGATTCATCTACATCAAAAACAATGCCCTGTAACAGTACTGCCTCAGTTCAGGATGCATACATGATTGTATCTGCTTTGCCTGTCATTCCCATAAGACATGACCAATGCTGAGTTGTGCAACACAAGAAAAATGTGCTCATTTTGCACACACTACTTGTGTGACACATTCCCAAGGCCACGTTTCTCCCAACAACATCATGTTCTCCATGGTCTGTAGACAATATCATCTCTGCAGATCTCACAAGGGTGTGCTAAGACAATTGATGTTGTTTGATCACACCTTGTGTATGTGGCAGACGGACACTCCAGAGAAGGCATATTTCTTCAAATGCAAATTTGCAAATCTCATTGTACGTTACATAAAATCAGCCATGTGATAGTGCAATTGTGATTGTGAGACAATGTTGCAGTCATGTGGTACTAACACATACATTGTGAAGTGTCAACATGTGATTAGACCCTTGCACAGTGGTGCCAGACATGTTTGTACATGAGGCAGTGTGTTTTGTCATGTATCCTGCATTGTGCAGCTGACATGGCCACCTCATTCATATTAAAGGTCCACACACAATTCTCCTCATACACTATCTTCATAGGATGCACTGTGCAGCACACCTTGAACCTTGACACAGCACTTCGGGTTATGTGTGCAGGAGTGTACACATTCCTGAACATGGTCATTAACCCTGGGCGTAGTTCGCGTAGTCGCGCTACGCGTAGCTACGCAAAGTGCACTTCGCACTACGCAAACTACGCGTAGCTATGCGAACTGCGTAGTGCGGTAGGGAAAATGCTGTTCGCACTGATTGCACAGTGCCGGATGCTTGTCCGCACTGTGCAATCATTGCAAACGGCATCTTGCACAGTGCAAGCGGTCGTTTTCTGCCGCTCGAGTAGATTTGTACTCGAGCAGCAGTTTTCTCAACGCGGACTGGTAGTTTCTCATCGCGAGCGGTCGCGAGCAGAGGCGACCACTCGCAATGAGAAACCTGACCTCCCCACATTGAGAATCTCGCCGGGAGGTTTCTTTTCCACGCTCGCGATCGGCAACTTGATGTTGCTGATCGCGAACGAGGAAAAAGTCTCGCTGGGATGTCATTTTGCTCGCTCGCGGTCGCCAACTTGACGTTGAGGACCGCGAGCAAGCAAAAAATGCCCGCTACGCTACGCGTTTTTGCACTGTGCTATGTGCAATTCGCGTAGCGCGTAGTTGCGCAAACTACACGAGCGTAGCGTAGTCCTACGCCCAGGGTTAATGGTCATACCTCATCATAAACACTGTCTCACTTGCACAATGGTACAAGTGTGAATGTGTAGAAGCTGGCACCTTTATTCTACATGACTGACTGACTGACATCATCCTGTAGCGTTTCTCACATTGTGTTCCTGACTACATTTTGGATTTTGGAAAGAAAGCGATGATTTATGAATTTTGTGGTTGTACTTACCACCTTGAAGGCCAATGATGACTCCCAGGTGGTCAAACATGTCACCCTCACGGCCCACACCATCCTGCCATCGGTGCTTCAATTGTTGGACAGTCCTGTCCACCCCGAAGATCCTCAGCATTTGACTGTGGACATGCTCCCATCTCACCTTACGTACACGTACGGCATATCCCTGCAGATTCCTTCCCCCACTCTCAACCATCAACAGCAGGTAGAATTTCACAAGCCAGAGGAATCCCCCCAATGACCCCACTGACATCCTGCCCTCCCTACCCACACCCAACATCTTACAAAACACACCTAAACCCACTAGGAATAAAGTAAAGCCCAAAAATATACCCCAGAAACTATTAATATTGTTAAAGTACCCCTTGGACAGACACCCAACAAGATTTGGTACAAGACGCAAAAAACACGTAAGAACAAGTACACAAGACTTCACAGAGACACTAGGGACAGTTCACAGGACACAACAACACTCTCTACTCCAAACAAACCAGCACACAACTCCAAACACCTTCAACACTCTCCACAGTCACTAACACTGTGCTCAAAAGAGAAAGTGATAGTGTACAGTACTCCTCCATTACACAGGATGCATGCTGATATCACTTCCTGTGTGATGGCGGCCCATTTTTTGACTATGCGGTAATATTTTGCATGCTAATTGGCTTTTGCTGTAATTTTTAGTGTTGTAACATGTATTTTGCGATTATTTTCTATGGCGGTTATGAAAAAATTATCGCTTTCGTGTTAAAGCGGCAACATTTTTGACACAAAGTGCAAGTTGTTCATCAGATTAACATGATTTCATGAAATTGCATGACTGCTGACACCATTTGTTTATGTGATGTGATCTGTGTTGTGTATGTGACTTCACTCAATCTGAAATGTCAAGATTACAGTTATACATAGCTGTCTACATGCCCTTGGATCACACATTGCAGCCTATCCCCATTGATTCATGTGTGATTAGACATGCATGCATCAGTGGTCTTCTTTTGTGTTTGGCATAGTTAGCATGTGTGACAGCATAAGGGACTGTCAATTTACTCATTCCTGTGTTGTCTGCTACTGTTTGACAAGCTTGCAACACACATGTAAATGAACATCAAGCATCCAGTACCTGTAAAACATATTTTGGATGCTTAAAACAATGTGTATGCTTGACCACAGATTCCTACTTGGTATTCTTCAGCCTAAATTAGCAGATGTGCCTAATTTATACGTGCAGCTGCAAAGTCAGTCATGTGCATGAATCAAGGTGGTTGTGGGACACGATGGAGATTTACATTATCTGATGATGTAAGCAAATTGTGTATATTTGGCATTTGATTTGTGATTTCTGCTACGTATGTGCGATACATTCTTACATCTCATCCTGACCAGTTTGTGCCCGGCACAATTACACAGCAGTCTAATGTGACATCGCTACACAGCTTGAAGCTAAGTTGATACCAATATGATGCCTGGACAGGTGACACACCAACCATTTTATCTGTGTCTACAGTTCGTCATGTTTCGGCCTCTGTACACAGCATGAGCTTGTGGCAGCACCGCTGATGTTGTTGGCAGAAATCTATGCACCAGAATGCAGAATGTGTCAGTCATGTGCAAATTATGTAGAGGGAAACAAAGCACACAAAGCCATCTGTTAACATGTTGTAGAGCCAGTGTCCAAGGTGGACAGGACATTGTTGGATGGCCACAACAAAGCAGCACTTTACATAGTGCACTACTTACAACAGCATCACGTACAATGCCAGTAAGCACATACAGTCCACATGGAATTGACTCAACACTGTATCATTTGTATTTGACCCATAGTGTCAGACACAGGTACTGCAGTATTTATGCAAAATGTCTTTGACGGCTAGGCCTGCGTCTTCCACAGGCCTGTGAGCACTAGCAGTGGCCATTGATGCAGCATCAACAACACTTAGCTGTTGGGAAGCTCTGGCATGCCAGATGTAGACCCATTGCAGACTGGAGAATCAGGAATGGTGCACTGTGTTTGGGTGAACAATCAAGGTGCACATGGTCATATACATAGGGTACTCTATATTGCATGGCACACACCAACGCAACAATGGGTTGACAGTGGAGACATCCTATTTTGTCCTGCCCCTTTTCACATCATCATGCATGATGTTTTGTGCAGAGCATTAGCTGGTGAAGGTGAGGCACCTGACCTTGTGAAATGTTTTATGTCAGGGTACTTGTGACTGTGCAACTTTGAGGGCACATTTGCATATCCAGCACCTGTGGTTTCCACCGGCATACTCAGCGTGCCCATCTGTACCCATGCTTGCGTACTCCCGGTTGACCAAGGATTGAGCTTGGTGATTCACTGATCATTAAAGTGCATTGTGTTTGGAGGCCTTGTGTTGTTGTTCATGGTTGTGAGATGGTTTTATATGGAGCAGATGAGGCACAGCAATGGCATATTCACCTGAAACATGTTCACACTGCTTGTTCAACCATGACTTACATGGGATATGTCTCACATGTGATTTGCTTTCTTAAGTTGTCACCCAGGAGACAACCATGTGTGTCTGTTTTTCATCATCACATGTTATGATTCTCTTGTGTGTATGGTGGATTTCCCTTGGCTCTGTCCGGAGGTAGGTTTTGGGGTAGCACACACATGACTGGAGTTGCAGTACAGGTTGCCCACACAGGGCTGCAACACATTCCATTTTTGTTTTCCGGGAATCTTGACCAACATTGTATTCTACAGAGTATGTTGTACATTCCTGGAGTGATACAACAAAATGTGACATTGCCACATTTTGTAAGTTGCATGTTTGTCTATGTGTTCAACTGTGACTGCAGGTATGTGTGTATGTATATTTGTGTAGTTGTGTTAAATTAGTAAATGACACACATCATGCAATTGACATTGGTAAACTTGTATTGACCATCCCCAGACATTTTGGACAATGTCATGTGCTACTATTTGTTTTCATGTTCACCTCAACCAAAGCATTGTCCACTCATGATGTAATTGTTAGTATGTTCCCAGGAAACTTTCGCTCTAATCATCGGTTTTCCTGTAGCACTTCACTCATGTGTATGTCTGTTCTCTGTTCACTGAGGGACCATACACATTACTTAGGTCATAGGCCCGATCCGTTGTTCCTTCCCCAATGTTCTGTCCACTGCTATATGTGAGAGCTGTGTGGCACAGTTTTTTAGTTACCTTTCAATTAACAGATGTATGAACTTCTGAAGATATAAACCAAGCATACAAGACTTTTTTGTTTTGATATTTTATTTTAAAAAGTAACATTCTGTGATTTTTTTAAAGGGAAAAATCCATGTGATGGGATCTTTGTTTATTGTGATTATCTGAAAAAATTCCTGATTATTTGATCCCTTCTTGCTGTTCCAGCAGCAGATGTTGTGGTGTGTCTAGCATCTGCCTCTTCCTCCTGGCCATCCTCTAGATTGTCCTGCTCCTCCTGGTCTTCATCCAATGGCGTGTTTGTGCGCACACAAATATTGTGCAGAATGCAACATGCCATTATAATCTTGCATACTAGTTCTGGACTGTGCAGGAGTCTGCCACCCGATATATCTAGGCACTGGAACCTGGATTTGAGGACTCCAAATGTCCGTTCAACAATGGCCTTGTGCGTCCCAGTGCAAAGTTGTAGTCTCTCTGTGCCTGTGCGTGTCACTTTGATGGGCGTCATCAGCCATGGCGAGAGTGCCAATCCTTGATGACCTGAAACAGATAATCGGGAGATATGTCCATTAGTATTTGTGCCTGCTGTGTTTGCAGAGTGTCTATTTTGCTGTGTGTGCATTGTGCAACTTTGGCCATTCTGGTTTGTCATGTGCAGCTTCAGACAATTGACCAGCATCACTGGAAATTAAATTGCCTATAATTGACGGCCTACGCATCACCATGTTGTCATTGTCTGGATCCTGTGTATTACCTCCATGTTGTGACTGTCAGGATGTATGTTTCATTAGAAAGGAGATTACAGTTTTTTTACAGGCCCGTTGCACATACTGATCCTCTCCTGTGCACATATTTTATGGGGTGCACCATTGGCACATGTGCCTGCTAAAACATCCACCTTATGTTTTTGATGATTACTATGTTGGAACATCATCTAGATACTTCATTGGGAGTGATTGTGCTGAGGGTAGCTGAGAGAGAGATTCCTTGTCTGCTAAACGTTGAACTTATTGTGGGCTAATTACATCCACCTTGCCCACAAAGTGGGTCAGTGTTTAAATGACAGTGGCACTGCTACCTGGTGCAATCAACTTACTGGGACATGTGATGACAACGTACATACTCATTGATGTCCTTGTGCATAAGTTGACTTTGACTCTGCATGTATGCATGTTTGAATAATACCCATCAATATTTCAGTTTGTGTCAGTTCACAATCGACACACATTGTAATTTCAGATTTTGTGCATCATATTGCTACACCTCACCAGGATAGTCATATGCATGCACAACATGTAGTGAGATTGTGATTTGGATTGTTTGCATGCTCTTCCGATGCACTCCATTCTGCAACAAAACAGAGTGATGTTTAATATACCGTGGAGAATATGTGTATGCAGTTGGTGCTACCCTCATGCAGCACTACTTGTAATTCTATGATGCAGGAATACATGCTGCATGGTGCATGGCTGACTATGTTTTTGCATGCTAGCTAATTGTGCCCCATCACATGTGAGTGCAGAGGATCTGTCATCTTCTTGTACATATGGCACATGTGTTTGTTTCAACATGTATGTAGCACAGCAGAAGCATATGTTCTGTGTCATGTGCTGCATTTATGTATTTTAAATTTTATCTGATGAGTTCAGCAAAATCTATATTCAATGGGTGCCATACTTTTGTGTGAGATTTTGTAGGTTACTTCCTTGTTGTGCTGTCTGACATATGTCTTGGTTATTTTGTATTGTGTGCTTGTGCTTGTTGGGACCAGTTCCAAGGTATGACATGTTACATTGGCTACATGTGCATTCTCACATATTTGGGCTACAAGCTTGTGTACTTGAGGTGTGTGGTGTGTTCATTTTGCACTTACCAACAAGCAGTCCATTTCCATATGTGCCATTCTCAAACCGCTGGTGTCACGACTTGCTCCCTGTGTTCTCATGTCCACCACCAGGGGGCTGAACTATAGGACTCTCAAGTGTCATAATAAGCTACTGGACACTCCCCTTCATGCATATACTGACTTCCAGCCATTTGGACACTATTTGGGAATTGACATAAATTCCCAATCCATGCCGGGTTTTGTGGAAGCCAGCCTGCTCATGCCTGAAACTCCATTACCTAGAATTCCCTGCTCACTGCTTCATCTCCACCCCTGCAGGCCAAGGATGGGTGGAGGAATTCAGCTCACCTGTGGCTGGCTGCTGCTAGCCTGCTCACACCTGATGCATGTGATTACTGTGAGCTCTTTTAAGCCCCAGCTCCCTCAGGCCAAGGTTGGTCATTGTAGCTGTGAGACCGACCCTTGTTTCCAGTGCTTCCTGAGCTTTTGATATCCTTGTTTTCAGTGGTTCCTGAGCTTTAGTTATTCCTTGTTCCTGACCTGCTGCTGTTTTCCTTGTTCCTGAATTAGCACTGCCTGCAGTGCTACCTTGACTCCTGAGCCTTAGTATTCCTTGTTCCTGAGCTGCAGCAGTTCCCCTTGTTCCTGAATCAGCACTGCCTGCAGGGCTACCTTGACTCCTGAGCTTTGACTCAATTCTAGTTCCTGCTCCCGAGCCTTAGCATTCCTTGGTCCTGAGCTACAGCAGTTTCCCTTGTTCCTGAACTAGCACTGCCTGCAGGACTACCTTAGCTTTTGAGCTTTTGCTAAATTCTTGACTTGCTCCAGCACAGCCTTCAGTGCTACTTTGTTTTCTTGACTCCTGATCCAGCACTATTCTAGTATACCCTTGTAGCCTCCCCTTCTGTATATCCTTTTTCAGTCCCTGCCTTTCTTCCCATTTCCTTGGTTCCAGTTCTTAGTTTGCTGTCTCTCTATTCTGCTGTCTTGCTTCTATTACCTTGTATGTTTGCTACTTGCTTTCTGCCAAGAGTGCCCTGTGATTTCCTTCCTTTCCTGTTAAGCACTCCTCCTTGCTAGCTCCTTGTCTATCGTGCTTGTGTTTAGTTCTACACCCTTGCTATTGCTGCCTTGCTTGTTCCTGTTTGATCACCAGGATCCGTGGGCACAGCTGACTACCTAGGTGGTGTTTCTTGTTCACTGTGAGTATGGTCTTTGAGTTACATTTATAACATCACTATAGGTATCAGCTCCACAGACCCTGCATTTGCATGCATATCCTATATGTGGGTATTTGCAGTGAGTATCTGTAACAGCAATTGTGGGTGAGGAACTTACTGAGCGTCAGTCTTACCGTGTGGAGCTCCCGAGTGCTTTACCCCACATTCCCTTTATTGTTAATGTTGTTTTATATATATATGTCTTGCACGTCCGTCCTGGGTGTAGTTAGTCTGAATGCTAAATTGCCTTGTGAGTGCCCTTCCTTTCTGAGTCTTAGCCATCTTGTTCACTTGTACAGGCTTACCCTTTGGATGCCTTTTTCTCCTCTGACTCCGTGTGTGATCCTGGGCAGCGCTGTACTACTCTTTCTGTGCACGGTACGTTTTCTACCCAGACCCCAGTCCTTGTTCAAGTCCCTGACTGTGTCCCAGACAGTCCTGGACAGTCCCTGACAGCTGGTTGATGATCGATTGGCGAAAGATGTAGGAGTCATGCACACTCCCAGGAAACTTAGCGACGACATTGATGAACAGGCCCACGTGGTCCATAATTGCCTGCACCTTCATTGAGTGTGTGTGCTTCCAGTTCCTGTATATATGTGCAGTGTCCGCAGGGGGCACAAGTAGAATATGGGTGCAGTCAATTGCCCCAACACATGCGGAAGGCCAGCAATGGCATAGAAGCCTTGCTTTTTGTCAAGTTGCTCTAGCGCAGTGTTGGAGAAGCGTAGGTGGTACGGCGTCAGGCTGATGATGGCATCCAAGACATTTGGGAGGAACCTTGAGAAGGCTGACTGTGAGACTCCACCCACTCTGGTAGTGGTTGGCTGGAAGGTACCAGAGTCCAACATGTGCAGCACTGCAAGTAGCTTTTCTGCGGAGGGATGTTCGTGTAGCGCTGTGATGGTGCCTGCAGCCTGGGGACTATCTGGGTGAGTATGCGTAGGATGGAGGTCCTTTTCAGCCTGTAGGGGGCTATCACATCTTCTGGCCAGAGGTCTATCAGGGTGATGCGTTGGCGGTAGACCCGCTCTCTTCTTTGGCGCTGCCTGTGTGGTGGTACTGGTGGTGGTGGTTGTGGTCTTCTTGGGGCTCCAAGCTGCAAGAGTAATACCTCCATTGCATCATTAGGTAAGCATTTGAGGGTCTGGGTTAGTCTCCCTTATGTACAGGTTTTTTTTCTCCATTTTTTAGACCAGCTTTTTTCTGGTCTTAAAAACCAGCCACTAACTGCCCTTAGCAGCAGTTTTTGGGAAGTATCTCCCGACCGGTAAATCATTGTAAATATCGCGAAGTTGTGTTAGCGGCAGTTTTTTCACGGGAACGCCCACCTTGCATCTCGTTTTCGCTAAGTCCCGCTAACAGAAGTGGCGATCTTAAAAATTCACGTTTTCGCCAGAAAACTGCCGCTAACTGAGGTTAGCGGAAACTTGTAAATAAGGCGATAAAAAAAGCAGCTGTAACGTCAAAAAATTGATGCTACAGCAGCGTTAACTCCTTGTACAAATGCCCCTATTGTTATATTCCATATAGGTACCCTATATAGGCGCAAGTGACATCGCAACCTTTCACCTACATCCTTCCCTACATTACATACATAACGGTTCTTAGGCACTGACCTTTTAACTAGATATGACACTGCATTCAGAACGCAGGTTTTTCCCTGGTTCGATTCTCATACATTATGCATGAGGCTTCTTGGAAGCACAGCAGGACTAATAGTAGGATTACCATCTCCTGTATAATATCTCTATATAAAGTTCAGGCACAATGTCATCCTTTAGGCCGATACAGTAACGCAGCAAGGTAGGATCCCTGGGGAGACCTATGGGTATATATACAACACATCTTGCTTAGGAAGATAGAGGAGACCGTGACTTCCCGGCTGACACACTGACCAGAGACGCTGAGGTTCCTGCATGCAGATGCTCCAGTTAGCAGTGGTCTAACATCCTTCGCGGGGTGTCCAACTCAAGACCAGGACGGGGTCCCATATTCTCTAACTCTCGGGTAATGGGGTGGACTAGATCCTAGAGGGATTCTTGGCATAACACCTACATAGATGCTAGGTACATTTAGGTACATCTAGTTAGGGAGGCATCGTAGGAGTACGCACTTTTTATCATGTGTTTTATGTACTTGTATATATTCATGATTTCTGCAAGATGGTAGAACTCTACCATCCCTTTACTTTCGTAGTATTGCTAATCATATATCTCTGCTACTGTCTAATAGTTGTTGCAGCTCATCTATTATACACTGGAATAACAACTGTTCAATAAATACTTATTGAAACGCCCAGCCTGTTTATTCTGTGTATCTCTCTGAGGCAAACTAAGTGAGCACAAGTGACAGAGCGAAAGGTAGTATATTGTTTCCACGATTCTGAGGGATCATGGCTGTCATGTTCTGAGGTTGCCAGAATCTATTCTCTACGTGATAAGAGGAGATTATAGTGGCACTGTGAGCTAGCTAATACAGACAGGCTAACGTATCCGGTGTGGGTGCTCGGAATCCATCTGCCACCAATCCCACAGTTTATGTTATCCAAACGCGCAGATCCTGTATCGGTAATATAGGAACTACACGACATGGTGCCCAACGTTGGTTGGGAACTTATTTAACAGTAGAATCTGAGTAGTTCAGTTGTGCTATTCTCAGAGACCCCTACTCACAAAACACCAGAGAAGCCTGGAGTGGGTGGATACAGACTCTGCCACAGCTGAGCAGGCGAGAAATCCTATTTATTGGCTGTTGGTTAATCAAGCTTGAAGGACACATTGTTCCTCAATTGTGCAAAAAACACCTTATCTTAGTTCCCTTGAAAAACTTCTTCTTTACAAAATGACTGAGGACAGAAATACGAAGAATTAGACCCAATGCAACAAAATCTGCCCCTCACAGACGAGGACGATGCAGGCGCAATACAAATTGCACCAAACTTTAGAAATACAGTCACCCTGAAACTACTAGTGCATGGTTTATCAGCTAGGGGTGGCATAGTAGTTTTCGTGATTGAGGCACACGAATCAAACAAAACAGAAGTATTTTATTTGTGGGTTAAATTCACAGCAGCAAATGCAAGAACAAAAACATTTCACTCCTACACGGAAGGAGATGCACCAGCGGAATATTATCTGTTCGAGGATATAGAGGTTCCGCTCACATACTAGGAACATTTATACTGGTTTAAAGGCGCCCTACCCCACATAAGAAGAAGAGTAAGACTCGGCCCGCTCGGAAGAGAAGGGGCAACATGGCCAATATTAGCGGCCTACACACCACATCCTGACATTGACACAATGCCACTATGAGACTTACTCTTACAACATAAAGATTGAATTAAAATATACAGAAACTTGACGCAATTCATCATGAGGACACTTACAGTCCAACCAACAATAGTTGCAACAAATGGAACTCAAATTCAGGGTACAGCAATTAAAATTACACCACAAACATTACACGCAGTGATGGGTAAAATGCCCACAAAACTTGAACAAATACCATTCTGGGTAGCTCAGAAAATAACACAGATAGAGGCAGTATTCCCGAATACTAACCCGTATGAAAAACACAGAATGCTAACAATCTACTTGCCCATGGGGATAACACCACAATTAGAGGATTGCACCACTTGGGGTACAGTCTTTGCTGCCATTTATACCAGAACTCATGGTATCCCGTCATTAGCAGTAGTACCAGACGTATTGAGATAGATACAAAATGAGTACGGAGCAGAACCTGCCCTAAACTTAGGGATGAAGTTACTAGGTAACTATGCCCAGGTATCAGCCATAATACTAGCTAACATTAAGGGGGAAGCAGCTTCAGTGGCCATCTGCCAACGCCTGAGGGAGTTCAATCCTTTAGAACAGGAACACGAACTACCCAAAATAATTGAAACTGCATATGCAGAATTAGGCAGAGACAGTTTGGGTGGGAAAGCTTTAAAACCACAACTGATGGGCAGTCCTGAAAAGGACACTTCTAAGCAGACACCTGCTTCCACTAAGAAAAAGTGGGACAATAAAAAACAACAAGACTTTAAAGGAAACAGATCTCAATCCAGAGGTAGATCTCCTCCACAGGAGCCCTCCGAAAAGAGGTATAACCTCAGGAATAGGGATTATATTAGGAAACCTGACAGGTATCAGGATACTGATACACGTTGCTCTCGTTCCTTTCAGGGTTCAGCGAAAAACTCAGAGAGGGAAGGACGGTCAGAAAGGCAAGAAGAGCATACAAAGTCCAGAGACAAGCAGCAAGCTCAAGATTACACTTCTAAAAAAGAAGAAAAACCAAAGCAAAAGCCACAGTTCAAAAAGAAGAAAGTTGAATGTCTAAAGATCAGACATGCCCAGAACTCTGAGGACTCGACTACTGAACGGGGAATGGGCTCTGACGATGCTAGACAGTGTGGCAGAAGTACTAATAGCACGCCAGAACCTGAAGGAATTTCTGGTGACAGTGGACTTGAATGATTATATCACGGTGGAAACACCCGATACTAGGGTAAGCGTCCCACATAAAGTGTATGAAATAACGCTCCAAATGGAGGGGGACAAATGTAGAACAGTAAGAGGTCTCTTTTGGGAGAACCTGACGTTTGGCTATGATATTTTATTAGCTGAACAAGTTTGGCCGCCAGCATTTGTCATGGATTGCCCTAAAGGAGAAACGGTAATTCTTCCGGCCTTCTCAGACCATATTCCCAGGCACTTGCAACACACTTATGCGCAGGAGTGGGAGGTAGCCCAGGCTCCTGCATTATATAAAAACCATGTTGGATGGGATGAGGATTCAACCCACCACATAATTCCTATAAAAAATACTCCAACTGCACAGAGGCAGTATCCAATAAAGCAAGAAGCTAAAAAACAGGTGAGGGAGATCTTAGATCAACTTGAATACCAAGGGGTGATCGAAAATTGCACCTCACCAATGAACAGTCCTTTGTTTCCTGTCATGAAACCTGACAATTCATATTGTCTAGTTTTAGATTACAGACATTTAAACACTTGCACTAAGACCTTTGCAGTCCAAAATGCACACAGTGCCGCATTAATGAATAATATTGTGCGGAAAAAATATAAAACAACACTTGATATCTCAAATGGATTTTTCTGCCAAAATATAGCACCTGAAAGCAGGCATCTAACAGTCTTCTCAGGGCTAGAGACCCAGCATCAATTTTGTCGACTCCCCCAGGGGTATAAGAACAGCCCGGGGTTGTTTTCGGCCAGAGTAACTGAGTTACTTCAAAATTTGGATGAATAGGCATTGTCCTATGTGGATGATATTTATCTAACAGGCGATGACCTAGAGGAACACTTGAACAGAGTGAATACCATTATTTTGGGATTTGCTTCTGAGGGCTACAAATGTAATTTTAAAAAATTGAAAATTGCCCACCTCAGTGTCCTGTTTTTAGGATATGAGCTTTCAAGTGAAGGGAAAAGCCTAGCAGTCAATTTTTTAGATAAATGTGCACTGCTCCAACCTCCAAAATCATTGAAAAACCTACAGTCAATTCTGGGATTCCTAAATTTTGGTAGAACATACATTTTAGATTATGTAGAAAGAGTAAAACCTTTCTACGATTTAATAAAACCTGATTTTTCAATAAAACAATGGACACAGGAACATACAGATACACTTTGTTCCTTATAAGCTGACATGATAGCTTCCAAACACTTACTGACACGCGTAAACATAGCAACCTGGTGATCCGTATAGTTGCGGGGCAATCTGGTACACCTATCTAACATATAATGAAGGTGAGACAGTACCAATTGCATACAAATCACATTTGTACACAAATGCTGAGATGCGTTTCGCATCTACAGAAAAAATCCTAACAGCAGTCCACACTGCTGTAGTGAGAGAAAGAGCACTGGCTCAGGGGAAACAAATTATAGTAGTGACTCCAGTTCCAGCCTTAGAGGCTGCGACAAAGGCGAGCGTTCCTAATGCTAAAGCTTTACATCTGAGATGGATACAATGGGCTAATTCTCTTACTGCAACAGATGTAGAATACAGGTACGACCCAAATTTAAAGACACAATCATTCCTGCAATACGAACAAGAATATGCTCTACCAAACAAAATAATGCCTCTAGATCAATATGAATATATAATTTACACTGACAGATATGCTCAACCGGCCATAGGAAGTAAGCAACAATATAGCCAGCATGTGCAATCGTTAAAGGTTGCATGCGGGATGGAAAGTTCCACCCGAGTTGCACAAAGACACAATCCCTAGGAGACTGCACGGCACAGCTGTCAGAGTTAAAAGCGCTGGTACTGGCACTAGTAAATACGGATCGAGAATTCCCCACACTAATTGTGTGCGATTCCTTTTACTGTGTGCAGTCTTACAATGAATATTTGCAGTACTGGGTTCAAAACGGGTTCAAAGATGCAAAAGGTGGCACAATTAAGCATAAAATGCTATGGGAACAGGTAGTGGAGTTGAAAACCGAACTACAGAGGGCTCACGTGATACATACACTGAGTCATCAGCGTGATGGCTTTCACGTTGAAGGGAATTCATTGGCTGATGAAGCCGCAAAGGGGGCTATACGCACGGATTCCGTAGCTGCAATCACTCGTTCTAAAACGAGAATAGACGGTGAGATTATGGGAGCCATTAATGCAACCCGCAAAAACAGCAGAGCAGTACCAAAAAGGTTTCCACTCAAGTACTTCTACAAGTTAGATGCCAATAACATTCCATTTGCTCAAATTCCTGGAGTGGGGGATAGAGTAATTCCAAACATGGATCGTAGGTTAGGTTTAATTCTAGCAGCACATGAAGGGATGGGTTCTGTACATGCAGGAGCTGCGGCAACAGTTTCTTTTCTGAAGCAAAGCTAATGGTGGCCAGGATTAACAAAGCAGACCAAAGACTTTGTCTTAAACTGCGATATCTGTCAACAGACAAGTGGAGCCGCTGTAGCTCTCCCTGCACAGGTCCCATTATTAGACAGCATCAGACTGACCATTCGCGTGCACTTACCTGGACAACTGCGGCCCCATAAAATGTGAAGGTGCTTACAAGTATATCATGGTTGCAGTGGATTCCTGCTTGAGATTCCTATGGGTGTGGCCCCAACGCTCGGCTGACGCTCAAACTGTTATAAAAGATTTGCGAGTCTTTATAGGGACATACGCAATTGGCACATTACATTCTGACCAGGGCCCTGCGTTTAGCTCCCAGGCTTACAAGGAGGCCATGCGAGGATTGGGTGTACCATTGCGGTACTCATCTCCGTACCATCCCGAGGGAAATTCGGTAGTGGAGAGAAAAAACCGAGACTTAAAGCAATCTTTAACAGCTAGAGTATTAGGCACGGGTGAACGTTGGGTAAAACATCTGTATGGAGTACAGTGTGCTCTTAACAATATGCCAAGAAGTTCTCTAGGGGGGGTCACTCCATATGAGGTCCTATTTTGGACAAGAATGTGGGTACCTGATCTTGATTGTGAAGGCACAGTGGCGGATGAAAAGCCTTTTGACATCCATGATCATTTGGCTGTTTTACAGGATCTAAATGAATCCAGGACACAACAAAGTAATGTCCATCTGAAGCAGACCACCACTGGGGAAGTCAAATCAGTCACTGCAAGACCTGTCTGGATCCCAAAAGTCGGGGATCTGGTCAGAGAGAAAATAGCGGATAAAAAATAATTTGGGCCATCATTCAGAAAGCCTGTATCGGTCCTAGCAATTGAAGGAACAAGAACTGTACTTCTGCCGCCTCTTGCTGGAAAAAAGGAGAAAAGATTTGTCTCAATTGACCTAATCAAACCACACTATGTGGCTGACACTAAGCAGTAGGCCACGTGGACTCCAAAGTAGCAGACGCCCTCCTCTCGCTACAATCCAAGAAGTTCAAACGGAAAGACTCATCACGTTCGACGAGCCTCCAACACGGAATGAAGGACTAAGCAACAATGCTATGGAACTCGTTCCTCTTGAACCTGAACTTCAAATTCAAATTCAAAATCAAACTCAAAATCAAAAACAACTCGCTATTCGACCAAATACAGATGTCTACGTAAACATGCCTCGACAAGAGCAAACCACGATTTCTACAAATCCTGATGCAATACCAACAATTGATCAAACTGCTTCTGGCTACTTCATAAACTTTGATACGTTTTCTTTGGATCCAAGCGAACCGGAAACGACGCAAGCCAAAAAATCACACAAACAGCAAATAAAAGACTTTCTGAACTTTCTTAAAAAGACTTACCTGGTGTCATCCTGGGTAGAACTATGGATAATTACCGGGATACTTTTCTTTCTTTTCTGGGTAGGCTTGGTAATAGTTTTTAGTATGCTTATTAATGGGAAATACATTCAACCGAGCTCTGCAGCCCAAAAGGTGAACTTACTTTTAAAACCACACCAAGGATCTCATCGGGAACAA
The DNA here is from genome assembly GCA_963921515.1 of Calotriton arnoldi. Taxonomy (NCBI): domain Eukaryota; kingdom Metazoa; phylum Chordata; class Amphibia; order Caudata; family Salamandridae; genus Calotriton; species Calotriton arnoldi. The sequence goes on along the minus strand of CAWUFW010012441.1, from coordinate 392,384 downwards.
AGAGACTTGTCATCAGTGAACATTACAGCATTTCCTATACCAGATGGTATAGTGTGGGACAAGGTTGATTTCGATATATTTGGTCCGACTGAAATTTTAAGAATTCCTCATTTATTTAAAATATCATTGAGTGATATCATTACCTCAAGTACATTTTCCAATGATTGGGATTTTGAAACTGTTAATAACATGTTATCTGATTTGGAAAAATCTGCTGCGTTTTCTAATAGTGAAACATTGGAAGACACGTCAGATTTTGAATCCATGTATTGTTATCAACATTATGGTCATCATTTTGTGCATAAATCTTCAAATCCTAGAAATGTGTTCACATACCACCAGTGGGAACATATTCCAAAACCACAGAAGGGTAGTTAAAAAACATTTACACAGAAATTTCCATATTTTCAGGGTTTAATATGTCTGACCTAGCCTCGTACTATTATAAGGTTGCACCAACACCAGCACAGAAAAATATGTTGACAAACACCAAACAGATTTACTCTGCTTCCTTTATTGCAAAGTTATCCGAACAAGGTTTCGACTTGTGGAAAGACGCCATAGACCTGAAATCAGTCTGGGGTACTAGGGAATGGCACGTACAGGGGACAGAAGCTTTGTTTAGAGCATGCCTCAACCCTCAACAAATCATGTTTTTGAACGAGACAGTGCAACAGATGTCTTGCCATATACTAGCCAAGAACAAAGACTTGAACACACCTCGGTTGCCGACTCCATCACACACAGAGGGCAACAAAACATCACAGGAAGAAATTACAGTAGATGACATTATACAATACAACAGATCAGATCCCAATTGGAAAAAATGGTTGATTTGGCCCACAGACACTAATAGTTGTCAAGCAAGATTCATGGGTAAAACCGAAGGGTTGAGTATCCATAGGCCAGATCCACGTTATGTACAAAGATAACATCCAGGGGTAGTGACATCCTACAGTGTTGGGAAGTTATGCCTCGATTGGCTAAAAACCTCAACACTCACACAGGTGAAACAACATTTATCTTTACTGACGCAGGATGTGGATCTTAGGGATTTTTTAGTGGGTCCCAGGAAGCCACGTCAGAAACGTTTCTATTATGCTGTCTACAATGAAATTTGGAAAATATCCCAACAACAGGCCGCAGAGAGACTACAGGAAATAGACTGTTTAAATCTAGAAAAATCTCTAGCAGTGGTAGACAATGGGTTAACTACATTGACCTCCAGGATATATTCCTTAGGCAACATTGTATCTTCTGCTATAGACATACTGGAACAAGATTTGGCCATATTACAACACGGGCAATCACAGTTACGTTCTATTATGTTGTTAAGCTGGACGCTGCAATCTTTGCGTGCAGGCTACGTGCCTTGGCGTTTTATCAACAGCACGTCTCTGTTTTCTGAATACAATCTAACAGATAAACAGATAGAAATGGCACAAAGGGGAGCAAAATATACAATGCTACGTATCGAAAAACTGGATAGATTACCATTCACAGTGGCAGAATCCATGGCCACATAACTCTACCAGTCACTACCTTTCAGTTTCAATATTGCCTTGAACAAAAGCAGGCAGGCAGATATGAAGAAATGGGAAAGGAATACATTAAGGAATCTTGGGAAATACCATACAGATTCCGATGCCGGAGTGGGGATCAAGAAGTGTTTCTGAGCGGTACAAACTGCGAGAATGCTTTAAGTGGATCACTCATGTGCCAGGATATAATGTTGCACGGAGCTTGTAATGGTTCTGTAGCAAACTTGTCCTGTCATTTGAAGGGTGCCCCAGCTGCAGTGATTACTCCAGCATTCAGGCTACTTTCAAATGGGAGTTACATGATGCTGAACAGTCAAGGCTGCTGTGGCATGCTCCCGGGCATCGCATATCTGGTAACCGTGAGCTCCAGGGTTACTTGATGTATGCAAGTATTGTTTCCACCGACACATACAGTCAGGGAGGCGCTGTTATGGCCTTCACTGAATGTTTCCTTAATACGGTTTGATACTCTAAGCAGAATGAAAGCCATGCTTCTACAGAAGTCTGTGCCCTTAACCTCCGCTCGAGAGACTTTTGATCTCCAGATCGCAAGGTCTTCGGCAGAGATACAGGCGCTCATTCATACTAACTGCCCTTTCCATTTCGCAGAAATGGTAAATCGTATCTTTAACATGTCTGATACGACAGGCTTTGTCCACCTATTTAAGACCATAGGTTCTGGACTTCTGAGCACCTTTCAGACGGTACTTGGAGTTATACCAAACTTCATACACTCCGTATTCGGAAGCATCTTTGGAGGACTTCCGCTGATCCTGTTTCTAATAGCAGTATCCTTATTGTTTTCGATTTGCTATGCAATGGACGTCCCAGCCACCAAGGCAATGGAAAGGACACTCCTGGAGCATAAATACCGTGACCGCATGGTACAACTTCTAGGCACGCCTCGCCTAAGAGAACTAAATGAATCTTGGTTCCTGTCATTTCGACCGGTCTGGATAGACTGCATCTTACCTGTCCTCCGATGCCTGTTTTGCGGAGAAGAATGCGTGTTAGACCTTTGTTTGACACTACCATCATGTGCGCCACCGGACATGAATGCGTTACTGGACCCGATAACGGCCCATGTTCTGCAGTGTCCTCAGCGTATTCCAATGTTGATGGTGGCATTCCTTGAGCCACCACGGGTAATAACTTCACCTGTTGGTATGAACACCGGCTCCTCCTCTGACACCCAGGCTTTGGACGGCGCACAGGCTGCCCCAGCACCGGCTGCGGACAGCATTGAACATCTGTGCTCAATTGATGTGCTCTGCGAGGTGCTACAGGGGCCGCCTACTGCAGAAGCAAGCAACGAAAAGGTTGCATCTACCAGCAAGGACACATAAACATTTGAACTCATTTTGGCTCGTCGTGTGCTGGGAAAAACTTGCCCTTTTTTAAACAAGCTCAGATTTAGAACTATGGAACTAAATTGACATTCCTTTCACTTTTTGGGCATTCATGGCTTTATAATGCTTATAGTGATCCGGACTATATCAACGGACATTTTAGAGCTAGGGCTTGAAACTTTTTTTAAAAGGTTTTAAAGTTTTTTTGAATTTTTTTAGAAGTTTTTAAATAGTTTAGTTCAAAAGATGTTTTTATAAACTTTGTGCGTACCACTATCTAGTAATGTTAGTAGTATAGTAATAGGTTACATATGTCGTCCATTCGGAAGAGGAGTGGGTGTTATATTCCATATAGGTACCCTATATAGGCACAGGTAACATCGCAACCTTTCACCTACATCCTTCCCTACATTACATACATAACGGTTCTTAGCCACTGACCTTTTACCTAGATATGACACTGCATTAAAAACGCAGGTTTTTCCCTGGTTCGATTCTCATACATTATGCATGAGGCTTCTTGGAAACACAGCAGGACTAACAGTAGGATTACCATCTCCTAGATAATATCTCTGTATAAAGTTCAGGCCCAACGTCATCCTTTAGGCCGACACAGAAACGCAGCAAGGTAGGACCCCTGGGGAGACCTATGGGTATATATACAACACATCTTGCTTAGGAAGTTAGAGGAGACCGTGACTTCCCAGCTGACACACTGACCAGAGACGCTGAGGTTCCTGCATGCAGACGCTTCAGCTAGCAGTGGTCTAACATCCCTCGCGGGGTGTCCTATTTGAGACCAGGACGGGGTCCCATATTCTCTAACTCTCAGGTAATGGGGTGGACTAGATCCTAGAGGGATTCTTGGCATAACACCTACATAGATGCTAGGTACATTTAGGTACATCTAGTTAGGGAGGCATCGTAGGGGTACGCACTTTTTATCATGTGTTTTATGTACTTGTATATATTTATGATTTCTGCAAGATGGTAGAACTCTACCATCCCTTTACTTTCGTAGTATTGCTAATCATATATCTCTGCTACTGTCTAATGGTTGTTGCAGCTCATCTATTATACACTGGAATAACAACTGTTCAATAAATACTTATTGAAACGCCCAGCCTGTTTATTCTGTGTATCTCTCTGAGGCAAACTAAGTGAGCACGAGTGACTGAGCGAAAGGTAGTATATTGTTTCCACGATTCTGAGGGATCAGGGTTGTCATGCTCTGAGGTTGCCAGAATCTATTCTCTCCGTGCTAAGAGGAGATTATAGTGGCACTGTGAGCTAGCTAATACAGACAGGCTAACGTATCCGGTGGGGGTGTTCGGAATCCGTCCGCCACTAATCCCACAGTTTATATTATCCAAATGTGCAGATCCTGTATAGGTAATATAGGAACCACACGACACTATGTGTCATGAAAATTTCTGGATTCAGCCAACAGTCTGGCATTTTTCAGCGTTGAATTGGTCACAGAAAAATATGAATTCTCCCCTCAAAACTTACTGCAACAATTAAGACTTTGACTAGTGGAAGAGCGTTTTTCAAATTCTGCTCAACCCTGCCTTGCATACCATTGAAAAACGCAGAACAAACATTGGCAAAGCCAAATAGTCTGGCTTATAGCCAAAAGTACCTGGATGCTTACATCCATACAGCCACTCATCCATCTATGCATGCACTCACTCATCCATCACAAGCACTCTATAAATCTTCCTTGCACTCATGCATCTATTCATCTACCCATTGCCACATTCTGGTGTTCAACCACTCGCTGACCAACAATTCAATAGACAAAAACTCACCAATTAATAACAAGGCACTTTCAGTTATATGTGAGACCCATTGATCTATTACAAAGTACAAGTACAGCTGACTGCATACAGCAAATGGTGTATGAAAAGCAGAGTATATGACAGCAAAGAGAATAACGTACATATTAAATGCAGATTGCAAAGTACACATATCACATCACACAGAGATCAGGGCACTGGGGTACATAGTGTGCATACAACAAGGGTACATTTGAGGCACATTCATGTTAGAGGTAGTTTAGAGCATAGAAAACACAGCAAAGGTGTTCCACAGAGACTAAGAGTACTCTTGCATATATGGTATACAATACACATTAGGGCATATTCTCAAGGACTTAACGGCGAGTTAGCGGCACTTTATCCCAGCCAAAGTGGTGATAAATCCATCGCACCATTCACAAGCTGGTGCTAACAGCCGATATCACCAGTCCACCTGCGATAGCAGCTGCAAAAAACATCGCCACGGATGACACCGGCAACTAACGCTAATGAGATGCAGAGTAGGGGTTCCCGTGCAAAAACCCGTGGAAACACCACTTCGCAACATTCCCAATGATCAGCCAGAACGCCGATAAGAATCAAAAACATGCGATAAGGCGCGTTAGCAGCATGGAATTAACACCTGCTCCTACCTGGTGTTAAGTCGGACGACAACCTGCACCATGAAAGGGAGCCCAGCCCACAGCCACACCAGAAGAACAACAGATGCCATGGAGCTACTGATCATGCAGCTCGGAGCCCCAAGAGGGCCACAACACATACCGCCACCACACCCAGGACCCCCCAGAACCCCCCCGGACTACCACACCAGCAGTGGGGTATGTGACATGCTAGGCACCTTAGATTGGCAGGGTCACATGTCCCATGACGCCTGTGCTGGATGGGTTTGTTGTGGGTCTGAATGAGCCCTCAGGGAGTGGCTGTGGCATGCTGTCGACTAGACCAGTGACCAGCAGATCACTACAGGGACGACCTGGGACACTTAGCGTTGTCATCCCCCCCTGTATGCATAAGCGGAGTGGACTGGCCTGGCGTATGGCAGGCCCGCGTAGGGGTGGGAAAAATGAAGCCGGGGCCCTGGGCGTGCTCCAGTTCTGTGCTGGACATGGAAGTTACTGATGCGTGTGTCCCTGTTGTAGTGATTACGCCACCCGGACCGCAATTGGCACTGTTGCACCCTGTCACACAAGTTCCATGACATGAGCAACATGGACGTTAGGGGAATCTCCCACCCTACATTCAACCATACACACATACGTGAATGAACAAAGGCATGACACATCTGTGCGATTCTGAATGTTTATTACACCTCCAGTGGAGTGTTGCAGCTGGAGAAGTACAGGGCCATGCAAACCCCACTTCACAATATTGGCCCGTGGAGGGCCAGCCAGAGTCCCACAGGGAATGGCAAGTACATCGGAAGAGGAAGAGTTCAGTCCACAGTCTGATCGCAGTGTCATTGGTAACCAAACGGAACATGGCAGTCCATGCCGAGGCCAAGGTGAGTGTCGTAGAGTGTATCGGGGTTCAGTGGAAGGTGATGATGCAAAGGGCAGAAACAGGCCATATGGTGGAGATGGATGCTACTGCCTCCTCCTCACCAGTAAGGTTGGTTCACCCGCATCTTCGTCCTCTGATGGCACAAGTGCCTCACACGTGGGTGGTCGTGGAATGCCTGCCACACTGTGAGGCACTGAGACAACAGGGGGCAAAGATGTGGATGTAGAAGCTGCAGCAGCACCCATCTGAGCTAGGTCTTGAGGCAACAATGCCATGACAATGTGCTGCAGGGCATTGAAGGCCCCAGCCACATCCCGCTGGTGTGCAGCCATCCTGTCCGCCGTCATCAGCACCGTGGTCTCCATGAGCCCCCGCATCTGTCCCAACTCCCGGCAGACCTCGCTGGAGCCACTGTGACTGGACAATTGTTCTTGTCTCAGTAACATGACTCCAGCGATGTCAGCCATGAAATGCTGGAGAGCATGGAGCAGACTGTGGGTGTCCGTTAGGGACTGAAAGTGGTCCCTGATGGGAATTAGACACCCATGTATGGCATCAAGTTTGGCTGCCATGAGGTCGAACCCCACCCGCACCTGATCAGCCACCTTCTCCTGGCACTCCAACACACAGCGTTGGAAGGCCATGTGTTGGTCGTGGGTGTACTGGGAGTCAGCCGTGGTGGTAGGTGCTTCCTGCTGTGTGGTCTGTGCAGGGGGTGGGGTTCCCTCGATGCAGCTGGGTTGCACTGATCCTGGGCATGGGGTCCTGAGGGCGTCCATGAGCTGTTGGAGGGCGTCGGGGTCGATGGTGGTGTGGTCCTCTTCGTCATCAGTGAAGAGAGGTTGGGTCTGCTCTGCAGGAGCTGTTGGTTCTCCCTCTGCAATGTGAAGGGTAGATGCAGTTTTACATTGTGTACACATGTATGTTGACGGATTGTACACATTTACATACAGACTGCATGACAATGTACATTGTTACTGTTTGGGAGGAGCTGCCTACTTGATGCGGGACAGTGGGCATTCCGACATCATCACGGATGTGCGTTTGTACTCGTACATTTTCATCCCATGTTTCCCTGCTATGCCAAATGTGATTGGCCAGTTTCTACACACAAGCGGCACCACTTGGGTGCTCTGTTCTATTGTGAACGTGTTGCAGTTCATACCACATTGTTTTCAATGTTGCTATGCACTGCATATCATGTGTGTGTGCCACATTTTGGGTGAGTCGCCCCTGCAGCTCTGATGTGGCTGGCCCTTATCCCTTTCAGGCTGTGTGCCTTGACTTCTGTGCTTTTACAGTGCTGAGATGTTGCATTCTTGGGTGAATTGGGCTCTTGGTGGGGGTTGGGCCTGTGGGGCATGGTTTGTCTGCAGGTGTGTTGTTGAGGTCAGGGGTTGTTTGTGCAGGTGGATGTGTCAGAGTGTGACCTGCTTCTTTAAGGATGTGGTCCACACTCAGCCACCTCAGTGTGGTGGCATGCACCATGCCATGACGATCCAACTGCAGCCATGCTACTCGTCATGCAGTGCCACTTGCATTGTCAGTGTGGCTCACGGACCCGCAGCTTTGCTGGGTTTGGCACATGAGCATGGGTTGGTTGTGGGATAGGTGATGTGTGGGTGGGCCTCCTCTGGGCACATAGTCGACAGGGGCCTACTTGCTGTTGCTATGTGTGCTGCAGTGTGCCAAGGGGATCAGGGACATGATCCAGAGTCATTGTGGGTGTGCACTGTGCTCCGCTTGATTGTGCATGTGTGCCATTTTGTGCCCATCTCCCCCGTCCCCCCAAGCCCTGGTGGTTACTCACCCTGTTGCTGTCGTGTCGGGTCATGTTGAGCAGTGTCCGGTCCCCCAACTCCTGCCACCGTCTCCCCACTGATGACTGTGGACACCATTTCCTCCATCTCATCCAGCTCCTCCTGTGGCGCTGGACTCCCACCTCCAGTCTGCATTGCTGCCTTCTGGTTGTTGGCGAGTTTCTGCTTGGTCTTGCGCTTCACATCATTCCAGCGCCTCTTGACCTCGTCCATTGTCCTCCTCAGCACTCCGACTGCATTCACCTTGTCCACGATGGACTGCCATGTTGCATTTTTTGTTGCCAATGACACAGTGGAGGTGACGAACAGTTGTTGATGGTGTTCTATCACCTCCGTGATCAGGATCCTGTTTTCCTGTGGACTGAACTTCGTCTTCTTCTTGTCACTGCCCTTCCCTGTCCACGGGGTCCCAGGCTGGTCCTCTGTGGGGCGTGTGGGGTTCTGGCCGTCCTCTGTGCCTGCTCCGGCTGCCTCCATTGTGACTCGCTGTGGTTCGGTTTTAGTTTTTAGGTTTTTTTTCTGCTTTTATGGTTGTTTTTCCCGCCTGACGTGTGTGATTTGCAGGCCTGGCGCTGCTTTTCGCTGATTGTCTTATCGCAATTGGGCCCATCGCACCTTTTTTCACGTTCGCTGTTGGATTTTTTTCGCCGTCACGGTGGGTTCATCGCGGTCATTTTACGCATTATCAGGACACTATCGCATGTTACCGCTGTGTTGGGAATGCCACGTTTACACTGGGTTATTTTCCCGCGATGGACGGCGATATGTGAACTTGCGTTAACCTATTTTGGTGATGTTTATCATACGTTCTTGTGAATATGCCCCATAGTACACATGAGCACCAGGCATACATAGAGCACATTGTTCATGTAGAGCAGATGCACTTGGCAACGAGAGATGCGAAGTACACAGAGCACAAATTATGTATATGGCCTTCAGAAAATTGAACATGTAAAGCAAATAGTACACAGAACGCAGAACACACGCTGAGCACAAAGTGCACAGTGTACGTGAAGGGGAGAGAGTGCACATAAACAACTGAATAAGCGCAAAGAGCTGAAAATAAACAGAACATAGAGAGAGAGCAGAGTAACCACAGAGGACATTGCCTACATGCAGTTAATAAATAGATTATACTCGAATAGAGATTGTTCAGAGTACATTGAATACAGATGGCGCGATGACTGCAGAGAGCATAGATTACAGAGAGCACAGGTTCAGCAGAGATTACACATAAAACACACACTACATCTAAAAGGGAGACAATTTAAATTCACAGTCAAATATATTAGCACAAGAGGAGAGGACGCTGTCTTTCCCTATAGTGCCAATCGTGGAGTATGTGGGATTTTCTAGTAAAGGTGCTACATTGAACGTTAGTCTAACATTTTGTTTGCCATTTCCCATCAACTTTTCCCACATTCAAAACTTAAAATGAACACTTAGGGGCCCATTATGATAATGGGCGGATCGCCACCGCGCGTATGGCGGTGGCGATCCGCCCGCTATCTTCCTCCGCCCGCCACACATTTTCCCCCCGCCATATTACTATGGCGGGGGACTCAGCGGACGGAAAGACCGTCCACCGGTTTTCCGCCCGGTCGATGAGTCGACCGGGCGGAAAAGCATTAATATGGTGGCGGTGTCTAATAGACACCGCCATCCATATTATGATGCATGCGGGGATATGCCTTTCCGCGGCGGCAACGCCGCCACGGAAAGGCATACGGTATTCCACATTGGGGGCCTGTAGCGGGTCCCCAGGGATTCTGGGGGGTGCACCTATGGTACCCCCCCTGCATTTCAATGTACAACGTGAAAGGCACCGCGCGGTGCCTGTCACATTGTGCATTGAACAGCACAACTTGCATTTCTGGCATTGCAGCGGGAGGTGCTTTCAGCACCGCCCGCCGCAATGTTAGAAATGCGGGATGCGCCCGCCAGTGTGGCGGGCGCATCCTAATGGGATTTGCGGGCGATCCCATTTCCCGGGGGTATGGCGGGCGGACAAAGTCCGCCCGCCATGCTAATGACCCCCTTAGTAGGTTCTTCATCCTAGAAGATGACAGCAACAGCAGGAGTCTCAATAACTGAGTTACTGTAAAGGTCGCATATTCAGTCTCCTGACACCTGGCAGACCTGTTTGCTTGTGTCTTGAAGAGTACAGAGGTCAGAGTTGCTTGAACATTATTTACAAAGGTAGTAGAGGAAACAATTGCCTAATCTTTTCTGACTGTTCATAGGCATTCTCGTTTAGATGTCTGACTTGTTCATAGCAAAAAACTGTCATAGTGAGTTGTTGAACCTTCGATCAAGGTACATTAACTCTGCAAAAAAATCGGGATTCTGTGCTGTCAGAACCAAACCGTGCATTCCTCAGATGAAAGATTTTTTTAAAGGAGGCGGGCAGGTGACAGAAGGATGAATCCGTTACGAAAGTAAAAGAGCACACTTGTGTTGTAAAAAAAAATGCAGGGTCATATTAGCAAGGGCTTTATCGCCGCCTGAGCGGCACTTTTTGCCGCTAAAGCGGTGATTTTTTTATCGCCCTATCCGCAAGCTGTCGCTAACAGGCGTTAGCGACAGCTTTCTGGCGATAGCGGCCCGTTTTCCTATCGCCTTGCATGCCAGCGATGATTATCGCTAATGACATGCAAGGTAGGCGTTCCCAACTAAAAGCGACTGAAAACAGTCGCTAACACAACTTCCCCTATTAGCAACGCACGCTAAGCGATAAAAAACTCGCTAAGCGCGATTATCGCTAAATTTAACACCTGCTAAAAACATGACTTACCTGTTTGTTCAATGGGAGGTGGATTGTCAGGCTAAGTCCCCCATGGCGTTAATGCGTGAATATCGCTGGGTTTCCAGCGATATTCACGCATTTTGCTGCTATCGCTGGATATTTTATCACATTGGAGATAAACGTTGCTAATAACGTGTTATCTCCGCGATAAAATCAGCGTACTGCAAGCGATAAAAAACGCGCTAGGCGCGGTTTGCGATAATTATCGCAAGTTGTTGCTAATATCCCCGCACTTTCTATTGGTCATCGGTATCTTTCATTTTCGGAGATAATACTGAGACGTTGTAAAAACAGTAGAACTACCCAGGACTGCTTGAGCTCTAACCTCTCGCCGTGGAAGTGGGTGCAAGACTGCTGCACTGTGAGAAAAAAGGTACTTTCCCGGTGTGCCTGAAGTGCTACTTTTCAAGGTCGTGGCCCCAGTTTCTGTCCGTCGAGGCCCTTGCTGAAGGCAGTGAATGTGAACCATTAAGCTATCTTTAAAAGGAGCTGCTATAAACCAATAACATATGCAACACTTTCTGGGGCAAATAGAAACAAAATATTTATTACGCTTCATTCGGAGTAAAAGAACATTTTTTACAAGAATGAGCCATGTTTTGATAAAGAAGCAAACTATATGCCATGAGCTACAAAAAAACATCCAAATGCTGCTCATTTACTCACACATTAAATAACATAGGCAAACTAACGGCCAGCATGAGAGCAGTGCCTGGCTCTTACTGACTCAGCACTTGGATCGGTCAATTTATAATGTGACTAAATTAAAACTTAGGGTGCTCTTTGCTACTCCTAAGGCACAGAACAATACAAAGGATGCATTCTTTCAGAAAATGACATGGCTGTCTTTTCATGCCTGTGTGAGGCACACATCTTATAGAGAGGGACTTTGTGAGATGTGGAACGTCCTGTCACACATCGGGCAGACATGTGATGAACTGTCGGTGATGTGTGACAGCAGTGGACTTGCGCAGCTCACGCTTTCTTTGAACCTCAGCTGTACGCCTCCCCTCAGAGGTTTGGCTGCCTTTGTGAACGAGACTGTGCTGTGATGAACTGTTCAGTGTGAGGGAATCCCAGCTGGTGGTGTTGATCTTGAGGGACTTCAGGGAGGCCTTCTGCGTGTCCTTGAACCGCTTCTTTTGCGCTCTATGGGAGCTCGTCCCCTGAGTGAGCTCGCCATAGAGAGCCGTTTGGGGATAAGTGCATCTGACATTCTGACAACATGCCCAGCCCATCTGGTATGGGCTTTCATCAGCAGTGTATGAACTGATGGCATACTGGCTCTGGAAAGGACTTCTTTATCTGGCAATTTGTCCTGAGATCTTATTCTCAGAAGCTTGCATAGAAAGGACATGTGGAAGTGATTGAGCTGCCATGCATGACTCTGGTAGATGGTCCAAGTCTCGTAGGCATACAGCAAAGTTGGAAGTACCACTGCTTGGTAGACCTTCAGCTTCATTGGTTGACTTATCCCCTGAAGTTCCCAAACATTGGAGTGCAATCTGCCAAAGGCAGAGCTGGCTTTCACAATTCTGCAGTTTACTTCAACATCGATTGACACTAGTCGGGAAAGGTTACTGTCCAGGTATGTGAAGTGGTCCACTGTCTGCAGTCTCTGTCCATTTACAGCGATGGATGGTTCAGTGTATGGAGTGTGGGGAGCTGACTGGCACATGACCTCAGTCTTCTTGATGTTGATGGCGAGACCAAAGTTGCTGCATACAGATAAAAATGTATCCATAGTGGCTTGCATTTCTGACTCTGTACTAGCATAGAGAGCGCAATCATTGGCAAAGAGTAGGCTTCGCAGCACAGAGTACTTCGCCTTGGTGACTGCACATAGTCACCTCAAACTGATGAGTTTCCCATCAGTTCTGTACTTCAGGCCTACTCCTTCACTGCAGTGCTGGAAGGCATCGCTCAGAGTGGCAGAGAATATAATGCTGAACAACTTGAGTGCTAGAACACATTCTTGCTTGACGCCGTTGATGACAGCCAGGACACGAGCCATCAAACAGCCATGAAGTTGCCATACCATTAGTATGAATCTGTCAGGACAGCCAAATTTCTTCATGACCCTTCACAGTCCCTGTGAGGTCCACAAAAGTTGTGTAGAGTTCATGATTCTGCTCTTGAGACTTCTCCTGTAGTTGACGTGCAACAAAGACAATGTCAATGGTTCCAAGTTCCTTGCAGTAGCTGCACTGCGTTTCTGGCAGTAAACCCTGCTACAGGTGAGTGATCAGACGGTTCTGCAGAACTCATGCAAGAACATTCCCTGCTGTCGAGAGCAGTAAGATTCCACCTGGAGATTGCCCTTCCTCTTATAGAGGTGTTTGATGGATGCATCTCTGTGGAATGGATCCTTCCTTCCAGAAGGACTGAAACAGCTCACTAAGTTTCTGTAGCAGCACGGGACCACATACTTTGTAAACTTCTGCTGATATGGCATCTGACCCTGGGGCTTTGACACAACAGCTGATTGATGGCTTTCTTTACATCATCCTTTTCTGGTGGAGCATCCATGGAGTCATTGACAGCAACCTTGTGCATCCTGTAGGCCTCTTCATTGATGACTGATGGGAGAACGGCTTCAAAATGTTCAGCCCATCTCTGGAGGATCTGTGTCTTCTCTGTAAAGAGGGTAGTGCTATCTGAACTCAGGAGGGGAGAACTCTCAGAAGACTGTGGTCCATAGAGTATTTTGAGTGCTTCATAAAACCATTTGGAATTTATCCTGTCTGCATACGCCTGGTACTCAGCCACAAGTCCTGCATTTTGGACAGTTTGTTTTGTACTGTTCTGTGAGCGTTGATGAAGGTAGCCTTCTTTGCTGCTAATGATAGGTTGTTCTGATGGGCATGATGCAGACAGTGCTTTTCATCAAGTAAGGCACGGATTTCCACATCACTTTTGTCAAACCAGTCTTGATGCCTGCATGTGAAGGGCCCTAGTACTTTCAATGCACCTGTGTGGACAATGTTGCGGAATCGCTCCCAGTCTTTCTCGGTGTCATCCTCAAGACAAAAATGAACAAGCTCATTCTCTAGATCTTTCACTAGATTTTCAGTGACACATTGATCCTTTTGAGGGCCTTGTGGTCATCTCTTTGGCATGATAAAGAGCTTCATTTTGGATACTATGAGCCTGTGATCCATCTAACGGTCAGTGTCGCACATAGCCTTTGTCACCCTGACATCCCCTCTGTCCCTTCTTCTAATGATGACATAGTCAATCAGATGCCAGTGTTTGGAGCGACGATGCATCCACAAAGTTCTTTTGCGGGTAGGGAGATGGAAGATAGTGTTGGTGCACAGAAGGTCATGTGCTGCACAGATTTTCAGGCTTAGCAGGCCATTGCTGTTACACTTGCCTTCTCCATTTCTCCCAATGACTCCTTCCCAGTCGTTAAAATCGACAAGCAGAATCAGCTGGTCTGTTCGGTGCAGATAGCAGAACATCTAATTCTTTGTAGAATTTCTCCTTCACATCCTCAGGGTTGGTCATTGTGGGAGCATATGCGCTGATCAAAATGGCTTAACTTCCATTTTGAAGCGGGAGCTGCATTGTCATGAATCGGTCATTGACATCCTTGGGGAGGCTAACAACTTTCCAAACAAGATGATTTTTTATGGTGAAGCCAACCCCAGATTCACGTCACTCATAGCTCCACAGGGCACTGCAGAAGAATGTATTAGTCACTGCCTGATTCAGACCGCTGTCCTTCATTAGCAAGGCAAGTTTCGTTAAGGGCTGCATTGTCAATGTTGTGGTGTGCAAGCTCTCTGGCGACAAGCACTGATCTTCTCTCGGTCTGTTGCTGTGATGTTGTCCAGTAGTGTGCGCACATTCCAGGTGGCAATGGTAAATGGTATTACCCTAAGTTTTCTTTTTCCCAGCCAGCTGTAGTATGCTGGCCAGGGTAGGGTGGAGCAGACAAGTTTGGGCCACATTTCAACCCCCCCTCATTCCACAGATGTGAGCAGGTCAACCCTGAATAGGGCTGCTCAGTCACTCAGGAAGGCGCTGAACTCCACTGCTGCTTCAGTTACTGAGGAATGACCATTAAGCCTGAGCCACTTGTGTGCAGGTCCACGGCTACAGCTCCCAGTGTACCCACACCTGCTGCTTCATCGCTCGCCCATCTCCATAGGACTTGATAAGGTGTTGAGACTTGTGCGTGAGTTGGATTGAAGTGAGAGCTGTGCGACCTCATCCTCACTTTCCCTTCCTTGTTCCCATCTGTATCCAGTGGCAGGACAAAAGTCGAGACGGCTGGAGATAGGAAAAGGTGCAGTGGATGGCCAGGTTGCTTTACGTGTCTTGGCATGCTCGAGCTGTCCACAACACTTGCTGTCACTGCCTTTCTGACAGTTGAACCAGTGAGGTTTTCTCCACTCAGTCAGTCAGGCAAAATGCAGTCACTCATACTGAAGACAGTCAGTAGATGAAGTGGGCTGATCCATTGCCACATGCTGTAATACTGCAGTGCAAAAACAATAGTTGATGGACAGAATGTAGAACAATATCATACATTCACCCCAGTACAGAGATCTGGGCCTAAATCCATCGTTTTTTTGCTCACCATGCCATTCCAGTTTGAACCCAGCCATATGCAAATCAGTCTTGACCCTGTGCCTCATGGGAACAGTCCAGCCCGAACTGCCAAGCCAGGTCCTCCCTGGACTGGAAACAAGCATCCTAGGACCGGTTTCGGGGTTTCACCCCTCATCAGCCAGGATAGTTTGATTCCAGTGGCATGGAGAGCACGGGACCCACGTCTGGGCATACCCGTCCCACTCGGGGTGACAAATGCAAAAACAACAGTTGATGGACAGAATGTAGAACAATATCATACATTCACCCCAGTACAGAGATCTGGGCCTAAATCCATCGTTTTTTTGCTCACCATGCCATTCCAGTTTGAACCCAGCCATATGCAAATCAGTCTTGACGCTGTGCCTCATGGGAACAGTCCAGCCCGAACTGCCAAGCCAGGTCCTCCCTGGACTGGAAACAAGCTTCCTAGGACCGGTTTCGGGGTTTCACCCCTCATCAGCCAGGATAGCTTGATTCCAGTGGCATGGAGAGCACGGAACCCACGTCTGGGCATGTCTGGGCATACCCGTCCCACTCGGGGTGACAAATGCAAAAACAACAGTTGATGGACAGAATGTAGAACAATATCATATATTCACCCCAGTACAGATATCTGGGCCTAAATCCATCGTTTTTTTGCTCACCATGCCATTCCAGTTTGAACCCAGCCATATGCAAATCAGTCTTGACCCTGTGCCTCATGGAAACAGTCCAGCCCGAACTGCCAAGCCAGGTCCTCCCTGGACTGGAAACAAGCATCCTAGGACCGGTTTCGGGGTTTCACCTCTCATCAGCCAGGATAGCTTGATTCCAGTGGCATGGAGAGCACGGGACCCACTTCTGGGCATACCCGTCCCACTCGGGGTGACAAATGCAAAAACAACAGTTGATGGACAGAATGTAGAACAATATCATACATTCACCCCAGTACAGAGATCTGGGCCTAAATCCATCATTTTTTTGCTCACCATGCCATTCCAGCTTGAACCCAGCCATATTCAAATCAGTCTTGACCCTATGCCTCATGGGAACAGTCCAGCCCGAACTGCCAAGCCAGGTCCTCCCTGGACTGGAAACAAGCATCCTAGGACCGGTTTCGGGGTTTCACCCCTCATCAGCCAGGATAGCTTGACTCCAGTGGCATGGAGAGCACGGGACCCACGTCTGGGCATACCCGTCCCACTCAGGGTGACAAATGCAAAAACAACAGTTGATGGACAGAATGTAGAACAATATCATACATTCACCCCAGTACAGAGATCTGGGCCTAAATCCATCGTTTTTTTGCTCACCATGCCAACCGGTCCTAGGATGCTTGTTTCCAGTCCAGGGAGGACCTGGCATGGCAGTTCGGGCTGGACTGTTCCCATTGGGCGCAGGGTCAAGACTGATTTGCATATGGCTGGGTACAAACTGGAATGGCATGGTGAGCAAAAAACGATGGATTTAGGCCCAGATCCCTGTACTGGGGTGAATGTATGACATTGTTCTGCATTCTGTCCATCAACTGTTCTTTTTGCATTTGTCACCCGAGTGGGACGGGTATGCCCAGACGTGGGTCCCGTGCTCTCCATGCCACTGGAGTCAAGCTATCCTGGCTGATGAGGGCTGAAAGCCCGAAACCGGTCCTAGGATGCTTGTTTCCAGTCCAGGGAGGACCTGGCCTGGCAGTTCGGGCTGGACTGTTCCCATTGGGCGCAGGGTCAAGACTGATTTGCATATGGCTGGGTCTAAACTGGAATGGCATGGTGAGCAAAAAAACGATGAATTTAGGCCCAGATCCCTGTGCTGGGGTGAATGAATGACATTGTTCTGCATTCTGTCCATCAACTGTTCTTTTTGTAATACTGCAGTGGGCAGAAGCAAAATGTGAAAGACACGACAGCAGACCAATGGATGAATGTGACTTCCTGAAAGACCCTCTGTATGCATGAATGTATATTTTTTACGATTTTATTTTTTTTAAAACAAAAGATCTTGGCTAATGCCAGACCTAAAAACTGCTTGGGACGTTTTACAGCCAACCAGCAGCAAAACGTCAGAGCAACTTGTTGCCAGGAGAGTGATTTTAATAATAATTCAAGTGTACTATTGTTTCAAAACAAAAAAATGGGGCACAGAAAGATACGTGATCACACCCTTAGAGCTAATATAATTTTATATGGAACTGTAAGATAATATTCTGTAAAACATTTCCACAATATGATTATTTTAGTGAATTAAATAACTTGAAAGAAAAAAATCGTAATTTACCATTAGCATCTTCCTTGACAAAAGATGGGTTTCCAGCCAGAGCAGCTGACTTTCGAACTGGGGAACAGTCTTGGCACTGGATCAACGTTTTGTGATTCTGGGCAAATCACTTAATCTCCCTATGCATAAAAAATGAATGTGGCCTTGTGTATTATAACTGGTGCTAATGTAAAGCCCTTCAATGTCTTTGGGTCGAGTTTGCGCTATAAAATAATGCCAAAAATATATTACTCTGCTGAGTGTGAGTCTTCCCCTGATGACAGGCATAATTTTGCCGTTTCGTTTATTAACAATTTCTTGTACTATCTATTTTGATTTATTTAAAGCCTCTGGTACTTCTTTTTAAATTTCTCCTTCTTAGCCTGCCCTTCCCATGGTATACAGCTGTCTCTTTAACAGCTATATGCCCTATTTTGTGCCTGCCTTGGCTGTTTCTGACTAAAGCCGCTGTTGTTTTCTTCAATAAAATTCATTGGTGGCTGGTGACCTTTAAAAGTGGTGGGGTGTAATCCATGGTTCAAATCCCAATGAGTTTCTTCTTGAAGGGTTCCCTCACACTTTCTTGCACTAAGGGACTCATTTACAAAGATTTGACATAGGGCAGCACTGCAAGTCTTTTTGCTGCGCTGCCCTACGTCAAATCAAAAGGGCAGGAATGAATCCTAACTACGAGATACTGTGCATTCTTGTCCTTTCAGCCAGCGCCAGCGTGCAATTTTGTGCCTAGAGCCAACACAGGCACCTTTGTTCTGCGTTGTTGACAGGATTGTTCTTGTGCAGGAAGGGGCACTTTCCTGCACAAAAACAATCTAAGGAGGCAATGGGAACATTTCCTCCTTGTTACGCCTGCTCTAGGGTGGTGTAACGTTTTGGCGCTGCTCCAGATTTACGTGACTTTGTAAATCTGGGGCAGAGTTAAAAGCCATGGGTGTTGCGTGGGAACACCCACCAAAATGCCCATGGAATGCCTCCTTGACACAGAGTAAGGCATGCAGCGCTATGCGCTGCTCTGTCTTACTCTATACCTATGAGGCTATGTCACCTCATAGATATGATTGAAAGGCCTGCGCCACCGGAGCAGGCAAAAAAGTGACACTCCAGCAGCGCAGCCCTCTTGTAAATAACCGCCTAAATTTACTGTCACACTTTGACTCGCACAGTCTCACTCTGTCTCACTAATTCACACAGTCTCACTCATTCTACTCTGACCCACTCTGTCTCACTCAGTCCCACTCATTCTCACTCATTCTGAATTACTCTGTCTTACTGTGCCTCACACACAGTTTCACTCAGTTACACTCAATATCATTCTCACTCACTCACATTCATTCTCACACATACTTATACTTATTGTCCCTGATTCTCACTCACTCTGACTTACTACCTCACTGACTCTCTCTCACTTTAACTCACGCACATAGTCACACAGACATGCTTACAGTGCTGGAATGGAACAGGCGCTTTTATGCACCTTTGTCAGCAATGAAACAATGTTGCTAGCTGCCTCAGTTTGCTTCTGGACACAAAGCGGGTCGGCATTTTATTTTTATTGTACCCAAGTGAATAATTATTCACTCTTGACTCGATAAAAATGGACCAGAAAACACGGAGGGTGTAGTGTAGCTTTGGAGCCATTAAAGGAGAGCCAACACTTGTCCAGGGACATCCTTCCATCAAACCAATCCATCCACTCAATCATCTATCCTTTCACTTATCAAGCGCCCTTTTATCCATCCATCCATCCTTTCAATCGTCCATCCATCCTTTTGCTTATCAATCCACTCTTTTGCTCCATCTATCCATCCTTTTACTCCATCCACCCATCTTTCCATCCATCATTCTTCCTTTGGCTCATCCATCTATCCACCTTTTCACTCAGCCATCCATCCTTACACCCATCCACCCACCCTTTGTCCTATCCATCCATCCATCCATTTATTCATCGCTCCATCAATTCACCCTTTCACTCATCCATCCATCCTTTCATCCAGACATCCATCTACCCTGCTTTTCACTCATCCATCCAATGTTTTACTCATCCATATTTACATACACCCTTTCACTCATCCATCCTTTTGCTCATCCATCCATATTTCCACTCCATCCATTCATCCACTCATCCATCCTTTTACACTTCCATCTATCCTTTCTCTCATCATCTATCGATCCATCCTTTCACTCCTCTGTCCATCCACCCTTTCAAATATCCATCCATTCATCCATTCACCCTCCCTTGCTTTCACTTATACACCCTCTCTCCCTTTCACTCTTCCATTGTTACATCCTTTCACTCACTCATCAATGCATCCAACCATGTGTCCATCCATCCACTCATCCATCCATCCACCCATCCTTCCTTTTACTCACTGAACAATCCAAGTTCATTAGGAGCTTTTGTCTGCCAAGCTGCACACAGAAGAGGCCCATCAAGACCCCCACTCCCCATGTAGCTCCTAAAGCAGGGAGGGGGGGTGGGGTGAGGGTAGGGGTTGACGTTGCCCCTGATGTAGAGGCTTAACTGCACACTTACCTCTTAGTCCACTAGTGCAACTGTTGTCCGCAGGTAGTTCCTTTCTTCTCTTGGGCCTCGACGGAGTTGAGATAAGGAGCACTCTGAGTGCTCAGCTCCATAATGTTTTTTTTTTTAAAGTGAAATCAAATGCAGTACTAAACACGGGTTACTGCTGGGAGAGCAGTCCCCTGCACCCCTCTGACAGTCTCCCTCTCTGTGATAACCAACAAATTGTTACCACCCACTCCCTCCTTGTTCTTATCAGCCTGCCCCACCCCCAGCCATTGAATTGCATGGAGTTTTGTAACTCCTCCCAGGGCCACTGTTCATGCACCCCAAAAGCAACTGGATCCATGGCATTCTAATACAGCACTCCATCTCATATGATGTTGCTGCTATAGCTTGTGACTGCAGGTTGAAGAAAACTTCTCCCGGCTGGCTCTTGCGCAGTAGGACATCTGCAAAGTTCATTAGAGTTTACCCAGGAGATTAAGCACACTGTCTCAGAGCAGTAATTTCTTGTCAGCTGCTCTGTGTTTACTTTCCCTGTTTTTGCCTCTTCCCGGAGAGAGGCAGGGCAACACCCCTTTTGCCCATGAACACTAGTCGTCCATGGTAAAATTTCACCTGTAAGTTAATCAAAGGAGGATAAAGACTGTGAAGGACTATAATATTGCATGCACTATAATTACATGACAAAAATATTACAACCGCTACATCCGCCTAATCCCTACATGGCAAGGTGAATCTGAGTAAATAGATGTGGAGTTAAGAACAGTAATTACATACATAGTGGGAGTCGATGCAATAGATGTAATATTTTGTGGATCGTTATTATCCTCCACTGTATAGTGTCAAACAACCTTTCCATAATGACCATCTTTTTGATACAAATATTCTGGCATCTTTATTATTATGGGAGCAAAATTTCGGGCACATTCCAGTTCCCAAAATGGAGAAACTCCCAAAAAGTTGTATGCGATCTTTCCTGGGGATCCCCTTTTAGTTCCTCCTGTAGGCTTACAGCTGGTACTAGCAAAGGAGTCATCATAAAAAAAAATGTTACTGCCCAAAAAGGCTCACTCCAACATCACAATGTACTAGAAATGGCACATCACCAACAAAACCCAGAGGGGCATATTTACGTTCCCTGGCGCATCCCTGCATATCAGCAGGGATGCGCCAGGGAAAATGCGTCACGCAAGTTTACCCTTGTGCCACGTCCGATGCGCCGCATTTACAATGCGGCGCATCGTGGCGCAAGGATAAGCAGATGCGTGACGCATCTGCCGAGCGGAAGGTTGGCGCAGTGCTGAAGTTGTGTCGCAAGCGCGACGCAACTCCAGCACTGTTCCAACCTTCCCTATCCCTAACATGGTGCGTCAATCCTTACGCCTGCTTGAAGCAGGCATAAGGATTTGACGCACCAGCGTCCGAAAAAGTGACTGCGTGAAATCTTGTAGATTTCACTACGTCACTTTCTGAGGCGTTCCTGCGCCGAACGCCCCCCTGCGCCGGTACGCCCACATGAAACCTGACGCAGGTTTCATGTGGCGCAGGGGTTTACTACGTGATGCATCTCCCTAGATGCGTCACGTTGTAAATATAGCGCAACGCGGCGCATGGTTTGCGTCGCCGCTGCGTCACATGCGTGACGCAACGGAGGCGCAAAAGTGGCGCAAGGGGCTTGTAAATATGCCCCCAAGTACTTCTGGTGAAACCACATACAAAGATCTTTGAAATCTGGGGTTTATCTGTAGACCTACATTAGGGCCTTAGTAGGTGCTCCGCTGAATAAAAACATGTTCCCTGGCTGCCACTATGAATGTTCATTGAACATGTCTATATTTCTATGTGATGTAGAACCAGGAGCTACTTCAAAAGAGCCAAAATCGGGACGCGAAATACTCTTTTAAAATCCATAATAAACTTTGTCGCTTCAGACCCAAGAGCCTCCTTCTGTGTTGGAACCCAATAGTGTGAGTGTGGTGAAAGTATGATCCCAATCTGTAACTGTACATTACGATAAATACAGTATCAAATTTATTTTTGCTTTATTTTGTAGACTCAATGGCAATAAAAGGAAATGATTAGTACCAGGGCCGGACTGGGAACTCAAATCTGCCTCAGCAATTGACTTGGACCGGCCGTGGGGGGGTTGGGTGGGGGGAACACTGCAGCTGCTTTTGTTGCAGGGGGCCAATATTGCAACTATGCTGCAAAACCGGCCCGCAGTAACAAAAACGGACCCCAGGGGTCCAAAACCGGCCCCCACCCTGGCGGCCCACCGGGGAAACACCCGGTGCCCGCTACAGCCAGTCTGGCCCTGTTAGTAACATATATCCTGCTAAGCATACAATTAGTACCATAGGGGATACAATTTCCATTGCAAATATGGCAGAGGGTAAGGCTATGAAGTGCACTGCTGGTGACTTTGTCTGAGATGCTGTTGTGATGCTACAAAAAGAAGACATTAACAGAACGCATTTGCACTTCAGGTGTTTAGACGAATGCTAGTTTTAAAGGAAATCTTTGTTTTTAGCCAAAGGTAAAAAGTTTGTTAAACTATGTAATGTGGAACAATTAAATGGAAGATTTAAGATTATTTCACACTCAAAAACTATTTTAAGCATAACAAGTCTATTTTGTTTTTTTCCACAATCTGGAACAAGGGGGGTTTAACACAATAGACTTTATGTGTTCTATTGCGCCTATTTGCTTTCTAAAGTTGTATAATAGTTGTATCATGAATTGTATATTTTTAGTATTTAATGGGAAAAAATATGTATAAAGTTTCCGGGTATCACTGATGGAGAGAGGACATTTTTTCTACATCAGCTCCTATATTGTAATACATATTATATTCTCTTCTTGTATCTGAATTGATGCATTTCCCTGTAATCCAGAGAATTAAGGTCCCCCTAATTTAGTGGCAGTGGCAATGGAAGTATCCCTGATTGTGTTTAAAAGGCAAGGGTCTCATTAAAGGAGGGTGTGTTCTCAGTTGCCAGTTTGGCTCGGTCCTCTGGTAACACTAGTCAGGTAATGGCAGCAGTATATGAAATTAAGTACTAAAGGGCACAGAATCATGAAAGCCACAAATTGCAATTTACACCCACATGCTTCCTTAGGCAAACCAAGGTCCTCCTATGCACAGCCTTTCGCTGTACTGAATACTTTGTGGATAGCCGAACTCATGTGGGCAATCAACCACACATTAGTGGTCAAGCCCATGCTGTAGACGATCTTTGCTCTGTGCACAACTTTTCATGAGAACCCACTTCATCCAAGCACCCAGGCCACAGGAGGTGGCCAAGCAACTCCTACCCTCAGCCTTTGTCCTGTACTGAAAGTCGACCTCTCGTGGGCAATCCCGCAATGTGAATTTCTTTTACTGCAAACGGTTTTTGCCCTGTGTAGAACCGCTCCATGAAGAGTCTACTTCCCCTACACACCCAAATCCCCTTGGGTGGTGAAGGCTCTATTATTCACAGCCTTCACCCTGTACCAAAAACTTTGTAGATAGCCAACTTCTTGTGGGCAATAAAGAGCACATGGTTCATGGATATGTATAGTCATCACTCCAATGCAAACTTTTTGTGCAGAGATCAAGTCCACCAGACACACAAGGCCCCTTGAACTGTAACAAATCTTTTACTGATAGCCGACCTTTTGACTAGGCCCTGCACCCAACCCCTGCTGCAACCAACCCCCCACAATGGCCAGAGGGTCAGGGTACCTCTACCCTGCTCCTTTCTATGTTATGTTTATTTTAAGTTCAGGATTCAGAGACTAAGTCCCTATGTCCTGAAATGGTGGCCACAACATTTCTCTTCAATTTGCGGCCAGCCAATCAGATGCCTGTGAGATATATATAAATATGTTAAATTCAATGAAAAAAACAATGGTTAAAGTGGCTTTATAGTTAGGCGAAAATGTCAGTTAAAACATGCCGTTTAAATTAACAAAATCAATGAAATTTGCCAGATATAGTTATCTTAGTAACTGTAACTCGTGCCACCACCATGCACAGCATTGTCATCAACAATGTCATTTCAAATGTTGCAGTGGTGTTATCAATGAAGTCAAAGAGCATGTCATAAGTGATGTAATATGTGAGGTATTTGGCAGTGCATAATGAGGGCAGATTTAAAGTCAATTTAGAGCATGAGTTACAGTTACTCTCGATAACTTTGTTCTTTTTATTATATAAAGTAATATTTTATTAAAACTCCTAACTATAATGTCACAATAACCTTTTTTTTCCCAGTGAATTTACATTTTTTCTAACTTAAGTATGATGTCCATTGCCATGTGTAGCATGGGGTTGGGCAGGGCCCTGTGACCAACCCCCGTGGGTGCCCAACTCCCCCACGGGTTCTCAATCCCTAATCCCCCGCCACACACGCCCCTTGACCATGCACTCAGTGGGTTGGGGACAGGCCTGGCCTGCACCTACAGTACGTCACCATGCATGGCCGACTATGTCATGTAACAATATAAACAGTGTCAATTTAAGTAAGGCGGGCCTACTGGCTTTGTCAAAGGATCCACCAAAATATAAAAGTGGCTGGGTTTATTGCCTTTATTGAGGGGTCAGAACATCAACATATATAAAGCAGACCTATTGGCTTTGTCAAAAAGTCACCAATAACCATAATCAAATATATGTTTAATACATTTACACATTGCAATGTACAATAATAATGATTGTACTAAATTATTTTTAATAAAGTATTTAAAAAAACATGTCTTTTGTAACATTTTTAGGCCACAAAGTGCAGTCATAGAACCAACCACAATGAGGCTCTGCGCTCCAGCCGGAGTGCTTTAGAAAAGAAAAATGGTCAGCTCTCTAGGGGTCATGGATTACATTTTTTATATGTTGCTTGGGGCTGCTGAGCTCCCTGCAGCCCTCCACAAAATGTTTAAAAAATGGTTGGTAATGCCCCTGCCCTTTTCCACCAAGAAGAAACATATAATTTAAAAAAGCCCTAAGCCATTATGGGGTGAACCTTGCCCGGAGCAGTGAATAGTAAATTATAGGCTCCTGACGCTCATTTATTATTCTTTTCTTTTTAAGTGGGTGCTCAGGGGCCTACCCAGGGCTCCAACAACATGCCCAAATGTTGGTGGTTGTGGAGGCCTCCCCTTCCACGGCCATTGCCATGCACCAGCCAGCACCCATACAGGGTTCCAAAAGAAGCCAGCAATTTGTTTTTTAAAGCATATCCAAATGTTGGGGGCTGTGGGAGAAGCCCTAGGGCCCCCAAGGCCACTGCCAGCTCCCCAGCCAGCACCCATAACAGGTGTCGAGGGGAGCCAGTATTTTTTTATAGTGGGTACCCCGGAGCCCAGCACAGAACACAAATAAAGCTAACATTCGGGCCGCAGGGGCAGCCCCAGCAGCCCCTGCCGGCTCCCCACCCAGCCCTGATTCTGGGTGCAGGTGGGAATCAGCGTCAGTACTTTGCTCCCCCATGGGTGGGAGCAGCTTGTTCCTCTGCTCCCGCACGGGCGAGAGCAGAGTTGTGTTCCCTGCCTGAGAGAGTACAGGCATGGAATAAAGTAAATATTCCCTGTCCGCAATCTCCCAGGCATGGGACAGCAGTGTATTGGGGGACAGGTTTTCCGGGATGCTGCAGCAGTCCTTTGGCCATTGTGGAAGGGGTCCCCATGGCTGATGTATGGAGCCCGGATGGGGGCTGCATTCCCTGACTTCAAAATTTAACTCTCATTCCCTGGGTCCCAAACAAGGCTCTGGGAGGGGGCAGCAGTCACCCACCTCTCAATTTTAACAAATGCAGCCAAGGGGGTGGGGTCTAACCCTGGGCATAATACTTTGCTACGCTCACGAAGCATGCAAAGTTTGTGCTACTACGCACTACGCAAATTGCACGTAGCAGAGTGAATAACTGTACTAATAAACGTAGCGTAGCAGGAGTATAATAAACTCCTTCAAATGCTTTGATAAAGCAATTTTTTATGCTAAAAAGCATATAACCAATTCACAAAAATGAATGTTGACAATAAAATATCAAGCAATGAGAGAGGTGATGATTTTGGAGTCCCCTAACCTAGGGGAGGACCAAGCAGATGCCTTGAACACAAAAGCATATCATGTGAACGATTCAATGGTGGTCCCTTCCTCCTAGGACCACCCCAAGCACAGTTATGGGCAAAAATACAATCCCAACCAAAGGCCCTGCAAAGCATTATGGGACGAGATTAGCAGTGGGCAGTGAATATTATAGTGTCAATATCAAAATAATTCTACAAAGAGCTGCAGTTCAACTAGTCGTCACTGGGTGTCGTCCCTCAAGAGTGAAATGCAAAAGTATTGAAAACCTTTCATGAAGCTTTTGCATTTGACTCGTGAGGGACGACACCCAGTGACGACTAGTTGAACTGCAGCTCTTTGTAGAATTATTTTGATATTGACACTATAATATTCACTGCCCACTGCTAATCTCGTCCCATAATGCTTTGCAGGGCCTTTGGTTGGGATTGTATTTTTGCCCATAACTCGTGCTTGGGGTGGTCCTAAGAGGATGGGACCACCACCTAATCATTCAATAAGATGTGCTTTTTGTTTTCAAGACATCTGCTTGGTTCTCTCCCTAAGTTAGCGAGGATACCAAAATCATCACCTCTCTCACTGCTTTTGTTTTCACTTTAGTGAAATGACTATATGCAATTTTAGCATATAAAGACAGAGATATTTATTTTATCTTAACTTGCACTGTACAAGTTTGCTTTTGGTAATTATTGTACAGTGCAGTGAGTCAAGCACACAGCTAGCACTACGCCCAGGCTTAATAATAATAACAAACTCCTTCAAATGCTTTGATAAAGCAATTTTTTATGCTAAAAAGCATATAACCAATTCACAAAAATGAATTTTGACATATCAAGCAGAGAGGTGATGATTTTGGAGTCCCCCTAACCTAGGGGGAGGACCAAGCAGATGCCTTGAACACAAAAAGCATATCATGTGAACGATTCAATGGTGGTCCCTTCCTCCTAGGACCACCCCAAGCACAGTTATGGGCAAAAATACAATCCCAACCAAAGGCCCTGCAAAGCATTATGGGACGAGATTAGCAGTGGGCAGTGAATATTATAGTGTCCAATATCAAAATAATTCTACAAAGAGTTGCAGTTCAACTAGTCGTCACTGGGTGTCGTCCCTCACGAGTCAAATGCAAAAGCTTCATGAAAGGTTTTCAATACTTTTGCATTTCACTCTTGAGGGACGACACCCAGTGACGACTAGTTGAACTGCAGCTCTTGTAGAATTATTTTGATATTGGACACTATAATATTCACTGCCCACTGCTAATCTCGTCCCATAATGCTTTGCAGGCCTTTGGTTGGATTGTATTTTGCCCATAACTATGCTTGGGGTGGTCCTAGGAGGAATCGTTCAATAAGATGTGCTTTTTGTTTTCAAGACATCTGCTTGGTTGTTGGTTCTCTCCCTAAGTTAGTGAGGATACCAAAATCATCACCTCTCTCACTGCTTGTTAACTTTTTGTTTTCACTTTAGTGAAATGACTATATGCATTTTTAGCATATAAAGACAGAGATATTTATTTTATCTTAACTTGCACTGTACAAGTTTGCTTTTGGTAATTATTGTACAGTGCAGTCAAGCTACAGCTACGCACTACGCAATTTGCATAGCTACGTGTAGTTGAAGCTGTACTTCACGTAGCTACGTGAAGTGCTACTACGCAAACTACGCCCGGGCTTAGTGGGGTCCCTGGGACCTTAACAAGGCTCAGGGATGGGGGCAGTGCACTTCCTCTCAATTAAAAAAATGAAGCCCGGGGAATGGGTGTCTGGGGCCTATATAAGGCTCAGGGAGGGGAGGCCACACAACCCCTCCCAATTTTAACAAAAGTGGCCCCAGGGGATGGGGAACCCAGGGCCTAAAAAAGGCTTGGGGAGAGGCGCCTCATGTCCCCTTACCCAAATAAATTAAATGTGCCAACCACCGGGCCCTTGGCCCCTCCACGGGTTCATATTTAAAAGAGGAGAGAGCCCTTGGGTTTTTTGTTTAGTTTTTTTTTTATTGGAGCTGCAGATCAGCACATTCTCTGCAGATCCCCAGCGCCGATAAAAAACAATAATGTTGTTGGTGCGCCCTAGGGACGGTCCCTCAGGGAGTCCTCACTAGACTAAGCCTAGGATGGCAGGTATCCCTACCCAGCTCCCTACGTTGTTTTTATAACCTTTTTGTAGCACAGGGGACAGAGTACCCAAGTCCTAAAATGGCTGCTGTGGGAACTTGGGCTACTGGTTGAGGGGGCAGAAACCCTATTCAAGCAGCAACCACAGTTTCTGGCAGCGTGAAGTCATAAGCAATCCCAAAGTAATCTGTGCTTAACCCTCTGGTGACTTGCCACAAAGCAGACAGGCTTATCTTATAGGCAGTGTGTAAAGTATTTATGCAGCACTTCAAACAGCAATAAAAAAATAACACAAGAAAAATCCCACACCAGTGTAGAAAAACATGAATAAATTATTTGAGATCAAAACAACAAAAATCCAATTAATAGTACTGGAGATATGCAATTTTTAATATATAAGTGGAGTAAGTACTTAAAAGCACAAAGCACCAACTGTGGCTTTCTGGTCCCTCCAGACCGGTTCAATGTCCAATGTTCAGTTTGACTGCGATGCAGTGCAGGCTAGATACAGAGACCCAGTTAAATCTTGGTTTGCAAAGCATTGTGGTCATGCAGTGGTGGTTCCTAAGAACCTGCGGAGTCCTGTGTCATCATCAAGGATGCCATCGACAAGGGGCTTGTGATGCGAAGGTCTGCACAAGGATGCGTCGCGCAGTGGCAGTTCTGAGGAAGCTGTGGGCTGCAATGCGAGGTACTGCATTGGGGATGCATTTCATAGCAGCAGTTTTGATGCAGCTGAGAGGAGATGAATTGTGCTGCATTGGTTCTGCTCACAGGACCACAGCTGGGCTGGCAGAACATCTTCAGGCCCACTTCCAAGGGCCCAGCACTGGGGTGGTACCACTTAGGGGGGGGTAGGACTCACAGCAGCAGAGTCCAGGTGCAGGGTTTGAGGTGGCTGGAGCCTTTTCTGTCCCTGAGACTCTGATCAGGAGATCAGGCAACTAGCCCTTGGAGTCACTCTTGTGGTCCCGGCTTGAAGATGCAGGTCCTGTCCTTTTCACGCATGCACCAGGGCAGCATAGTAGCTGTCTTTCTTGCAGAGCAGCACAGCAGTCCTTCTGATTCTTCCACAAGTCCAGAGGTGTACTGAAGAGTTGGGTCTGAGGGTCCACTATTTATACCTGGTATCCACTTTAAAGTAGGGTGATAAATTGAATGTGCCATTCGGGTATAAGCCAATTTTACCTTCTTTAAAAGAGCAAGTATGAGCACTTTAGCACTGGTTAGAAGTGGCACAGAGTCTTAAAGCCAGAAAAAATTAAGTTAACAAAAACAGCAGGATGGAAGGCAAAAGGTTTGGGGAAAACAAAAACAAGGACTCCAGGTCCAACAGCTGCCGCCCCATCTTTGTTGATGTGATGGCAGACAATCAGATCTTATCTTTAGATGTGTCTGGTCCACAGATCCCCCGCGGTGTGATATATACATTGCTTTTGAACCTTAATTTACCAAAACTATTAAATGGATTTACACCAAATCACAAAAAGCATGCTTTCTTGACCAAATTTGGTGGAATTCCGTTCAGCCATTTTGCCTGTAGCTGTGTCTAATTTTCCTATGGAAAATTGCATGGGGAAAATTTGTTTTGGGACCTCCTCTTTTGTTCAGGCCCTGCTTGACCGCTAGACTGATCACTCCAAAACATTCCATAAAGGAGCTGAGGTGGATGAACTTTGTGTTTGGAAAGTTTTTTTAAGATTCGCCAGACGGTGCCAAAGTTATTAGCAACCTAAAAAGTGCTCTTCCTATGGAAATGTGGTCCTAACTATAAAGACCCAGTAGTGACTGCCAGGCCTAAACATTCCTTTTTAATACTTATAAGCTACCTCTAAGGTAGGTCCCTAAAAGCTAATAGTGCAAGGTGCATGGTATTTGAACAGTAGGGCATGTATACTTAGGGGCAGATTTACAAGGAAAGTGACTCAGTGCGTGCCACAAGCCATTTGGCTGCACCGCACTGAGACACTTTCAAAGCACAGGGATGCAACATATTTACAACATTACGTCGCATCTCTGTGCTTCCCCTTGTGCTGGCGCACAAACTGCTGCCATGCGCAGACGCAGGCACCCTTGCACCATGGTGCAAGTATGCCTGCGTCACGGGGATGATTGTTTATGTGCAGAAAGGGTTCCCTTCCTGCACATAAACAATCAGAAATGGCGTTTTACAACTTCAATGTGTGCTGCATTAGCACACATAAAACTTGCAAAATGTCATTGTTTTAATGGTAGTTTATGTGCAGGAAGGGAATCCTTCCTGCACAAAGACAATCACCAGAGGTGATTTCATCTTTCTATGTGTGCGGCAGAATGCAGCACGCATAGACAGAGGAACACAACAAGGAGACACAAATACATTTCTCCTCGTAACGCCTCCCTATGCCTCCCCTGGGGAGGCGTAGCATTCAGACGCATTTCCAGATTTATGATTTCTCGTAAATCAGGAAATATGTCAGGTTCCAGGGGTATTGCATGGGAACACACACAGCAACACCCATGGAAAGCCCCTTTCACACAAAATGCTGCATGCAAAGGAGCCATATTTACAAGGACAGGAAAAGTCACGCAGGGTGGCTTTTCCTGTCCTTGTAAATATGTGGCAGTAAAATGCGCTGCCGGTTTGTCACAAAAAGTGACGCACAGGTGGCGCAAGGGGCTTGTAAGATTGCCACTTAATGTTTTAGATGTCCTGGCAGTGAAAAACCTCTAAAGTGGTTTTTCAGCGTGGCAAGGCCGACTCTTCAATACAAAAGCACTTGGTTACACTATGACTTATAGTGATTACTTTCAGTTTGGGAACTGCTGCAAAAAATGTTCAAGCACTCATTTTAATAGAAATTTAAAATCCAACTTATTGGTCAAGTCAAATTTTGCACTACTATTTTGAAAATGACTCTTTATAAGGTTGTCATTTTTTTACCTCACACCAAATGGGCCTATCTGCCAGTGTACAGTGTCACATGCCTGCTGAATGCACCCCTGTAGTAAGATGTAGATTGCTCTCAGTGGACAAAAAGGCTTTGGTGTGGGAAGGTGTTTTTCTTTCTTGAGCACGGTGGCGTAAAGGGCTTTGCCCAGCCCATTCCTGAGCTTTAAAGGATGTCTACCCTGCCACTGGTATATGTAGCTTAAATCTAGGCCTGCATCCCTTTTGTCTTCCTAGACAACTTGGCCCCAAACCTAGTGGGAGGGGGCCTGACTCAGAACTGGTATGGAGTGACCACAAGGGAGTGTTTGCCCATTACCATATTCAAGCCTCTTGGTGGGCACTGGGATCTCTGACTAGGGGAAGAATGGTTCTGCCATATTGGATTTAGGGAAATAAGGATACTGTGGGATAGGTTACAGTAAAACATACAAAACTGCTGCAAATGTGGGTAGTGCCACCCCTGGAACTTTTACCCCATTGGTAAGAGAGTGGCCAGAAGTTTCCACCTCCTGTTTGAGTTGCATAGACACAACAAGCTTCTAGAGGCCTCTCTCCTCCCTCCCACTGTCCAGCTGAACAGTTCCAACTGGAGTTGTCCTGAACCCTGGTGCTGACATCTGTTGGAGTGAGTCCTAGCCCCTTGGCTGGTGTTTTAAAGTGACCTCCTCTCCCTAATGTGCAGGATGTGTGGCTTTGAAACATTTTCCCATCTTTCGCCTTGGAAAATCTATGGAGACTGGGATTGCCGTTGAAACTACAGCTGTCAATATTGAATCACCAGTTGGCCTCAACTTGCCAGTTTGCCCAGCTCAAGGAGATTGTAATCCTTAAATAGGACTGATGCTGAGCAGTATCAGATCAACGTTGAGGTCTTCTTGGGCACAGATGTCGGACTTTGCCTGCTCGGATTATTCCTGCCTTCATTGACAACTACATGGAACCCTGGTCTTCAGCAATCTGCAATCGTTAGCCCCACTTTGGATCCAGTTTGCAGCTTGTACCACTGATGACTCGTTGGCGACCACTTTTTCCCATAAACGTTTTTAAGTCAGATGGTAAACTTTTCACCGGGATGAAACTGGTTCCTACGTCTGACCCATGCTCCATTGCGGTCAGCCTTAACTTTTGACTTTATGGCAGTTTAGCGCAACCAGATTACTGTGGTTGACTCTTTGGGCTTTCTGGTGCTATTTTTAATTCATACTTTAAAACTTCATATCTACAGTACTACTTATTGGATTTTTGTTAGTTTAGTGTTGTTTTATTAATTAAAATATTCTCTATTTATGTACATTGGTTTGGGATTTTTGTTGTGTTGTTTTTCACCTTATTGCTGTTTGAGTGCTGCATAAATACTTTACACATTGAGTCTAAGTTTTGTGCCAAGCTACAAGACGGTTAAGCACAGGTTATTTTGTGACTTGAGTGGTTCACCCTAACACAGATTATGATGATTATTTGAGATGGGTTCTCACTCTCCTCAAATAATATTACAATTTCTTACAGTAAGACAATGCCAAATTTTCGGACTGTTCTCTGAAGACCAGACAGCACACCAGTTTGCCAGTTGTTAGTTACCTGAAGATTCTGTTACAGCATATCTTCCCACATGAACATGCAAAGCAGCATGATTGGCCCCATATTTTAAGTGCAGAGCATAACTTGTTGCAAGTCTATACATACTCACGGGACAAAGCTAATGACGAACGGGTGCAATTCAAACTGATAATATCAGGAGGTCATTGGCAGATCCTAAGATTCTAGTTAACTACAAGCCAATCATCCTATTCATTCACAGTCATGGAAATCTAGGTAGTGAGGTAATGTCAAGAATATGTGGAATTAAACCGATCTCCTTCATAATGGTCTGATTCATTTCAAATACCTAGCCAATTTTAGATTGAGGTTAGGGCTGGCTTTTGCACTAGTGTCACCCAGTGCAATAATTTTTGCTGGCACTGGTACACCCAAAAAACCTCCTTACACAAACTCCCTCACTGCCATGCTCCACAAGTGCCCCTAATCTCTCCATGGCCCCTCTCTCACATGAATTTCATTTGTTTTATAGTGCTACTCCGACCAATGTATGGTGTCAGCGATATTTACATCACACACACATTATACAGAGCCAAAGAATCATAAATGTGTAAATCAGTCAAAAGAAAATGTTGCATAAGACAATGAGGATTGCAAGCTGTAGGAGTCACATGTGATCGAGCACTGGGCCAACCCTCTTATCACTGGTATCCAATGGGTCTTTTATGCGACTGAGAGGTGATGGGAGTGAGCACTTGATCAAACAGGATCACTGATAAAATATCGACTTCAAAAACCTCGTCCTACAAAAATATCGAGGAAATAATATCGTAAACTTAAATATCGACACCCTATACTTCAACAAGAAATTACACAAACATCAATAAAAATATATCGTCTACAAAAATATTGATAACAAAAATATCGACAACATAAATATAGCTAACAAAAATATCGATAACTTTAAAAATAAAGCACATACACCAAAAATATCGATATCAACAATATCGACTACACAAATATCAATAAAATACATATAAACATCGGAAATAAGATTTAAAATTAAAAAACAATATTTAAAATTATAAAATTAAATTACATATCCCAATTACTTACAATAAACTATAACAAGATATATAAAAAATATGTAATTATTTAAAACAAATACTATTATAATACTAACACAAATAAATAAATAAATTAACTATACAACATTAAATAAATATCCAACAAACCGAAAATGAACTAAAATGAATATATATCAAAAATGGTATCTCAACCAATAAATTTAAACTAAACTAAAACAAACCAATAGAAAACGTTAACTAATTAAATAAACACTATAAAAACAAGGAATTAATTAACGCAATTTTACCGTATATCGGCCAAACAAGGAGGAAGAGCATTACTTTGTGAGAGAGAGAACAGAGAAGAAAGAAAACCTACATAAACAACTATATCGAATTTTCTACTACACAGGTAAGAACAAAACTTTATAACAAATTATAAATACTTCACCTTTTTCAATTTAATTAAGTTAAAATAATTAAATGTTTTTATTTAAATATCACAGATGAAACTACATTACAAATACACCGAGAAAATATAGGAGAATCATTTTAGTGCTCACAATATTTAACTCAACATCATTAAAAATGTAACTAACTAAATATAAAAATTAACCTACAAATAAATTAAATTATTTTGATTTTTAAAACATAATAAAAATATAAAACATAGCTAACAAATGCTTTTCTTTTACAGCTGCCACAAAATTCAACTAAACATCAACATAAAAAAACACTACATCAACAAAAATTAGTAAGTATATAATTTGTATTACAAAATGTTTTAAAATAAAATGTAATTAGCACATGCATCAATTTTATTAACAGTCACACACAAGTCAATTATCAAAAAGCCTAATTTATAACCAATAAAATACATCAACTAAAAAAGCAATAGCAAAATAAGTAATATCAAACTACAAACAGTTTCCAATTAATTACTATGACCCTCTACACCCATAGGAATTAATAACAAAATATTTTACTCCCTATTACAGATTGTGTATAAATAACAATGTATTTAGCAATTCCTACATGCATTAAAAATTGCAACTTTTAAATAGCAATTCCTTAAACATGGCTATTAAAGATTCGCAATTCTTTATCTTCATACATGTGTTCATAAATTATGTAAATAATCTAATAAACGAAAAATATAACCTTTTCTCTTTTACTTCACAGCTTACACTTCAATACAACTGCACCAAAAAAGGTTACAACAGACAACTTCGAAGAAAACTACAAAATCTACATTAAAGAAAAAAATCAAACAAAATAAGTATATAAAGGAACTAACAAATAGCACAAAATATTAAACAATAAATTAAATTAAATAAAAATGTTAACTAATAAATTATTTTCTCTTCTCAGCTTCTGCAAACTGCATCAACAAAAAACATCCACGAAATTAAATTCATCAACTACAACTAGTAAGTATTAATTGTTTTCCTACTAAAGACAAAAGGATACAATTTAATTAAAAATATATGTAAAATGTTAATAAAAACATTTTGCTTTCATACCAACAGAAAATATAACAGTGAATAAACAACAACCATCAAAACATACCATCAAGGAAAGTAAAGCAACACTGATATAAGTATAATTTATATGATATTAATTATACTAGCATGTTTATTATTTAACATTGCATAATTATTAAACATATATATATATACAAATATTATTCCAATGCCTGTTATGGGAGAGCCACTATAATAGATACCAATGTTGTAAATGTTAGAGAACACAACCATCCCCCTAATGTAACTGAAGTTGAAGTAAGAGATGCCCTAGAGACAATAAGGGAAGCAAGCACAAGTTCCCACCAAACAAGCACCCAAATACTGAAAAATGTTTTGACTAGAGTGCCAGAACATGTCACAGGACAATTACCTTCTATACCCAATTTGAAAAGACTAATAGCAAATACTAAAAGAGCTACATCTCAAACTCCACCTATCCCCCAAACTTTTAGAGAAATTCAAATACTACCTGAGTATACCATCACCCACAAAGAAGAACATTTCCTTATTTATGACAAAGAAAGTCATGAAAAAATAATTATTATGTTGCAACTAATACAAATTTACAAAAACTTAAAAACTGCGCAACATGGATGATGGATGGTACATTTAAAGTTTGCCCCAAACCATTCTATCAGCTGTATACCATCCACGGAGAATATGAAGAGACAAATATCCCCTTTATTTACGCATTCCTGCCTAATAAACAAAACAACGCTCATGTAGAACTACAAACTATGGGGCTGATCACAATGGCGGGCGGAAAAGCATACCGACCGCCGTGCTAGCGGGAAATTTCCGCCCGCAGGTACAGCGGCAAAACCGCCGGCCAGATTTGGATGCACCGCCAGAAACTCCCTTCCGCGGCGGTCGGATTCCAGGATTCAGCGGCGGAAAAGCTGAAAATCCGTCTGCGGCGGTCGGATTTGCTGCGGAAAGGCCAAAGACCGCCATTTCCCCAGCGGTCTGGAACACATGGAGCTATCAGCAGTATTACCACCGCCATCCCCGAATGGCCGGATTCTCCGCAGCGGTGTGATGGGCTGTTTGTGGCATCGTAATACAACCGGCGGTCGTAACCGCATTCCGCACGGCGGTACCTCCCTTTTGGCTCCGTCCGCCACCGCTGCGGAAGGGGATTTCTGGCGGATCCCAAAACACTGCAGCGAACGGGAAATGGGCTACCTTTGCCCATCGTAATACGGCGGATGCAAGGACCGCCGATGGAGTGCGGAAAAGGGCATTTTCCGCCAGCACCGCGGATGTGCTTCCGTCCGCCATCGTAATCAGCCCCTATAATCAAACAATTCACAGAAAATTACTGCCCCCAAAGAATCATAATAGACTTTGAGCAGGCAATGATTCAATCCATCCTCAAACTATACCCACACACTGCAATACAAGGTTGCTATTACCGTTCTAAGCAGAGCATATGGAGGCACCTACAGAAATCTACTTTAAGCATGGATTATCCTACAAATAGCAACTTTGCTTATCAAATAAAAAAATTATTAGCCCTGGCCTATGTCCCAACTACTGAAGTAGCCAATCACTACAACTTACTTATACAAAGTCCTTTCTATCAAGCCAATGAATCTAAATTAAGACCCTTCCTAGTCTACTTTGAACACATATGGGTGGGAAGGTTACATAGGTCAGGGCACCGTAGACAGCCTAAATTTCAGATTCCCTGGTGGAACGTGTACGTCAGTACTGTGGCTCAAAAAGCCAAAACAAACAACGCGGTGGAAGGATGGCATAATGCCTTCCAAGCCACAAAAGGAAGGGGACAACCAACACTACACAAACTAATTGAAGCAATTAAAAAAGAACAGAGCTACCAAGAACTCAGACTAGAGCACTCACTGAGTAAAATAGGCCCTCAACTAAGCAAACAAACTAAAACCATGTATGAATACCTCCAACATAAAACAAAGTTGTATCCAACTACACAAGGTCTAGAATACCTAGACATAGGGGGTTATTAGGATGGCGGAAGGACCGCCACCACCAGCCGTGCGGTGGCGATCCGTCCAGCATCCAAAGTGGATTTTGTCCCCGCCACATTACGATGGTGGGGGAATCCAGACACGGACAGTGGCGGACGCAAAGACCATCCGCAACTGAACCGCCGCAGGCAATCGGTACGATTGCCCGGCGGATGGCCCAATGAGTCCTAAATGGTGGCGGTGCCTAGCAGGCACCGTCCACCAAATTAGGATGCTGGCTGCAGACAGCATTTCCATGGCGGCGATGCCGCCATGGAAAGGCTGGTGGAAATTTGTAACGGGGGCCTGTTGTGGGCCCCCCTTTTGTTGGGGGGAAGTGTGGGTGCACTGGGGGGTACTCATGGCCCCCCTACATTTCAGAGCACTACGTGGCAGGCACCGTGTGGTGCCTGCCACGTAGTGCTGTGAAATGCAATACCCGGCATTTTCGCATCGCGGCGGGTGCTGCTGTCATCAGCACCTGCCGCAATGTTGAACTGCAGGATCCGTCCACCATGGTGGCGGACGCATCCTAATCCGGTGTGCGGGACCGCCGCATACATGGCGGATGGTCCCGGTTTACCCCAGGATGGCGGACGGACTACAGTCCGTCCGCCATCCTAATGACCCCAATAATTACTAAATCAATTCTGTAAACTAAACAAAATACTAAACATCATTTAAATCTTCCAAATATAAAACATATAAACATCATATTTTTTTTTGACTTAATAATGAATATTATGCCATAAAATTTGAAATATAGCACAAAATTATGACATAATATAAATATTAAATAAAAAATGAAACAATTAAAAAAGATACATTTACCACCCATAGTAAAAAAATAAATAATACTTACAGTTATGCAGCAGTAGAATATCCTCGAAAACGATAAAATCCACTGCAAACCAATTAAATACGAATCCATTAGATAACAAAGACCCTAAAAAAATGCAAAAATACAACTGTACAAAAAATCCAACGCCGCAATCCTCTTAATAACAAAGCCCTCAAAAACCCGAAAATAGTTTCGAAAAAAACGCTCCAACAACCCTGGAAAAAAAAAGGAAATGAAAAATAACTTGTTATCAAACAAGAAATAACATTTTCCTTTCATTAAAAAAAAAACACGTCGGTAAATCCATCCGTTCACCAAAGCCAAAACCTGTAAATAAAAAAGAAAACAACACCCGCCCACAACACAAATACAAACCCACAAGCATTAGTATCAACATTAAAAACACAATACTACATTTAATAAAGACATAACTAACACTACATAACATTCTAATTATATCCAACACTACATCAAACACATAAAACACTAAACTACCAAAACAACACCTAACTCCACCAAAAACGATCAAATAATGCCCTAACAAATCTATTTACACTACTACTGCCTTACCCCTACCGTAAAACTAACTTAAAAGTATATAAAATTAAACTTACCTGAACGGACGAAAAGCAGCTCCCAACCACGAGGTTCCGTCTTCCAAAATAACCTAAAAACGAAACTGATAGAAAGAAAAGTCAAAAAAGAAAATGGCTGCATAATTGAAATGAAAAAAAGACTAACTCCCCATAGAAAACAATGGAAAATATAGAAAAATATCTTAACATTAATATATACAACTTTAGGTATAGCAATGTTTTTACCCAATGTTTAAAATAAATTGAAAGAAATATAAAATATACATTAACTGTTATATTATTCACAAAAGGTAAAATATAACATTATGGGGTCGATTCCGATTCGGGCCGGAAAAAGCACCGACCGACTCGGATCCGGAAATAATACCGACCGACACGTACCCGTGGCGCCCGACACGCCAAGTATGATGCAAGGCGTGAAAACTCCGACCGACACGTACCGAAACCAAGTCGACCGACCGAGCCGCACGGAAAACAGCAATCCGGCTGGAAAAACACGCGAATCCAACCGACCGACACGCACCCGGAACAAATCCGACCGAAACGTACACGCGAACTCCAAACCGCAAAGTACGATGCAAGGCGCGAAAACCACGAGCGAGTCGGACGGAGGACAAGCCGTACGACCGACACGCATACAAAACCGAGCCGAAGCAACACAAAACACCGCGACCGACGCGTACGCAGCATAGAAAACTGCACAAACACAGCGCGAACGAAACGGAGAACACCGTACGAGACAAATGCAGGGTCCGACTCGGTCACAAGAACGTTTCCAACATACACAAACAGCACAAAGGAAAAAACACCCCAAAAAAGGCCAAACAAGCAATTACCAAGCCAATAAATACTGGGTGGGGTGGGGACAGAGAACAAAGACACACCCACAACTCCACCTATATAAAGGACACAAATCACAACCATGAGCCTTTGCAAATGCCATTCCACTGCCAGCACCCAAGAGAAAGCAACCACACACCCACAGCTCATCCCTCACACAAGCCACACACCATCAGCACACCAACAAATACCTACCTCACATACACCCAGCAAAACACACACTCACACACCCTCACCTGCACACCAACACACACATCACTCACCATCACCACCCATCACCATGCCCCCAAGAAGAATCCCAAGTTCCTAGATAGTGAATTGGAAGTCATGGTAGACGAGATCCTCAGGGTAGAGCCACAGCTGTTTGGCACACTGGTCCAACAGACCCCCATCTCCCAGAAAACCAAGATGTGGGAGAGGATCATCAACAGGGTGAACGCACAATCACCATGTCGGCGCACAAAGACCGACATCCAGAACAGGTGGTATGACGTGCGCAGGAGGGTACGGGACCTGCTGAAGAAAGACTACATCAACAGCCAACACACCGACAGTGGCCCTCCTGCCAAGCCAATATACCTCAGGCCCTGGGAGGAGAAGGTGCGGGCCATCCTTCCGCCAGTGAGCGTATATGGACTAGAGGACATCCCAGAGCCTGGTGAGTACACAACAAATGTACACAATATACTGCCACAAAACACACACATCACTGTCAAGGGAGAGTCAAATCATGCACTCATAGCAATTACACAGCAACCAGAACAGAATCATCCCAAAATGTGTATGTCAGTCAGATAAACACAACACATGCCATCAAAAAAGTCACATCCAACTGTGCCAACACATGTACAAACACAACTACAACTACAGCTAGGCAGTGGCACAAATAGAACTAACAAACACATCCACACATGTAGCCACCACAACAACACCAACACACAGTGAAGACCACTCAAAGGAAGGAATCCTGTGTATGCTGGCCAAGTCAGTGTAGCCAATAGCATCATGGGAGTCGCAGTCACACATATTGCCCCCCACAACTGTCCCATCAACACCACCCTGAACCATGCTCACATCACAGGAAGTGGAGAAGGACTCACAAGATGGCTGACAATGGCTACTGCTGTGGGGAGCACAAGGCCCTGCTGGCAAATGTGCACCAACAAACAGCAGGACACCACTGAATGACATCCTGAGAGACAACTTACACTCCCTGCAATGCAAGCACGTTCCATGGTGGGATATCTGGCTAGCTGGGTGGGAAGGAGGACTTGCAGCACTGACCATAGTCACAAGCACCTCCCCTCACACACACCCCAACACAAACTCCACAGAACCCACCTGGTAGAATGCAATGCCCACCATCCTAACACAAGATCCCACAAAGAACCACCACCCTGGGTTATGTTGTGTGAAGCACAGGGACACTCTTGGGACTTTTAGCCAAACAACTGCCAGGACAACACTCCCAGCCATCCTGTCAGCACAGCCAGCCCACCCCACAGGGAAGCAGAGTCAAAAGGAAGGAAGCATGGGCATGCTGGGAAGGGGGGTGGAGGCAATAGCATGATGGGAGTCGTAGTCACTGATATTGGTCACCCCCACAACTGTCCCATCAACACCACCCTGAACCATGCTCACATCACAGGAAGTGGAGTAGGACTCACAAGATGGCTGACACTGGCTACTGCTGTGGGGAGCACAAGGCCCTGCTGGCAACTGTGCACCAACAAACAGCAGGACACCACTGACTGACATCCTGAGAGACAACTTCCACTCCCTGCAATGCAAGCACGTTCCATGGTGGGATATCTGGCTAGCTGGGTGGGTGGGAAGGAGGACTTGCAGCACTGACCATAGTCACAAGCACCTCCCCTCACACACCCCCAACACAAACTCCACAGAACCCACCTGGTAGAATGCAATGCCCCCATCCTAACACAAGATCCCACAAAGAACCACCACCCTGGGTTATGTTGTGTGAAGCACAGGGCCACTCTTGGGACTTCTAGCCAAACAACTGCCAGGACAACACTCCCAGCCATCCTGTCAGCACAGCCAGCCCACCCCACAGGGAAGCAGAGTCAAAAGGAAGGAAGCATGGGCATGCTGGGAAGGGGGAGGAGGCAATAGCATGATGGGAGTCGTAGTCACAGCTCTACATCCCCCACCACATGGCCCAGCAAGCTCACACTCACGCATGCACATCCCACAGAGAGTGGAAAGGCCCATCAAAGATGTCTGACACTGTTGCTGTGTCGTGGGGAGCACAAGGGCATGCTGGGTACTGCACACCAACCAACAGCAGGACACCACTGTCAGCCATCTTGCCATTGCTCTCACACCCACACACACTGAACTCCCCACAAAAGCAAGTAAGTATGGGAATGCTGGCAAGTGGGGTGGAGGCAATAGCATGATGGGAGTCGTAGTCACAGACATAGCTCACCCCCACAACTGTCCCATCAACACCACCCTGAACCATGCTCACATCACAGGAAGTGGAGAAGGACTCACAAGATGGCTGACACTGGCTACTGCTGTGGGGAGCACAAGGCCCTGCTGGCAACTGTGCACCAACAAACAGCAGGACACCACTGACTGACATCCTGAGAGACAACTTCCACTCCCTGCAATGCAAGCACGTTCCATGGTGGGATATCTGGCTAGCTGGGTGGGAAGGGGGACTTGCAGCACTGACCATAGTCACAAGCACCTCCCCTCACACACCCCCAACACAAACTCCACAGAACCCACCTGGTAGAATGCAATGCCCCCATCCTAACACAAGATCCCACAAAGAACCACCACCCTGGGTTATGTTGTGTGAAGCACAGGGACACTCTTGGGACCTCTAGCCAAACAACTGCCAGGACAGCACTCCCAGCCATCCTGTCAGCACAGCCAGCCCACCCCACAGGGAAGCAGAGTCAAAAGGAAGGAAGCATGGGCATGCTGGGAAGGGGGTGGAGGCAATAGCATGATGGGAGTCGTAGTCACTGATATTGGTCACCCCCACAACTGTCCCATCAACACCACCCTGAACCATGCTCACATCACAGGAAGTGGAGAAGGACTCACAAGATGGCTGACACTGGCTACTGCTGTGGGGAGCACAAGGCCCTGCTGGCAAATGTGCACCAACAAACAGCAGGACACCACTGAGTGACATCCTGAGAGACAACTTACACTCCCTGCAACGCAAGCACGTTCCATGGTGGGATAACTGACTGGCTGGGTGGGTGGGAAGGAGGGCCGGCTGTCAACCAAACACAACCAATGCAGACCATGTTCACACCCCAGAAAATACATAGAAATGCCCAAATAATGCAGGACAATGTGCCACACCAATATCAACCCCTGACTGTGACGACTTAGGACAATGCAATGTACAGGCCCGCACCCAGAGGCACAGTCACAACTGTCATGTGTGTCAACCATTGATGCCTGCAGAAACATAACATACATTGTTTGTGTCTCCCAAAAACAGGTGATGATGGGGACACAGCAGCAGACGCTGAGGAGTCCCAGTCCCAGGCTCAAGAGGATGCCGAGCTCACTGGCGTCATACAGCCTCTGTCCTCCTCGGATGATGAAGAACAACCTGGCACATCCGGTGCAAGTCAACATGCAGCACCAGCAGGACCACCAGCTGCAGCACCAGCAGGACCACCAGCTGCACCCCTGCACCCACCCCTCCAACGACTGTCACCACGAATACCATCCCTGCCGACATGGACAGAACAAGGAGCAACACCAGCACAGGGACCCTGGACCAACCTGGGGCCATGGACACCACCACCACCACCAACCCCCAAGGTGGACCAGGGTTATCTGTGCGTGCCACTGCACACACTGCACATGTCAGCAGGGGTGGTGGGAGGGGTGGGAGACAGAGGTCGCTGCTTGCAGACGTTGCTGGTGTGCATGATGACCCACAACTGGTACGCATAGCTGATGCGTACCAGTCCAGCACCGGAGAGCTCAGCCAGGTAGTGGGGCTCCTCAGAGACATGAAACAGCAGCAGGCTGCCCATCATGCCCGCTTGGACTC
Source organism: Calotriton arnoldi (assembly GCA_963921515.1). Taxonomy (NCBI): domain Eukaryota; kingdom Metazoa; phylum Chordata; class Amphibia; order Caudata; family Salamandridae; genus Calotriton; species Calotriton arnoldi. The sequence goes on along the minus strand of CAWUFW010012441.1, from coordinate 348,606 downwards.
CCAAATGTCCACCGTGGAGTCACACATGTCCCGTGTGGACTCACACATGTCCCGCGTGGAGTCCAAGTGGGATGCACTGCATGAGATGACGGCGGTGCACAGGGACATTTTACAATGCCTCCGCCAGATGAACAGCAACCAGTCCACACCTCCCTGTGTGCCAACAACATCTGGTGCCGAACAAACTGCAACTGCCACAGGGAGGGAGGAGGACTCTGGCGGAGAGTCCCCTGCACCGCAGCAGCCTGCACTTGAGGGCCCCCCAAGAAGAGGGGTCGTCCGAGGAGGGAAAAGTGAGAGGCCGATGGCCAAGGGCAACTCCCAGGAAGCCTGAACCTGTTCTGGATGTTCGCCTTTGTGCACAGACTGTTCACCCTGTTGACGGCAACACTACTCCCACACATTGCATGGGGAGTACAAGTTGGACCAATGTGTCAGACAACTGTGGCCCCGATACTGGGGATCCTGTCTACCAGGACTTTCAATTCACCTAGGAACTTGGGATTGCAAGATTTATGTACAGCACTACCCATCCTATGCACTATTAACACAAATGTATCACAATAAACACACTAATACACCATACTTGCCTCTGTTGTGATTCCAACGTGGGTGCTGTTATGGGGATGATGAACTGCAAAATTACACTGTGTATGCGAACTGCAACAGCAAGGACAACACAGGCATGTGAGTACAGGCAACGTGACACACATGAGGGAGACACACCACCAGGGCTACACAACACATACACACCTAGGCCATCTGACTCATTGCCTACACTGATGTTGCCAGGGAAGACGGTGCAATGCACAGACACCACACCCATTCCCAGTTGTAGTCAAGTAGCCCACAGGTGCAGTAAGCAAATGGCAGTCAAATGTGTGACCACAGACAACGCACATCACAAAGTGAAGCACAGGTTTATTACACAGTTGCAACATGTCGTAACCACTACAGATGCAAGGTAATCCCACCTGGCAGCGGGCACACAGTCAACAACTGTAGACGGAAGGAAGTCCATGGGTGTGGCGCACATCACCTGTAGGGACACAACAGCTACCAGCCTGGTTGTGCAATCACGTCGTCGGTGGACACAGTTGACCAAACGAATCTGAAAGTACCCTGTGAAGGACAGAAATGACACACAGTCAAAAGCAATGGAGTACAGGACAGAACAGCAAAACTCATGCACAATACATGTTACAAGATACCCACCCAGAACCAAGTTAGCATGTCAACACTGTTGGGGAGTACAGCCCACCTGTTAGCACACATCGCAACACACATCCAGTCAAGTAGCCCATGGACACACTCCAACAGCACCAGAGCACCACCCACACATCATGCCAACTCACATCATTGACATGACACCTCAGGATACTCACATTCAGCTAAAGAAGTTGGTGATGAGCTGTGTGCGGACATCACCATCATCATCATCATCATCATTGTCACTGGCATCGTGGTCCAGGCCAGGATCCTCCACAGGTGGCGGATGTTGGTCATTGTCATCCTGGATGAGAGGCAACTCCTTCCGCACTGCCAGGTTGTGGAGCATGCAGCAGACAATGATAATCTTGCACACTTTCGCAGGGGCATATGGGAGGGACCCTCCGGTCTTGTCCAGGCAGCGGAAGCGGCTCTTCAGGAGACCAAATGTCCGCTCAATCACTCTCCTGGTCCGACCATGTGCCTCATTGTAGCGCATCTGGGCTGGTGTCACAGGGTTCCTGAGGGGTGTCAGCAACCACGGCATGTTGGGGTATCCCGAGTCACCTACGGACAGACAAGTGCACATTAGCTGACTTGGAAAAGTGGGCGGAATACTACAGATCAGATCACACACAATGGCACAAAGTCAGTACACACCGACAAGCCAGGCACGCTGGTTCTGCATCTGTGCCATCATCCTGGGGATGCGACTACTCCTCATCACAAAGGCATCGTGTGCTGAACCAGGGAAACGGGCACACACGTGTGTGATGGTCATGTCTGCAAGACACACCACCAGTGCATTGACTGAGTGGTAGTGCTTGCGGTTCCTGTAGGCCTGCTCCTGGGCCTGTGGTGGTACCAAAGCCACATGTGTCCCATCAATGGAGCCAATGACATGCGGCATCCTCCCCAGGGCGTAAAAGTCACTCTTCACGTCAGTGAGTCGTCGCAGTCTAGGGAAATAGATGTACCGGTTCAGGAAGAGCAACATTGCTGCCAAAACATCACGGAGCACACGGCTCAACATGGTCTGTGACATCCCACCAGCAGTCGCCACAGTATGTTGGAAGGTACCAGTGGCAAAGAAGTGTAGGGCTGCCATCACCTTCACCTTGGGGGTCAGCGCTGTAGGATACGGCCGGCCAGGCTGCAAATGTGGGGACAACTGCACTGCCAAATCCTCAATCAGCTGCCTGGTGAAGCGGTACTGTCGGATGCTGTCCCGTTCCACCATCGTTGCCAGGTCTGGGAATGGTCGATGGACAGCAGGAGCCCTGCAGTGCAGAGGAGAAGTAAGCAAGATTGTCAGTCACCCCACATATGCGGCATTGAACACACTCAAGATCCCAACATACATCATTATGAGGCACAACTACATGAAGTGTGCAGTACCGGAAGGACATGTATGGTACATACATGGCCAACATCTGTCAACACGGTCCAACAGGTGGCATCAATTAGTCCCAGTTTGGCCCATTGGATATCATGAGTCCGTGTCACAGTTCCCATCTCCTGCTGCCGTGTCACAATAACCCCCACAGTGACATGTGAGGACAGATGTGCCCCAGGCACCACAGCTCAACGACAGGTACATTCCCAGGGACCCTGTAATGCCACATGGACACTGGCATTACATGGAGTATCATGTATACACCACAGCAAAACAACCATGACCCCCACAGGTAGTGGCCCCACTTGCCACGGTAGGACAGACATGGACGTCTGTGACACACACACGCACAACATCAAAGTCCATGCACACACAACGTGGATGTGGAGACTGTCTCCCATTGTGCACATGAAATCAGAGACATTGTAAACACTACATGCACAAAGACTGTGGAGGACCATCACTATTGTGCCACTGGGACACCCTGGCTCAAACATACCGTCCCACATGGGACTCACGGGGTATGTGACATGACATACACATACACCACCGTGAAATGTGACCATGGCACATGCACAGATATGAACAGTTGCACATCACAGTGGTCATGTACACGTAACACCCAGGATCCTGTCCCCATGAACACGTGCACAGCCTGGGGGTGGCTGCCCACAGGTGACACCCACAGGACAACATGTACACCAACATACACACAATAGGAAATGCAGCCTTACATGCCTTATGATAAAGTTTGGACAGGTTGTCGTGATGTAGGTGTGCCCCTCACTCCCTGGGAGCTATCTGTGGCTGGCATATGTCCATCTGAGACAGGCATGCTGACATATGCCAGTCACATGTACAGTGATGCGTTGTACTGCAATGGACCGATCGGTGCCTCCGGCCGGCCCATTGCATTCAATGTGTGCGGGTACGCGTTGTACCCCTGTGCGCGTTGTACTGCAATGGACCGATCGGTGCCTCCGGCTGGCCCATTGCATTCAATGTGTGCGGGTACGCGTTGTACCCCTGTGCGCATTGTACTGCAATGGACTGATCGGTGCCTCCGGCCGGCCCATTGCATTCAATGTGTGCGGGTACGCGTTGTACCCCTGTGCGCGTTGTACTGCAATGGACCGATCGGTGCCTCCGGCCGGCCCATTGCATTCAATGTGTGCGGGTACGCGTTGTACCCCTGTACGCGTTGAACTGCAATGGACCGATCGGTGCCTCCGGCCGGCCCATTGCATTCAATGTGTGCGGGTACGCGTTGTACCCCTGTACGCGTTGTACCGCAATGGACCGATCGGTGCGCACCCATTGACAATGGGCTTGCCTGGCAACGGACGCGTTTTCGAATTTCGAACGAGTCGGTTGCTGTAAATTCAGTTGGTCACCCACAACAATGTTGCAAAATCATGTATGTCATGAAGTTGAAGATTTGAAGGATGCTGTGGGCGTGTTTTGGTGCTGCTATTCCATGGATTGGCCAGATTCAGAAGATGCAAACGACTTGGACCTATCACTTTGGACACAAGGGACAGTATCTGCCTCTCCAGCACATATATATTGCTGGCTGTTCCCCTGAGAGCTCACTTGCCTGCACTACATGCTCCAGGACGACATCTGCCACTGCACTGCTGCTGTCTCTGCCCCTCTGGACCCTGCAATGGCAAGTACTGTGGAGAGAGCCCCAGCCTTCAGCCTTGAAGAGAACCAGGCCCTGCTGGACAGCCTACTTCCACAGTACAGCAAGCTGTATGGGACACCAGGGGAGCAGGTGAGTGTTCTGTGCACTGCCTTTCTGAATGTGCATTTGGTGTGACTAGCAAGGCTGAAAGTCTGCACGCCACTGGCTAGCAGGCTCACTGAGTAGTTGTCACCCCCATAGTGTGTAGTGACTTGCACTGGACAGGTATGGTGCAGTGACAGTGCATTTGAACATGGTTTTACTTCCCATGCAATGATACCATGTAGTGACGTCTGGCAAACTGTCCATGGGCAGCTTTGCACTGCCTGTGTACATCATGTGCCCCTGTGATTGAGACATGTATATACAACTGTGTCATGCACGGATATGTTGCATGTGTGGTAATGGCCTTTTCACTTTGTCATCCTGACAGGTTAATGCCCATCGGAAGCAGGAAATCTGGAAGGACATCGTCCGGGCCGTCCGGTCCGTGGGGGTCGACAAGCGCCGGATCCGCAACTGCCAGAAGAGGTGGCAGGACCTTCGGGGCTGGACCCGGAGGATTGCACGGGTCCAGCTGAAGCTGTCGCCTCCTCGCAGGAGGGGCGGAACACGGACCCTGACCCCCACATGCTCCAGATCCTGGCGGTGGTGTTTCCAGACCTGGATGGGCAGCTGAAGGCCAGACAGCAGCAAGGAGGGGTGAGTCAAAGACTGCACTGTGAACTCTGTATTACATGCTTTGTGCCCTCCTCTGGCCTGGTTCAACTGCCACAGTGCAGCAGTCATGTTGTCCAGGAGCCATGTCCCTCTATTGTGCACTGCCCACTGCTCAACTGATACCCAGGTGTGGCCCTTACATTCAGGGAATTGTGTCACTTGGGACTGTGACCTTGCAGTTTGCTTCACTAAAGGTGGGGGACAGCATCTGTTTCCCTAACTCTGTTGTGGGCATCATGGGTGGGTCCATTGTTCACACAACGCCTGGGTTTGGACATGTGATCTGCGTGTTGCTTTGATATGCGGTCCACTTGCTGAGCTGAGCCACCACATGTGCCTGGGGTATGTGGCACACGCCCATGCAGCGGGTGGGAACAATGTTTGGGCCCCAGGAGTGTGCAGATTACGTGTGTCACACATACATAGCCAGCTATCCACTGTCCAGGGCACATCCCTCATTCATGTGGAGCAGGACAGTCATGCCTACTCCAGGCCATGCAATGCACTCTGTACTCCCACTCCCGTGTATCAGCTGACACATTGTGCACAGTGATTTGACCCCTCAGGTGTCTGCCTCTGTGTCAGTGTGCTGTGGATTAGTTGCCAGGACTGCTGGGGTGTTTCTTGGTAGGGGCTCAGCATGCCCCTGGAGATGTGACCATAGGAGACGATACTTGTGTGTCACATAGGTGTTTGATCAGCTGCCCGTGCAGACTGGGGTATGCGAATGTGAAGTTCAGGCAGCTGTTCCCCATTCACAGCAAATTGTGAGGGGCTCAGGTTCAGAGGGTAGTGTCACAGGTCTCCCATATGTCCAATAGGTGTGACCTGGACAGATGAGGGTTAAGATGATGTGTTGTGTGGGGGATGTACATGTGCACTTGTGCAGCTCCAGGACTTGCATTCCCCATGACCTACTATTGTGACACAGTGCATAGTGTTGTTGTCTGGCTGCCAAGTCATACATCACTGAGACAGTGATGTATGACTTAGCAGTCATGCCTCTGCCATGGCATGTGTCAACTTATTGGTGGTCCTGCAGGGGAGTGACATGTGCTACATGCACACCATTGTGGCGCTGGCTATCAGGACATGGGTGCATCATGGTGTCTGTCGCTGGTATGCATCACATGCATTTCCTATTTGACTCTGGGCATCCCTTTCATCCGGAAACCTGTACTGACTCAGTGGCAAGAGCTGTGATGTGTGCATGTCCACATGCCACACCGTGTCCTCTGCACTGTCCAACTACTGTGTACTTGGTGCATGTGTCCACACTGGGGTGTTGCAATCCAACAGACACCAGACAGATGGGTGCAAGGCCATGTGGGATGTGAGTGCCATGCTTGGCATCAGACTGACAATTGGCTTCTCCTGTTCAGTTAGGGCACTTTTAGCAATGTACAACTAATGATGCCAGGGCTTGCTCTGTAATGTGCTGTGCTCACAGTGGTGTGTGCGTTTGGTGCAGGTGACTGATGTCTGTCTGTTTCCCCATTGTTTGCAGATACATCCACGGCCACGGAAGGGGACAGCTCCACGGACCAGGAGGAGCCAGAGAGCCAGACTGGGTCAGCAGCCGAGGAGTGGTCGGAGGGACCCAGTGGCACGGAGGGCGAGGGGAGCCACACCGAGGAGTCCTCAGCACCATCCACCTCAGCTGAGGACCAGAGTAACTCGGAGGATGACTCCCTTGTGGAGGCGGGTGTCAGCAGCCACCACACCCCAGCTAGTGTTGCTGTCCCCGCCACCACCAGCACCACCACCGCCCTCCCATCGGCTCCCATTCCCCAGGTCCGTGGAGGCTCCCATGTTCGGGAGCGTGTCTCCTTTGGGCCAGGCACCGCACCCCTGCCCCTGTGTCCCCTGCTGCCCTGAGTGAGGAGTCTGTGTACCTCCTTCGCCAGCTCCATGTAGGGCAGACAGCCATGGTGAGTGTCCTCCATGCGCACACCGCACTGTTGACTCAGCTGGTGTCGTTCATGGAGGGCATCTCATCGGGCATGTCTGACCTACAGAGGGGCAACAGGTCCATGGACTCCTCCCTGACGGCAGCAGTGTCCCTCCTCAGACAGTCCCTCACCCCTCCTGCCTCTGCTCCATCCACACTCCCCAGCACCTTACCCGTCCCAAGCACACACACCGGCACAGGCACACACCAGCACACACACGTCCAGCACACAGACACACACGCCACAAACTAAACGCACACGCACGCACAGTCAGGGGACTGAAACCAGACTCACAGGGGATGGGGCCCTGGTACACACACACGCATCCACGGGCACTGCGCAGTCCTCAGTTGCCTCTCCCTCCAAAGCACCCTCCCTTGCCTCACCTGCAACCCCAAAGACCCAGCGCCTCTTCCTCAGTGACCTCGGCCTCTTCCCCTCCGATCCAGCTGCCCCAGCATCCAGGGGGAAGAGGAAGCCCCCCACACGGAGCAGAGTGCCCCTCGCCCCCGGACACCCTCCCCCAGGCGCAGACAGACTGAGGCCCCCACCCGCAAGTCCCCCCGGAGTGCTAAGAGCAAGACCCCGCCGCCGCCCTGCAGCTCAAGCACCAGGTCTCCTTCCTCCATCCCTCAGGCCCCCACTCCACAGGTGCCCCCACCACACCCTGCCCCAGGTTCCCCCACCCACAGATATACCATCCCCAAGAGGCTCCGGCCTTCTCCCCCTGCCACTTGCTCTCCCGGAACCACACCCCCGCTGCGCTTGTCTGTGCCACTGATGTGGTGAGGGTGTCCTCCCCTCTGTCCAGCCCACCTTGCCTGTTCCCCATTCTCCTCCCCTGGTGGTAGGCACTGCAGTGGAGTCCACTACCACCCTGTCTGACTTGGGCACTGCAGTGGCGGACCTGTCCACTCCATCTGCAGGGTCCACTGCAGTCGTGCCGGCACCCACAACATCTGAGCCATGCCCCCCAGTTGTGCCGGCACACACCATGTCAGACACCTCCACTGCAGTTGTCAGTGGCTCTCCAGCACCCACCACCCCTTCCCTGCTTCCTCCTGGTGAGCCCTGATCCTGTCCCTGCGGTGCCTGGCCTACTCCCCGGTTGCCCCTCCTAGTGGATTGTCCCTGGTTTTGTGCAGGCATGTGTAGGGTGGCATCTGCCACTGTCACCCACTTGTGACTTTGTTGATGGACTGGCCATTGGCCTTTGTTTATGTTCTACCGGACTTCTACTTTTAATGCCACATATGCTGAATAAAGCAACTTTCTGTTCTCTAGTGCTTTTGCTTCTGATGTACATGATGTTGATGATGCTAACCATGCCCTTGCTGCAGTGATGGTGATATTTGGTCTCATGATAATGAAGTGTTACTGTGCAGGAACCCATGTGGTCCAGGGGGAATGTGTCCTATCCTGTGGTGTATCCATGTCATCCATAGCAGCATCTGAGGGTGTCATGTGTTCAGTATTTGGCAATGGGATTTCCTACTTAGATTGGCAATTTCACATCTGTGGCTTCCACCCCTGCACATCTGTTGTGCCTGCCATTGTTCAATTTGTCTACTTCCCTGACCGTGTGGCCATCTCCACTGGACATGCAGGTTTGGGCATCAATGGGGAAGGACTCATCTGTGTTGTCAGTGCAACATTGCTATACAAGTGTGTTGGATCTGTGCTGATGATTCCGTTGGCACTTCCATGACCAGGCTGATGTGACGGGAGCCCTCATTTGGTGCTAATTGTTGATTGTGTGACCAAGTGCTCAGCTGACATGGTGGGGCCCTACTGAGGCAACATATGGCACAGCTTTCCTCACACAGGAGTGGAGTCCCCTCATGGCAGTGTGTACTCCTGTGACATTGCCTGCGCCCAAGGTGTGTGTTGTATGTGCATGTCTGTGTGTTCACTTCCGTTTAGCTGTGCATGCTGTGATCCCTAGTGTTGTACCTGTTTGTGATGCTAGCTGAGTTGAGCTATGTTCCCCCAAAGTCTTCTCCCTGGGTTCTCTGTGATGTGGGTGCATGGCACATTACTGGTCATCAGGGTGTCACCCATAGGTGTGCTTGCTGTCAGGGCTGAGTTTGTGTGCAGACGCAGATGGGTCACAGTCAGGTTTCCCCTTGGCACTTGTTGTTTGCCCCTGTCATGTGATTTCCAGTTTGTGTTATCTTTCAGTGATTGTGACACGTTGTGTGTGTGACTGCTGGCACTCCTCAGGGTCCTGGCTGCAATGTTGGTTGTTGTCTATGTGTGTTCTTTGTGGGTGACCTTGGCTTCTTCATTGGTGTGTGACTGTGGCTGTGATCCCATTGGTTGGTGTGGTATTGCCGTCATGTCCATGTACGGCGTAGTGTGCAGTGTGTCAGACATTCAGGAGTCTTGTTGAGTGTCCATGTGTGATGTGTTTCTGCACCTTGGTTCCCACCCACCACCCTGGAATAGTCATGGGTGCATGTGCAATGTCACCAGTGCATGTGTGCTTCACTGCTGCACATTGTTGGAGGTCGAGGGGTGTGGTGTTGAGTGTGTGCAGATGAGAGTTGTTGCCCGGCTAGGCCCCTGCCTCCATGTTGGCCTTGGCTCACTGGCCATGCTGTTTGATTTGTGCTTGTGTAGGTGTGATGGTAGTTAGTTGCTCAGTACACATGACTGTGGTTCACAGTGTGAACCACATTTAGCTTTGTCATCACAGTGGGATTGTAATGCAGCCCAGGGTCACCACATTGTGGGGGCCCTGGGGGTGGTGCTGTGGTGTGTCTGTGTCTTGCTGTGTCAGTTGCTGTCCCTACGTGCCTGTGTGACATGTGTGATTTGTGCTCCCTCTCATCTGACAATGCCTGCTTGCCCACATAGGGAATTTGGATCCATGAGTTACCTTTGTGTGGCACTGTATGCACATCTGTATGATTGGTATTCATGTCTCCTCATGTGTTGTGTGGTTGCCTGGGGACACTGGCACCCCCACCCTCACCTGTTGTGTATGATGTGCAGGGTGGGTCTGCCTGTTTGTGTTTGTGCATCTGCACCACTGCATTGGCATATCTTGGGTGTGCCATTGGCTGTATGTAGTTTGGTGGGTTTCCCCTGCTGTCCCTGGGACTCCTAGGTCATCGGTCAGCACAATGATCATGGTTTGTGTGCCCCATTGCTGCCATGGAATGGTATCTGTTCACCTCACATCTGCAGTCTCCACAGGGTATCTGCATGTGTGTGCCCATTGGTGCAAATATGTGGGTCTGCATTCTGATGGTCACTTCTGTCATTGTGTCATTGATGATTGTTGACGGTGTCAGCCCCCATGGGTGTTGTTTGTCTGCACATGGCCAAAGTTATGTCTTATTTGCACTGCAGGATTTGGCTCCCCCAATTTATGTTGCAATGGGACACATACACTACTTTGCCACTGATGTGTTTGTTGTTCTGTGACCAGGAATCATCCATGCAGTTTGGCAGTTGCACCTCTTTCTTTGTCAACACTTACCTTTTGGTCACTGTGATGATGGGGGTTTGGACCCCATTGCCACAATGTTCAAAATGTGCTTCAGCTATGGACCCCACACTTACATTTTGGTCACTGTGATGATGGGGGTTTGGACCCCATTGCCACAATGTTCAAAATGTGCTTCAGCTATGGACCCCACACTTACCTTTTGGTCACTGTGATGATGGGGGTTTGGACCCCATTGCCACAATGTTCAAAATGTGCTTCAGCTATGGACCCCACACTTACCTTTTGGTCACTGTGATGATGGGGGTTTGGACCCCATTGCCACAATGTTCAAAATGTGCTTCAGCTATGGACCCCACACTTACCTTTTGGTCACTGTGATGATGGGGGTTTGGACCCCATTGCCACAATGTTCAAAATGTGCTTCAGCTATGGACCCCACACTTACCTTTTGGTCACTGTGATGATGGGGGTTTGGACCCCATTGCCACAATGTTCAAAATGTGCTGCAGCTATGGACCCCACACTTACATTTTGGTCACTGTGATGATGGGGGTTTGGACCCCATTGCCACAATGTTCAAAATGTGCTGCAGCTATGGACCCCACACTTACCTTTTGGTCACTGTGATGATGGGGGTTTGGACCCCATTGCCACAATGGTCATGGCCTGCTTGCATTGTGGGGGCCACACACATATATGTGTGGCACATGTGCTAGGGGGTCACATTGTATGTTCAAAGTCATGTTCGGTGTTGTGGGCATTTGACACAGTCTACACACGCTTGTCATGGTGTTGGGGGATGTCTTCTTCTTGCATTCCCTAGGTTGTGGTGTGCTGGTTGTGTCATGCATTGTCCATCCTATGAGTGGGGGTGGTAGTAGTGGTAGGCATCCTGCCCCCCTGGGTGAGGGTGGTAGTAGTGGGAGGCATCCAGCCCCCCTGGGTGAGGGTGGTAGTAGTGGTAGGCATCCAGCCCCCTGGCTAAGGGTGGTGGTAGGCATCCAGCCCCCCTGGCTAAGGGTGGTGGTGGTAGGCATCCAGCCCCCCTGGGTGAGGGTGGTAGTAGTGGTAGGCATCCAGCCCCCCTGGCTAAGGGTGGTAGTAGTGGTAGGCATCCTGCCCCCCTGGGTGAGGGTGGTAGTAGTGGTAGGCATCCTGCCCCCCTGGGTGAGGGTGGTAGTAGTGGTAGGCATCCAGCCCCCCTGGGTGAGGGTGGTAGTAGTGGTAGGCATCCAGCCCCCCTGGCTAAGGGTGGTGGTAGGCATCCATCCCCCCCTGGGTGAGGGTGGTAGTAGTTGTAGGCATCCAGCCCCCCTGGCTAAGGGTGGTGGTAGGCATCCAGCCCCCCTGGGTGAGGGTGGTAGTAGTGGTAGGCATCCAGCCCCCCTGGGTGAGGGTGGTAGTAGTGGTAGGCATCCAGCCCCCCTGGCTAAGGGTGGTGGTAGGCATCCAGCCCCCTGGGTGAGGGTGGTAGTAGTGGTAGGCATCCAGCCCCCCTGGCTAAGGGTGGTAATAGTGGTAGGCATCCTGCCCCCCTGGGTGAGGGTGGTAGTAGTGGTAGGCATCCTGCCCCCCTGGGTGAGGGTGGTAGTAGTGGTAGGCATCCAGCCCCCCTGGGTGAGGGTGGTAGTAGTGGTAGGCATCCAGCCCCCCTGGGTGAGGGTGGTAGTAGTGGTAGGCATCCAGCCCCCCTGGCTAAGGGTGGTAGTAGTGGTAGGCATCCAGCCCCCCTGGGTGAGGGTGGTAGTGGTGGTAGGCATCCTGCCCCCCTGGCTAAGGGTGGTAGTAGTGGTAGGCATCCAGCCCCCCTGGGTGAGGGTGGTAGTAGTGGTAGGCATCCAGCCCCCTGGCTAAGGGTGGTAGTAGTGGTAGGCATCCAGCCCCTCCTGGGTGAGGGTGGTAGTGGTGGTAGGCATCCTGCCCCCCCTGGCTAAGGGTGGTAGTAGTGGTAGGCATCCAGCCCACCCTGGGTGAGGGTGGTAGTAGTGGTAGGCATCCATCCCCCTGGCTAAGGGTGGTGGTAGGCATCCAGCCCCCTGGGTGAGGGTGGTAGTAGTGGTAGGCATCCAGCCCCCTGGCTAAGGGTGGTAGAAGTGGTAGGCATCCTGCCCCCCTGGGTGAGGGTGGTAGTAGTGGTAGGCATCCAGCCCCCCTGGCTAAGGGTGTTAGTAGTGGTAGGCATCCTGCCCCCCTGGGTGAGGGTGGTAGTAGTGGTAGGCATCCTGCCCCCTGGGTGAGGGTGGTAGTAGTGGTAGGCATCCAGCCCCCCTGGGTGAGGGTGGTAGTAGTGGTAGGCATCCAGCCCCCTGGCTAAGGGTGGTGGTGAGGCATCCAGCCCCCTGGGTGAGGGTGGTAGTAGTGGTAGGCATCCAGCCCCCCTGGCTAAGGGTGGTAGTAGTGGTAGGCATCCTGCTCCCCCTGGGTGAGGGTGGTAGTAGTGGTAGGCATCCAGCCCCCCTGGCTAAGGGTGGTGGTAGGCATCCAGCCCCCCTGGGTGAGGGTGGTAGTAGTGGTAGGCATCCAGCCCCCTGGCTAAGGGTGGTAGTAGTGGTAGGCATCCTGCCCCCCTGGGTGAGGGTGGTAGTAGTGGTAGGCATCCTGCCCCCTGGGTGAGGGTGGTAGTAGTGGTAGGCATCCAGCCCCCCTGGGTGAGGGTGGTAGTAGTGGTAGGCATCCAGCCCCCTGGTTGAGGGTGGTAGTAGTGGTAGGCATCCAGCCCCCTGGCTAAGGGTGGTAGTAGTGGTAGGCATCCAGCCCCCCTGGGTGAGGGTGGTAGTGGTGGTAGGCATCCTGCCCCCCTGGCTAAGGGTGGTAGTAGTGGTAGGCATCCAGCCCCCTGGCTGAGGGTGGTAGTAGTGGTAGGCATCCAGCCCCCCTGGCTAAGGGTGGTAGTAGTGGTAGGCATCCAGCCCCCCTGGCTGAGGGTGGTAGTGGTGGTAGGCATCCTGCCCCCCCTGGCTAAGGGTGGTAGTAGTGGTAGGCATCCAGCCCACCCTGGGTGAGGGTGGTAGTAGTGGTAGGCATCCAGCCCCCCTGGGTGAGGGTGGTAGTAGTGGTAGGCATCCTACCCCCCTGGGTGAGGGTGGTAGTAGTGGTAGGCATCCTGCCCCCCTGGGTGAGGGTGGTAGTAGTGGTAGGCATCCAGCCCCCCTGGCTAAGGGTGGTAGTAGTGGTAGGCATCCTGCCCCCCTGGGTGAGGGTGGTAGTAGTGGTAGGCATCCTGCCCCCCTGGGTGAGGGTGGTAGTAGTGGTAGGCATCCTGCCCCCTGGGTGAGGGTGGTAGTAGTGGTAGGCATCCTGCCCCCTGGGTGAGGGTGGTGGTGCGCATTCAGGCCCCTGTGTGCATATGTGGCATTGGTGATGGGCATCCCGCCCCTATGGTGCTGCTGTTGCTGGTGTAAGTATATTCTGCATCCCTCTGTGTGTGTGTGATGTGTCGTGTACGTGTTGTATGTGTTTTGTGGTTGGTGTCTGGCTTACCTTCTGCGCCGTACGCGTCCGTGCCTGTTCCGGTAGTAAATGTAGAATATTGGTATGATCGGGATGAAGGGATTCATGGTTGGTTCGTGTCGTTCGTCCTTCTCGTTGCTTCGCGTCGTCCTCGCCGCTTCGCCTCGTCCTCGCCGCTTCGCGCCATCCTCGCCGCTGCCGTGTTCGTCTCGGAGCCATGGATCGTGTTGTGGCGCGAATCGGAGCTTATGTGCGCCTCTCCCGGATGCTTTGACGTGCCGTACGTAGCGACGGGTTCGGCGCGTACGGAAAGCGCATCGTACTTGTCCGGCCAGACGGGGCTGCATTTTTCCTTCCGTGCGACTCGATTCGGCGTTTCCGGATTTGCCTCGGTCGGGGAACTGGACCTGGTTTGGGTGAGTACGGCTCGTCCGGATTCTTTGATGTTGTGCGCATCGTACTTACTCGTTCGGTGTGCTGTACGGATCGGTCGGGAAACAGGCTTTCGCATGGCTTTTTTCCCGACCGAATGGTGTTGGGTACGCCTCCGACCGAGATCGGAATCGGCCCCTTAATGTATATTAAAATATATGTTTATTTCATGCAATGTAAATGTACAATAAATATAAAAATGTGATAAAAAATATATATGTTGTACAAAATATTTCTGTTAAAAATATTGTAAATTATTTAACATATTAAATATTATTGTATTAAAAATAATATTCAATATACTAAGGGGCCGATTCCGATTCAGGCCGGAAATCTCTCCGACCGAGCCGGACCCGGAGAAATTTCCGCCTGAACCGGACTCTAGCAGTCCGACCGAACAAGTACGATGCGGCCACATGCTGCCGGACTCGATTCGGTCGGACTCCCATTGAAGTCAATGGGAGCCAGTCGTACGACGCGTACACGGGCTCCCATTGACTCAATGCGTACGTCGCAAACAAGGGCGCCCCCTACAGCGGGTACACGTCGGTGCGACTCGCGCCGTACATGCATGTGTAGGGGGGACCCATGGGTCCTCCCTGTGTGCGACTCGCGTGGCTACGGGTGAAGGGGGGTCCGACACGGACCCCCGAAGTCCGGCTCTGACTGCTCTTTGGAGCCGGACGGCGTGAGTCGGTCGGACTGTTCGAGGAGCACATCGTACTTGCTCGGTCAGGTAACGTCTCCATTGCATGGTGCGAGTCGTGTCCGTACGAGTCGGTCGGAGCGGTTCGGAGCCGGGAACGAGTCGGTCGGCGATTTCGCGTACGCTCGCATCGTACTTGCTCACGCGGACGGATGTTCGAATCGGTCGGAAACAAGGCGTCCGACTCGGATCCGGTAAAGCCGAATCCGATTCGGTGCCCTACCGGCCGAGATCGGAATCGGCCCCTAAATATTAAAATATAACTTTGTCAAATACATATTATTTAATTTTTCAAAAAAAAGAAAATTATATAAAATGGTTTATAAAAATGTTTAAAAGAATGTATACAAATGTTTTCTTTGTGGTACAAAAAAATTAATAAACCATAGAAATTAAACAGCTTATAAATAAAAAATTGAAAATATTTTGCTTTACCATACCATGACGTTGTTACCAAAAAATGTATTATATTTGAAAACTGTATAAAAATAATTGTATGTATAAAAATATATTATTTGTTTAACATTTACACATAAAAAATGAATGTTACAAATTTGTTATGCTTTGTAATAAAATATTCATACCATGAATATTTATGATTTATGTTTTAATATTATAATACATTTTCTAACCAAAAAAATGCAAATAATTTAATTGTAAATAAAAATATAAATGTTTTCACACAAAGAAATGATGAAAATACTAACTAACACATATCTATGTACTTATTACAATGCAGCATACTTCGCCAGACAAATCCAACTGGACAGGAACAGACGAATACGGACCCAGGTATCAGTGCAAGGATTTTTATTTTTGAACACCCAGCACTACCGCCATGGCGCGTTTCGGCCTCCAGGAGGCCTTGATCACATGACGCGCTTGAGGAGTGTCCCCACATTTAAAGTGCAAGTGCATTAGCACGTGATAATGGCACAGAGCGATAGACATAGAAGAAACTGTCGAATAGGCAGCCAATAAAATTAAAGTTGCAGGCTAACCAGTACATTGAGGCACTATAATTTGTACAATATCCATTAGTTCACATTAAAAATAATTAAAAGCACCAGTAAAATAAAGATATACAAGAATAAGAACCCGTAATTAAAGGTCAGTATTCAAAGTGCGAAGAACAGGGTAATAAAGCCCAAGTTGGTTTAACTCTTTGGGATATGCATTTTAATCATATTGGCTGTCTTACAAAACATAAAACCAAATAAATAATTAAATATTCATTCATTCATAAATATTTAAAACGACTCGATGCAGATAAATAGGTTACGAATAACAAACAATAGGTTAAAAGTTTCTATTCGGTTCTGCAGTTCATATCTAGAGATGATATAAAATATCTGGATAATGTTCAGAACAGTTGATATGTTTGTCAAAACATATACACACTCCTGTTGCATCATGTGCTAAGTCAGTCCCCGCCTTTCTGTATATCCCCATTGAATCAACGTAATTTTTCCCGAGTGGGCCATTTATTGTTCCTCTACACCTATTTAACAAAGTGCCAGTGCAAGAATAAAGTGCCACCAAAAAAGTTTAAAAGAATGTAAAGTGCAATAAAAAGTTTCAGAGACATAATTATAAAATGTATCTTAAAATTACAGTGCAAAAGAGTAAGAGATTGGAAAAGTTAAAGACAGGTAAATAGGTCCTCGCTGGAGTTAAGGCCCTGGGGCATCTTGGTATCTAACTCCAGGATATACCTAGTTTCCAGTTTGCGGAGAAGAGCCTCCCGATTGCCACCTCGTCTAAGCGGTGGAACTGTGCCCACCACAAAGTAATTTAGATGTTCCAGACCATTGCCATGGACCTCCTTAAAGTGTCTGGCAACCGGGTAAGACGCATCACTGTTACTGATCGCCCTGATGTGCTGGAGTATCCTCTTGTGAACCTGCAACTTGGTACTGCCCACGTATTGCAGGCCACACGAACACTCCAGCACATACACAGCATAATCAGTCTTACATGTGAGTATCTTGGAAATGGACACCGGAACATCATGAAAGGGGATTTTGTAAGACGCTTTACTCGTACCATACTTGCATGCTTTGCAAGCGGTACATCTAACAAATCCCCTTCTAGAATTCAGCCATGTTTTAGTTGTAGTTAGTTCAGGGCTGCTCTTGACCAAGGTGTCACACATTGAACGTGCTTTCCGGAAGGTTAAATTTGGAGTTATAGCAAGTGACCCTCCTACACTGGGTCATTGCGAACCAAGACCCAGTTATGGTTGATTATCTTACGCAACGCCCGATGTTGTTGATTAAAAGTCATTACAATATTACAATATACATATAAACTATACAAAACATTTTACATAATATATCTTAAAAGATTCCTATTACTAACTTCCAAATAAAATAAACTCTGAAAAAAATCTGAATAATTCCCTCCCAAAAATTACAATCCCAACAACAAAAATGACTATACTCAACAAAACTACTGTATAATAAACCATAATAATTTACTATTCCAACACCAAATCCAACTAAACACAAAGAAAAGTGCTAGATAGTAAACCATAATAATTTACTATTCCAACTCCAAATCCAACTTAACTCAGGGAAAATGCTGGATAGTAAACCATAATAATGTACTATTCCAACTCCAAATACAATTAAACTCAGGGAAAGTGTTGGATAGTAATCCATAATAATTTACTATTCCAACTCCAAATCAAATTAAACTCAGGGAAAGTGATGGATAGTAAACCATAATAATTTACTATTCCAACTCCAAATCAAATTAAACTCAGGAAAAGTGCTGGATAGTAAACCATAAGGATTTTCTATTCCAACTCCAAATCCAACTAAACTCAGGGAAAGTGCTGGATAGTAAACCATAACTATTTACTATTCCAACTCCAAATCCAATTAAACTCAGGGAAAGTGCTGGATAGTAAACCATAATAATTTACTATTCCAATTAACCCCCCCATATTGATCTTTCAAACAAACAAAAATATATTCTTAACAAAAAATGTTTTACTGAATGTTTTATATTTTTTTTAAAAACAATACATTTGTTTTAAAAAAGTGTAAAATATTTAATATTTTCAAATTCTCTACAAATATTTTAAATATATAAAAATTAAAAAATATGTTTTAATTTAATTTAAAACTGAAAAAAAATATTTACAAATACAAATTGTTGATAATAATTAAAAAAATAATATTATTAAAAATCATAATTGTTTTGAAAAATTTACATAAAAATATTACACTGCACAAATAATTTCGAAATTTAGAAAAATGATCATTTAAAATTTGTAAAAAAAAATAATTCAATGCAATATTTTTAAATTACTCCCCACCCTTATCCCCTATAAGCCCAACATCCCGCTCCTAAAATATATACAAATTTAATGTTTATATTAATTTTTAATGAATATTTTTAAATTACTACCCACCCTTATCCCCTATAAACCCAACATCCCGCTCCTAAAAAGTATATTGAAACAAAAAAAACATTATTTAAACATTTAAAAATATTTAAACATTATAAATTTACTAATACAAAATTACTTAAAAATAAAAAAATTAGAATATTAAAAATAGAAACCATAAAATCGATATTATTTACATTGATATTTTAACCATCGATACTTTCAAATTTGATATATCTAAAAAACATTAAAATAGATATTTTTAACATCGATAAAACTTACCTCGATATTTAAAACAATCGATATTCTTACCTCGATATTCTTGCATATTGATATTTTTCCATCGATATTCTTTCTCTGCATCGGTCAAACACACATAATTAACAGTGTAAACCATTTGATTACACAAAAAGAACCAAGAATCAGTAAATAAAGTCAAGATGTTTTATTACAAGTTAGCAGTCAGGTTAATGTAAATCAGTCTCGAAACCAGCAGCGGCCAGTGCAGGTAAGCACGGTGGGGCAGTTTGTTCAGGGCGGGGCACTGCGGGGGGATGTCGACAGACAACGGAATAGGAGGTATTTATTTATTTAATTTGCCCTATTCTGTCGTGTGCCAACACCCCCCCTGCTCCGCCTCACCACACCACTGCGCTTACCTGCACCGGCAGCTGCTTCTCAATACCATGCGGTAAAGGTACAGCATAACAACTGGATAGTCAAACCTCCTAAAGAAGTTCAGGCACATCAGTAAGAGACAAACAGTAAGTTCAGTCACAGCAATACAAAGCATTAACAGTAGAACCTGGTGCTCAGATCTTCTCTCCTAAACAAAGTCCAAAATCACCTAATTTAAATTCTAAATTAAAGAGGATGTTAGGTCTAAAAGGATCTCAAAAAGTTAGGAAGTATGCAGGGAAGCTGTGGGAAGGTGTCAGCATTTCAGAAGCTCAGTCAAGAGTCTTCTAAGGAAGGGTAATAAGTGTTAGCCTTAGCCACACTCAGCAAAGAACCATAGGGGTAAGCAAAGAGGTCTGTATCTCTCAAAGTCCAAAGATAAAAGTGGCAAAAATCATCCTGTGAGAACACTAGTTAATACCACAAAACTCTGTGGGTAACACTCACTGATAAACCATCAGGAGTTCCATTGTCCTTTCCATTCTCACACTGTGAGCTGCAACATTAGCAGATTCTCCCAGGCAAACCCAGAGAACAACATCGTCCTTGGGTACCTGCAACTCCTTACAATATTACTGAATAAAGACTGTCAGTTAATGCTCTGGATCTCCATGTTCGTTGTCGAGGTCCTCTTCTAAGGCTCCCTATCACTAGTTCAGAGTTACATCATATTTTCAAACTAACAACCATGTCAATGTACTTGCAAGGAAAAGACATGCAAGCAGAAATGGAAAACAGTATTTTATGCAGAAAGAAATGCAGGCCTACTCATGTTAGCTTAACGTATTAACTCAATGGTGCACATTTAATATCTGTGTTGTTTGTTCACATAGAACTACAAATGAATAATGCATGTAGTATGTAAATTCAACATTAGATTCACATAGCATTTTAAGTAACTTTGGATGCACAAATACAACTTTAACTATAAACTGCATTATGGATACCAATGCAAAAACATTAGTGCACACATTTACATAAATCTCCCTTGTTTCTAATGTAAATACATTTTGATAGTATGAGGATGGTTTCATCAAATGTCTAAGGAATATATATAATTTTAATAAGGTTAAGGCACACAGTATACATGATTCTTAGTTCTACAGTGAATGCACTTCAGTACTGAGTTCAAGTACAACACTTTACATTAATAATGTTAGAGTACACCAAGTATGTAGTGTTAAGTCCATATATATATATTGCATATTTGTGATGCGTAAGGGTGGAGCCAAAATTACGCTGCTCCATTCTCCTCTCTGATGTGGAATTAAGCCATCACATTAAGGTAATAATCTTTTATCATATGGCCCACCCAAAACCTCATGGTTCTCATACATTTGTGTATGGATCATGCTGTTTCATGTCAGCATAGTATCTGCTCTGTCTGTCTTCTAGTTCTATATCTGCTATTTTTCTCTTGGTTCCCTTCTTTACTTGCAGCCTCTTGTATCCCTTATAGATTGAAAACAGTAAAAAAAAAACTGAAAAACAATTATCACAAGGGGCTTGAAGATACTTCCATCAATTCCACTCAATATGTTTCCAAACCATCTGCCGATCACAGAAAATCAATTTCCAACTACTTCCCAAACACCTGTGGCTTCTAACTGCTTCAAATCTCCCTTTAATTCAGTAATGTTTTTGATAAACGTCTTCAAGTCCTGACTTTTGTCAGGAATGTAAATAAAACATTGTTGAACTTTTAACATCCAACAGACTCTGGGGTATGTTCACAAGAACGTGCGATAACTACCGCAAGAGTAGCGTAAAGCAACTTTCAATATCGCAGCCTATCGCGGGAAAATAACCCTGTGTCAACGTGGAATTCACAACAAGTCGGTAGCAAGCGATAGTCTGACGAAACCGCGGACAATGTCCGCGATACAACCACCACGATGGAGATAAAAATACAAACCAAAAAACACGCCGATGGGCCAAAGCGCGATGAGGAAATCAGCAACAAGCAGCGCCAGGCCTGCAACACACACCTGGCAGGCGTAAAAAATCACCATAAAAGTAGAAAAAACACCCACACACAAACTGACCAACACCCAAGCACCATGGAGGCAGCCGGAGCAGGCGCAGAGGACAAGCGCAACCCCACAAGCACCCCGGACGACCAGCCTGGGACCTCGGGGACAGGGAAGGGCAAGGACAAGAAGACGAGGAAGACCAAGTTCAGTCCGCAGGCGAACAGGATCATAGTCATGGAGGTGCTGGAACACCATCAACAACTCTTCGTCACCTCCAACGTGTCATTGGGCACCAAAAATGGAATATGGCGGGACATCGTCGACAAGGTGAATGCCGTCAGAGAGCACAAGCGGACAATGGATGAGGTCAAGAGGCGATGGAATGACATCAAGTGGAAGACCAAGGAGAAACTCACCGCCAACCAGAAGGCAGCAACGCAGACCGGAGGTGGGCGCCCAGCGTCACAGCTGGAGCTGGATGACATGGAGGAGCTGGTGTCGACAGTCATCAGTGTGGAGACTGTGGCTGGAGTCGGGGGACCCGACTCTGCTCGACAGGATACAACACAACCGCAACAGGGTGAGTGACCACCAGGTACTGGGGGGACGGGGGGAGATGGCCACAATGGCACACATGCACAAGCAAGCAGTGCACAGTGCACACCCACAATGACCCTGGGTCCTCGCCCAGACCCACAGACTGTCACAATGTACAATGCCATGCTGTCTGAATGTCAACCTGTACCATGCGGCTACATACATGTGGACACATTGTAATACACCATCTCCCCTTCACATCACAGAGGCATCGTCAACACCTCCTGCAGAGCAGTCACAGCCACTCTTCACTGATGACGAGGAGGACAACACCAGCATCGACACCCAAACCATCCTAGACATCATTGACCTCATCCGCCACTCACCTCCAGGATCAGGGCAGCCCAGCTACATCGATGAGACCCCACCCACCACCCAAACCACCCAGCAGGAGGCACCCACAGCCCCAGCACCCTCCCAAGTCCCCCAGGAACAACAAATGGCCTTCCAACGCCGTGTGCTGGAGGGCCAGAGGGAGACGGCCGAGCAGGTGCGGGTGGGGTTCGACCTCATGGCTACCAAACTGGACGCCATCCTTGGGTGTCTATGTCCACCCTATGGTCTCCAACGAGCCCTGACTGACATCGCTGGAGTCATGACGCGGAGGGAAGAACAGCTGTCCGCTCAGAGTGGCCCCAGCGATGCCAGCCGTGAGCTGGCACACATGCGAAAGCTCATGGAGGACATGGTGCGGATGGAGGCGGAAAGGATGGCAGCCACCGCTGCACACCATCGAAGTGTAGCAGGGATCTACAATGCCCTGCAGTACCTGGATCATGGCATTGCTGCCACAAGGCGTGGCGCTGATGAATGCTGCTGCCCCCACACCATCCACATCCCCGCCCCTGGTGTGTCAGTGCCTCCCAGTGCGGCAGGCGTATCCACTCAGGCACCTGATGTGTCAGTGGCACACAGTGCCGCAGCCGGTACTGCAACACCCAAAGGTGGGGCAGAGCACACATCCGAGGACGTGGATGGGTTGGCTCTCAGAAGGAGGCACTAGCATACATTCCCGCCACCTGACCTTTTTCTGCTTGGTCCCGCACATGGCCTCATGACATTCCACTGACCCCCGATACACTCCGATACACTCACCTTGGACAGCGACATGGACTGCCACATCCTGTTTGACGACCAATGACACGGCGACCAGACTGCGGACTGTACCCTTCCTCTTCCGCAGTACATGCCATCCCCGGATGGACTCTGGCTGGCCCTCCACGTGCCCATATTGTGTAGTGTGCTTGGCATTGCCCTGTACCGCTCCAGCTGCATAACTGCACTGGATGTGCAATAAACATCCAGTGATGCACTGCTGTGTCATGTCTTTCATCATTCATGTGTGACTGTGTGGATGAATGTAGGGACAGTGACTTCCTTTGTGTCAATGATGTTCATCCTGTGGGATGCTAGTCAGAGGGTGCTACATTGCATTTTGTGTACCGGGTCCCGTGAACACTACAACAGGGACACATGCATCAGTCACTTCCTTGTCCGGACATGGGCTGAACCACGCCCAGAGCCCACAAGTCATTGTTGCAAGCCCTGCGCTGGTCCGGCGTACGGCAGGCCAGACCACTCCGCTAACGCTCCATCGCAGGCGTACTCGCTGGTGGTGTGCAGGTCACTGGTCTAGTTGTCAGCATGTCACAGCCACTCCCTGAGGGCAGGTTTGCACGCACACCACACCCATCCGGCACAGGCGTCACAGGCCATGTGACTCCGCCAACATAAGGGGCCGATGACGTCACATTCCCCTCTGCCGGTGGTGACTGGATGACGGACGCTCCACTGTTCTCAATCATTAAGGGCCCATGAGTTTTTGCGCACAGGGTTAGTGGCACACGAGGCCTTGTGGACGGCACGGGCCTACCACCACGTGGCACAGACTGGGGTTGCACAGGGTTAGTGGCACACGGGGCCTTGCGGACGGCACAGGCACCCCGCCACGGGACGGTGACTTTGGGTGCACTGAGTCAGTGGCACCTTAAGCTGCTGAGCGGGTGTGCAGCCTGCGATTATGCCCCGTCCCGGCGGTCCGGACAGCTAAGGTTTTGTGTGCCCTGCTGGACTGCAGTGTAGGCCAGAGCCAGCGGGCAGCGCGGACCTACCGCCACGTGGCGTCACTTCCAGGATCCCAGAGTTGGTGGCACCCATTGGGCTGAGCGGGTGTGCAGCCTGCAATGGTGCCGGGTGCACTGGTATGTCCTATGCCATGGAGTAATCAAGACCCAGCACCAAACGTGAGACCTGGTGGCCTGCGGAGCGGGGCTGCATGATGTGGAGGGTGCCATGTCCACGGGCCCCGGGCTTGTGGCTTGCAGCGGCACGTGGTGGGACCTCCTGTCTACGCGCCGGTGGTGGAAGGTGAGCATTGAGGCCTGGGTGTGCATGGGCGGGCATGCTCCGATGGGCGGCGGGAGGGGTTTGGGTGCCTCTGCCTGGGTGTGCATGGGCGGGCAGGCGATGTTGTCTTGTGCAAGTGTGTGTACTGTGCCAGTCATGTATCTGGACTCTGTTTCAGCTGACGGCTCTGACTCAGATGTGTGACCTGGTGTCCTGCTATACATACCGGCACATGGTTGGAGACACACTGGTGGCAGCAGGTGAGCAGTGTGGCCTGGGTGCGCAGGGGCGGCACTCTCTTCTTCTCTCTCTCCCTCCCTCTCTTCCTCTCTCTCTCCTTTGCTCTCTCTCTGTCCTCTGATGTGCGCAGGACACACCTTCTCATCATGTTTTTTGTCTTACAGGCTGTGACGTACGTATTGTCCCGAGGGGAGCGGCCATGTGTCTTCATTTCATTTCGGTGTTCATTTTAATAAAGTTTCATTTGTTGCTTCGAAAGTGAATGTGTGCTGCTCATTTCTGTGATGACACATGCATGTCACCAGTTGTGATTGTGCGACATCAAGCGGAATATTTTGTACATGTTTAGGTGTGGCTGATGTGGAATGTCTTTGGTCGGGGGGTGCCAGGGAGGGGTGGTTCTGGGGGTGGTGGCGGTGGTTGTTGTGGCCCTCTTGGGTGTCCAGGCCGCATGATGGGTGGCTCCATGGCATCTGTTGCCCTTCGGATGTGGCCCTGGGCTGTGCTCCCTTTTGTGGTGCTGGCTGCCGTCCGACTTTACACCAGGTCAGAGCAGGTGTAAATTTCCTGGTGCTAACGCGCCTTATCGCCTGTTTTGTGTTCTTATCGCCGATGTGGCTGGTCGTTGTGAATGCTGAGGTGTGATGTTGTCTCGATTTTTGGCACGGGAACGCCTACTCTGCATCTCATTAGCGATATTTGCGGGGGTCCTCTGTGGCGATGTTTTTTGCGGCTGCTATCGTGGGTAAACTGGTGCTGTGGGCTGTTAACACCGGCTTGTGAATGGGGAGGTAAATTTATCGCGACTTTGGCTGCGATAAAGTGCTGTTAATTCGGCGATAGCTCCTAGTGAATATGCCCCTCTGTCGTCTTTTGCGAGAAGGATGTCTAACACAAGACAGTTCTGTAAAACCATGGATCTCACAGCTACCATTTCAGTATCTACAGCTAATGAAGCACCTGCTGTACTAGACAATTTATCTACAACTGCAGACAATTTTCTAATTTTGATGTCATTCAAAATCACACCTACAGATTGCGCCAAAAATATCTCTTACTACTTCTCCAGAACTAGTTCTTCTTTGGTTCTGGATTTCTGTTCCCACACAGGATCATCAAACTGTTCCACATGATAAATCTTTGGAAAAACTATGCCTAAATAACATGTATGATAGCATCCTTTTGGCAATCTAAAATATGCATGTGCTCCACAAACATAATAAACTCCAGGAATTGTAGGAACTTTCCCTTGTAATAATGATTCCCAGTGTCCTTTAGTTTCTAATGTGTGTTCACACTCGCCCTTTTCCATAAATGTTATGCCAGCTGTGGACTTTCCTCTTTATAGCATTATTTTCCTTTATGTCTCCAATCTAAACTTAATGCAGCTTGATTCCCTGATACTTGATGCTCAGTTTCTTCTTTAGCCCACTGATATCCAATTTGAACTTTCATTTATTTAGATTCCATTTCTCTCCTTATGTCCTCAACTGAATTTATGGAGCTCTTCTCTACATAGGTTAAGATACAGATCAAATTGTTTCGGTGAACATAAACAGTGTCTAGTGTCTTGGTGGGGTTGAAAAATCCTTCAGCTCTCTCTACATTTTTAGTTTCAGGGTGCCGATTTAAATGCTTAAATATAGGAACTTCTGAAAATATCAAATCATAATTTGAAAAGTAATACTGGAAATGTCCCTGTCCATACAAAGCACTCATTAGCAAACTACAAGTAACACAATAAGTCAGAGGATTGTGATGCTGTGTGATACCCTCCTCAGCTGATGCAGGAAATTGCATACAAACGTAACAATCCCTAGCATCCACAGTGTCAATGTACCCATAAAGCAATTTGTAAGAAATATTTGAAGAATGATCTCCTTTAGAAGCATCTATGTGTAAGTCTTTCTCATCTAATGAGTGCATTCTATTATCAGTAGAAAGTGGGGTCTACTGGGTAGGTGTAGACCTAGTCCTCTCTAAACCAGCAACAGAATTAGTACTACACTTACAACTATTAAGATACTTGCTATTATGTATCTATGTCTATTGGTGTTATTATTACTATTAGGTTGCATGATTTCTCTGAACTCAGACCGTTTATGTGAAAGCAGCAGCAAAAGTAGTTTTCGTTAGTTTCCAACTGTGCAAATAGCAAACAATGTCCATGCTATCAAATTGCAATCATAGTATTTACAAGGCCTTTGTGAGTCTTCATTAGCCAAATTCCATGTATGTATAAGTGAGAACCTTATACTCCTTCAGCAGACTCGGACCTAGGTGCTCTTCTTAATTCCCTACAAAGGGGCCGATTCCGATCTCGGCCGGTAGGGCTCCGAATCGGACTCGGCATTACCGGATCCGATTCGGAGCCCTGTTTCCCGACCGAGTCGGACGTGCGTCCGGGCGAGCGAGTACGATGCGAACGCACGCGAAATCGCCGACCGACTCGTTCGCGGGACCCAACCGCTCCGACCGACTCGCACGGACACGACTCGCACCGCACAATGGAGACGTTCCCCGGCCGGGTAAGTACGATGCGCGCCGCGAGCAGTCCGACCGACTCGCACCGTCCGGCTCAAAAGAGTAGTCGGAGCCGCACTTTGGGGGTCCGTGTCGGACCCCCCTGTACGCCTAGCCGCGCGAGTCGCACACAGGGGGGACCCATGGGTCCCCCCTACCTTTGCATGTACGGCGCGACCCGCTTCGACACGTACCCGCTGTAGGGGGCGCTCTTGTTCGCCTCGCACCCATTGAGTCAATGGGAGCCCGCGTACGCGGTGTACGACCGGCTCCCATTGACTTCAATGGGAGCCCGACCGAATCGAGTCCGATAGCATGCGAACGCATCGTACTCGTTCGGTCGGACTGCTAGGGTCCGATTCGGTCGGAAATCTCTCCGGGTCCGGCTCGGTCGGAGAGATTTCCGGCCTGAATCGGAATCGGCCCCAGAGTCTATTTAAATGTCTCTAACAAAGGAACAGTTCAACTTTACTAATGATCGCATCCAGAATAAAGTGTCTCAGTGTGTTTAGTGTCAATGAAATTTCAAAACTCAGTACAGCCACAAAGTTCAGTTCAAGGAGGCTCAGTTGGATTCGACTTGTAATAGCAAAATGTCAAAAATTCTCTCTCCCAATCAATACCAGCAAGGTATGTCCATTCAGGTGAGGAATACCTCTGACAGGGTACTCTTGCTCTCTTTGATCTCCTTACTACTGGCCATTCATCATCACTGCCACTAAGGCCAGATTCCTTAGTATATTCTGGGATAGTGTGTGGCACACATGCACTTCATGCAAATTTTGTCTTCTTTCCTCCTGTCCTCTTGGCCACTAGTCTTCAGGCACTACTTGCGTTATTATGGCACTAGGCCCTTTGCCAGGGTCTGATTCTGACACAGTCTTTTCTTTCTTTAAAATCTTTATTCGATCACTTATTAGAGATCATAAAAGCACAAATTCATTACAGACACATTTTGTGTAAAATACAGACAGTATTATGCATCAAATAAAACTTTCAAGTCTTAATAAGGGTTTTAGTGGTTAATGTGCTCGGGTGCCTCATTTACATACGTTAAATTCATGGTTACAAGAATTAATTGATTAACTTCTCAGGCTACCCTGGGTCTTTCTCTTTTCATGCAAGCCCACAGAAAAGTGGCTACAGAAAAACAGACAAATGGGTCTGGGAGGGACTTTAAAAAGTCAAGTGCCACCCTACATTTGATAAAATTATGATGTCTTAAAATTGGAAGAATAAAAGCTTCTCTTTCTGTTTGATAAAATTTGCAGAACAATACAAGCTGAAGATCTGACTGGGACGACTGACTCACATGGGCATGGAATCAAATCTGCGTGTTTAAATTGCTTCGCTGGGAAACCTAGCATCAGAGGAATGAGGTTAATGCGAAAATTCAAGAGAATGAATCTATGCTGTCTAGACGTAACGCTGGATAAATATGAAAAACCTTCCTCTGGTCTTTGAGGAATAAGGTCATATGTGAGTGACGCTTTTTGGTGCGGATTCTTTTCTCTGCAGGCGAAATTAGCCCTCTGCATAAATGCCTCAGTAATTTCCTGTTTGGAGACCCTTCTACAGGATGCAGGCTCCCTGAATAATTTGCCCCGTCCAATTGCACTCAGTTCAGCCTCTACGTATCTGAGCCAGCTAATCTTATTATAATGCTCCAGTTTCAGGAAATCATCAATTATACGTTGCGTTAAGTTAATAGTAGTCCTACGCCAGATTGAAAACCATAGCAAATTTGGCGCCAATCTAAATGAATCTGCCATATAAGGCAGCCCCAATTCGCTATGTAAAATGGAATTAGAGAAGGATTGGGGGAGTGACACCCTGTTTTTAAAAAAGCTATCTTCCAATGTTTGGAGTTATTCGATCTGGGCCATCCCCCAGACTCCCGCCCCATAAGTTTACGGCTGACTTTGTTTTTACAAGGTATATCTTTTTGATGGGGTCCATGGAACTTGTACCCAGCTTCTTAGCAAAGCCCTTAATAGCTTGGAGACTTCTTTCCATACCTAGGGCTCTTGCAGTCACCAGGTTTACCCAAGAGTGGTTTTTATCGAATAGTACACCCAGGTATGGAAAGGATTCTACAACCTCAATTTTCTTTGATCCCAGATGAAAATAAGGGGATTTTGAACCTTTAGCTGCTCCTGCTATAATGATGAAGGATTTTGATTCATTCACCCTTAGATCTAGTGAGGCCATGAATGAGGCATACGTTGTTATCAGGCCTTGCAGGGCTACCCCAGTCCTGGCAATTAAGACAGCATCATCAGCATATGCCAATATTGGGAGGGGAGTGCTTTCAAAAGTGGGCACGTCCCGAGGGGAGTCAGTCAGGGCAGCCTCCACCCCATTTGTGTAGATGGAGAAAAGAAACGGGGTAAGTACGCAACCCTGTCTGACTCCTCTCTCAATCTTGAATGAACGTGTGCATTCCCCGTTAATGCCATACAGTACACAGGCAGTGGCATTGGCGTATAGCTGTCGGATGAAATGAAGTATTGGTGGATCAATCCCCATCTCCTCCATCATAGACCACAGCCTATGATGGGATACACAGTCAAAGGCCGCTGACAGGTCCATAAAGACCATGTAGATCTTCCCGCCTTTGACATTGGTGTATTTGTTAATGCAAAGTGAGAGATTGAGGCATTGGTCAACAGTCCCCTCCCCCCTCTGGAAGCCATATTGGGCCTGCATCAATATGTTATTTTCCTGGGCCCAGTCCTCCAGTCTAGCTAGTAAGATCCGGCCCATAAGTTTGGCCGTGGTATCCAGTAGGGAGATGGGTCTGTAGTTCTTAGGACTGCTTCTATCCCCTTTCTTATAGATCAGAACTATTATACTGTGCTTCCAGAACGGTGGAGGGCCCTCTGTCACTATGCTGTTAAATACATTGGTTAATAAGGGGGCCCACAGATCATGGTTATCTTGAAAGAGATCGATCGGCACCCCATCTGGCACCGGAGCCTTCCCTGGTGCACAGGCCTCCAACCCTTTTATGACTTCGCAAAGTGAAAGGAAAGTTTTAAGGTACCTTGCGGTGGATAACTTACATCAGGTAGCGGGGAGGCGGGAGGGGTATCAGAGCCAAATATACCTTCAAAATATCCCACCCATGCGTCCTCGCTTACGTGTACATCCAGGGATGGGTCTTTAGGCTCTTTAAAATATGGTGTGTTTATGACTTTCCAGAACTCGCTGCCACTACCCGAATTAGCAGCCTGCTGGAGGTCGTCCCAAGCTTTCTCCCTAATGTCCTTCTCTCTTTTCCTTCTAGAGATCTTCTAATCTCTACGTAACGTTCCTATCTGAGCTGGGTCTCTCGGCTGGGTTTTTAAAGCGTTAACAGTGGATCTTCTAGCTGACGAGCACGATGAGTCGAACCAGCCTCTTGCCATTGGACCATTTGCACGTTTGGGGCGAGTCAGTGCGTCGTTTAGTTTCTCTATCAGGGCTCTTAACTGAGAAACTAGTAATGTTGGCGCAGACTCCACAGATAGACATAGTAAGATATCATCCCTTGTTTGTGCTATGAATTCATACATTCTGCTCAACCACCTGCACCCACTTCAATCGGTACCCGTTTTTCCTGGTTAAAGTCATGTTTTCAACTACCTGCTGCTGTTTATTCAGCTTATGGGGGATGTTTAGGTGGCTAAGTAGGATTGCGTGGTCACTGTAACAGGTGAAAGTAGTATCTATGCGGGCGACTTTCCCACTAATTGTAGATGAGACTAAAATAAAGTCAATAGTAGACTCATAATTGATCCTCCTAAATGTTTTCGCTATATTTCCCTCTTTTGTGTTATTTGTTACTCCCAAGTTTCTTATGTAAAGGAGTTTATTAAGACTGTCACCATAATCATTATGGGTGAAATGAAGGAGGGAATTACCCTGGTGCTCTGCGAGCCCGCACACCGTAGCCTCTTTGTACTTACAGAGGTGAGCATTAAAATCCCCCACCCAGATAATGTTTGGAGGGCCCTTTTTGTAGAAGAGTTTACTTTTTCCAGTTCCCTATTTAGTTCCTCTACCACTAGTTTCCTGCGGCTCCCAGTTTCATTGTTATAGAAGTTAATTAGAAGCCAGGGTCTGTCATCTATGCCTTTGAGTAAAAGCAAATGAAAATGTTTATTCTGGGATCCGACCAACCATACTTGCAGGGGGAAGGTGTTAGATATTAAGGTTAATAATCCCCCCTTCGCTATGCCTGACACTGAGTCTACTGCAGCTGTGTAGAAGGACCAGTAACCCGAAACGAAAACGGGCTCCGTGGCCCAAGTTTCTTGAAAGCAGATGACCTCCAGGGGATGCCAAAGTTTATGCCACTGGTCGTTTCCTAGTTTTTGAGTAATTCCTGCTACATTCCAGGAGGCTAGTCTGGTCTTACTAGGGTTAGCCAAGCTCGGGAGTTGGGGACTCGGCGGGCTCCCCTGTCTTAAAGGGGCTAGGTTGTCTGGAAAGTTGGTGCTTTCAGTAAGGGAATATGTAACTGGGGTTAGTCAGTCACAGGTCTCCAGATCTGAGAGGGCAGCAAATCTATTGTAAAGCCCCACCCCCACGACGCTACTGTGGCTCCCCCGTAACTTAATTGATGGCCTTGTCTTTGCATCCGACCCCTGCCCTGTGTTAGTCCTTGCATATAAAAGTGTTCCAGGGATAAGGGTATGATCTGGGTACTCCTGGCTGGCATTCTATGGCGATTACTTAAAAGAGAATTGACCACGTATACATTATTGAAATTTACCACCACACAGTCACCATCAATAGATTTAGTAGAGCTGCCCACCCAACCCACTCTCCGGGCCATAATAATCTCACGGGACAGCGGATAGTTTCTCATTCCTATATCCATTAAGTGGTGTGAGAGACAGTGCAAACATTTATCCATTAGCTGTGAGGTGGATTCAAGCTGATTGTCCCGCAGAAGTGGTACATTTGCCAAAACCAAGACTAGGGGGAAGCTGCAGGCGGAAGATGTAGGACTTGTTGCACTTGTTGTGGTTGTTTATTAGCGCTCACCCATGGGCTGTCTTGTAATTGGTTTATCTGTAAGTCACCACCTGTGTCCCCCTGGGGCTCTCGAACCTGTTGTGCAGTGCCCGTTTTACCTGGTGGTGGTAAATTTGGGCCTCCAAACAGTTATGGCGAGCAGTAGCTGTAGAAAGTGGCCCACCGGGCAGTGTGGCAGAAGTTAGTGAAGGGTGCGGTGAAGTTGGCCCCGACACATCCGGGTTACTGCGGACCTGATGTAAGGTCTTGTCCACGATAACAGGTGCCCGCTCCATAAGCGGGCGCTCTGGGGGGCGGTGGAGCGAAGCATTTAGGGCCTCCAGGGCGACTAGACGCTCTCCAATGGTTGTCAATTTGGTTAGGATTGGATCCAACAGAGAGGACATCAGTTTAATTATTCCAGCCCAGAACGCATCATCCAGTGTTACAGATGGAAATACGGTGTTTACACTGGGTAGTGATAGGGGACTCTCTGTGGGTGTCTTGGAGTTTCCATGCTTGGGTTTCTGGGCTCGATTTGGAATTGATGTCTTGGCCTTAGGCTTCAGAGTTCCACCACCCCTTTGTCGCTTAGCTGGTGGGTCGTTGGAGGAGTCAATGAGAGGGGAGTGCTCAGGCCCCTTACTAGATACGGCAGGAACAGCCGGTGAGAATGACAGAATTTTCTCCCCAGTACAAGGTAGGCTAGGGGATGTTGTGAGTTGTAGAGGCTGAGTATGGAGGACCTCCTCAGGGGCACTCCCTGTGGGTAACTTCATTGGAAGAAGGAGGGGCTCTAAGGATAGTCGCCTCTGAGTGAGTTCGATTATGTGGGTGAGTACGCTCACTGCTCTGTATAGAAATGCGTCCAGTGTAGCTACTGCCCCTCCACCCGTTTTCTCTATGTGGCCTTTCCTCTTCACCATTGTGTCAATAAAAAAGTTAAAATCACAGTACCTTGAGTTGGATGCTGGACGTTAGAGGGTCCGATGGGCATGGATGGTCCCGCCCTTGACCCGGGCTTTGCCCGGGCGCATCCCGCGCCACAGGTCAGCATCGCCTTTTTGTGTGCGTTTGCATGCAGAGGGGGTCAGGATATGAAGTCCCCCCAGCGAGGCCCCAGCAGCGTCCAGGAATCACCAGCAAGCAGGCAGTAATGCGGCTACAAGGCGCCGCGGGTCAGCGCCGCCTTTTTATGCGCGTTCGCGCGCAGTGGGGGCCTGGATATGAAGTCCTCCCAGCGAGGCCCCCAGCAGCATCCAGGAATCACCAGCAAGCAGGCACAGTCAACACTACAGGATGTGACCCTCTTGAACTCACTTCAACGGTAGACTCAGTCAGACCCTCCTCAGGCCAAACATGTGCTGTCCCAGACTCTTGCTGGTCCCCAACAGCTTGACTAACCTGCTCCTTTTGTCTCACTGTAACCACCGCCATTTCAGGGAGAGGTGCTGTTACATCATCAAGGAGACACAGGACTCTGCGATTATGCGCAGCGTGCACCCTGTTGGGGAGACCTGTGCACTTCACAGCTGTTGTAGTGACCAAGATGACTTGGTAAAGCCTTCGCCACCGAGGTTCCAAACACAATTGGAACCTCGGTGGCTTTTTCACCATAACCCAGTGGTTCATGACTTCGGACAGTTATAGTCACAATGGGGATTTACTGTTAATTATATGTTTGACCAAGTGCTAACTCCCATCACCTCTCAGTCACACAAATAGACCCATTGAATAACCAATGGTAAGAGTGTTGGCCCAGCACTGGATCAACTGGTAGCAGAGGATGGTTTCATCAAGTGTCTAAGGAGTATATGTCATTTTAATAAGGTTAAGGCACACAGTGTATATGATTCCAAGTTCTACAGTGAATGCACTTCAGTACTGAGTTCAAGTGCAACACTTTACATTAAGAAAGTTAGAACACAGCAAGTATGTAGTGCTAAGTGCATATATAAATAGCATATTTGTGATGTGCAAGGGTGAAGCCAAAATTACACTGCTCCATTCCCCTCTCTAATGTGGAATCAAGTGTGGGAAGGTCACTCGTCAACTGAAGAGCTGGAGGAATTATGGCAAGTATCCTTATGAACACTTTATTCTGTAATTAAGTCCCCTGCTTGTCTTTACCCTGCACAGAATCTACTGGTCACCGGCTAAATTGGCTAAGATAAGAAGTGGTGGAGAGGCTAAGTGTAAAAGGTGTGGAGCTCGAGAAGCAGATGACATTCATGTGTTTGCCAATTGCCCGGCACTGGAGGAAATTTGGAGGAAAGAGGGTAAGACAATATCCAAAATCGTGGGTGCGGAAGTAAAGGTAAGACCCACCTCAATTGTGTTTGGTGTACAGTTTGGATCCAGTTTGATTGGCCTCTCTAAGCTTCAAAAGGAGTTAATATTGTACATAGTCCTCCAGGCAAGGAGGGAGATATGCAAGAGGTGGTGTCACGTCACAGCTCCTAATTGGAGTAGGTGGTGGAACTATGTATGACACTTTAGGAATCTAGATCAGAAGCTGAACCCAAATAAAAGGAAGGCTGAACAGGGTTTAATTTGGATTTTACTGGACACCAACAGAAGAGCATGAAGTCCAATGATTAAACCTCTTGGTCAGCATGTGGTGTAAGGCACTGGGTGTTACTGGGTGCAAACATCGGTTGAGAATATACCCCCGATACAAGCACATGTGTCAGTGGCGATCAGGAGGGCACTTGCTTATAAGAGGTAATATGAGGACAATAAAAAAAAGAACGATAGAACACACCAAGTATGCAGTGCTAAGTGCACATATATATTGCGTATTTGTGACGTGTAAGGGTGGAGCTAAAATTATGCTGCACCACTAATAGTCAGTGGATGTGGACAATAAAAAGTGCCAAATACTATCCTCTCTTCAAAATCTCCTTAATTCTTATAAGCATGCTTGGGCAGTGTTTTTGGTCAGGGATTTTAATATACACTTTGAACCTTATGAGCCAGTTTTGTCATTCTTGGTAGATGAAGATAAGCAGTGGGGAATCCCTGAAATTTTTTGCTCTCTCAGTGAGCAAATGGTCAAAGGTGGAGAAACAATGATTCTACCTCACATGGGAGTCTGGGCTGCGAGCGGTAAATGGACGCTTCAACTCAGATCACAGGGCCAATCGAACTTTTAAGAGGGGCAGCTCTTTAAGTTATACCTATTACATCTTATTGGATCATAGATTATGGTCATACACAAGTAATTTCTGAGTTTTATTTCGCCCGGATACTGACCATAATACTTCTAGTACCGGAGATATTTTCCCTCTCCCGTGATTTCGAAGTAGAGTCCTACTCTGCTCCCCTGGTAGTTGCTAATAACCAAAGAAATGTCAAATGGGCGAACATAATAAATGATACTTCCAAGTTGGGCAGAGTTTACCAGGCTTTTGTGGATTTCGTAGGTCATTATGATACAGCTGGCCTTATAGATAGTAACTGTTCTTTTTCATACCGAGTTTTTACCTACATTAAGACCAATATTCCTGTTGCATGCCAAAAGCAAAACTAGCTTGAATTCATCCTGTCCGTGATTTAACCAGTAGTGCAGAAAGGCCAAGTTAGGGCTGCTTGAAGCCACTAGAAAAGGTACACAAATCAAACTAACTGCAACCAGAAAATTATATAAGTGTACCCTGAGGACTAACAAGAAAGGTCAGAACTCACCGAGTCCTTAAAAAAGAAAGATATCCAAACTTTTTGGAAAATTATTGCGGCAGGTAGTTGAACGATCACTCCCCAACCTGATTTATTTGTTTCGCCTGAGCAGCGGGCCCATTATTTTTCTTCCCTTTACAAAGAGTCTGATACATCTAAATTAACTATTACGAGTGATATTAAGGAAGGAGACCAGTGCTCTTTAAGTTCGCAGAGTATTAAAAAAATACCTTCTATGTGCACTTTTTCCCTAAAAGAGACAGAGGCTGCGCTCCAGTTAGTAAAGCGGGGGAAGGCTCCAGGGCCTGATTGCATTCCAGGTGAATTGTTTCTTTCAGAACCAGAGGTCTGGATTCCATACCTCAACACCATGGTAAATACTGTCTCTAGGGAACAAGATCTGCCTGAGACGTGGCGTGGCGCAATAATTGTCCCCATCCACAAGAAGGGTGCAAGAGACAAACCAGAAAAGTGTAGGCCAATTAGCCTGATAGATATTCTCCAAAAGATCTTTGCCAGGCATGTTCTCTTTCTCCTCCTAGCTTGGATGGAAGAACATCAGATTTTATCTGACTTCCAGGCTGGTTTTTGAGAGAAGACTAGTACCCTGGACCAGGTGTTTCTATTTTCATTATTTGCTGGAAGCACATCACGTTAAGAAAAGATCACCTTTATGTGGCCTTCATGGACCTGAAGGGCACTTTTGATTTAGTTCCCAGGAAATGTCTGTGGGATGTCCTTAAACAATATCACATCCCTGAAGATCTTTTGATAATTCTAATTAAATTACAAACTGGTACCTTTGCTCAAGTAAGGTGGAATATTCTAAGAGACCTCAACAACAGAATTTCAATAGACCGTGGGGTTAGGCAAAGGTGTGTATTAGCCCCTACCCTATTCAGCTTATGTATAAATGGCCTGGTGGAATGGCTGAATAGGTGTCACCATGATGCTCCTAAATTAGCAAATATCAGCATTCAGGTGCTGATGTTTGTAGACAATACCCTCCTTACATCACATACCCCCATGGGTCTCCAAGTACTGCTGGATAAATTTCACAAATTTTCTGAGATGAGAGGACTTGAAATAAATGCAGGGAAGACAAGATTTATGGCCTTAAACCCCCAATGTGCATTTAAAGGTAGAATGAAAGTAGATGGTATCCCTATTGAGTGGGTCAGGAGTTTTGACTATTTAGGAAAGAGACTATTCAGACAAAGTCAGATAAAGTCAATCTTTGCTAATACATCGTTCGTCAGTCATTCTTAAAATTTTTAGATGTACTTCTAGTAGGGCACTGTCTCCAGTATTGGAGGTACACAGAGGAGTTGCACTTGGGAGGGTCTGTATGGGTCTGATATTTGAGGATTTTGTGATATTAGCACCCTAGTTTGCACAGAAAACAACTTCCTATGGTCTC
This sequence comes from Calotriton arnoldi, assembly GCA_963921515.1. Classification (NCBI taxonomy): domain Eukaryota; kingdom Metazoa; phylum Chordata; class Amphibia; order Caudata; family Salamandridae; genus Calotriton; species Calotriton arnoldi. The sequence goes on along the minus strand of CAWUFW010012441.1, from coordinate 311,741 downwards.
TACTTAATTTACCAAGCACTACTCTGATGATACCTTTGAGGCGGTACCTGGACCTACAGAGGGTTGACCATATTGTCTTGTTTAAGGATTATAAAATATTGGATCAGAGTCTGGTACACACCGGAATTGGCCTCATACAGGTTGATCCTGAAAGAACTGCTAGCACTAGATAGGAGCTGCTCCACTCCCTGGCTAAAGGTGGTCAAGGACCTCTGCAGTAGTTTACATATGACTGAAATGTGGGCCAACCCAGAAAACCTGGGTAGCAATGTGGCATCTCAGATCAAGAGGATTTAGTGGGAATATTTTGTTATTGAAACCTGGAGAGGTGCTCGGCCGGAGCGTGTGATAGATAGGCTTTTAGCCCAAAAGATTCTTCCAGAATACGAGCCTTATATGGATAGGATTGTTCCGCATCAAGCCAAAACATTAAACTTTCATTTCAGAATTGGCACTCTTCCTCTTAATTTGCTGACAGCAAAGTGGAAAGGGGTAAACAGCCAAGCGGAGGAGTGTCCTTTCTACCCTTCTGTGAAGGAAACTGAGGCCCATTTCTTACTCTTTTGCCCAAAATATAATTTGCCCGGTTTCGTTTCATTTAGTAAGCTTTATTCGGTTCAGATAGCAACCATAAAAGCAAATATACATACACAAGCGTTAAAATCCAATTACAGTTTCATATAACTACAAATAAACATACACAATCAGTTCAGTGCAATTGTAATCTATAAATTCATTCTATTGATCCGTTAAAAAACCATACTTTTTCTTGCATAAATTGATTTTAAAATGTATGTCGCGGCATAAAAACAGATCTCGGGGTCTCTTAATGTAAACAGTAGACTCATAGCAGCTTGGATAGTTGTAACATTATATCTTTTAAACAGAGGTTTTAAATAAACAATTCTATAGTTCAGATACAGTTCACATAATAATAAAAAGTGCATGGTGCTCTGTTTGGTGTAATTATCGCATGGGCAAGGGCTGACTGGGAGCTGTTTCGTTTCTGGAAAAGCGACTAAATGATGAACAAGGCCTAGTCTCATCCTCGTTAATACAAAACGGTGGGAGGGTCTTGAAACAAGTGATAAATAGCTTTGAAAGCCGACAGTGTCAATATACAAATGGTACAGCTGATATGTAGCATGTTTCTCCACAGATCCCATCCTGCGCTCCTTCTTATGAGCCAAGAAAGTGACCTTGATCTCCTGTTTGGACAGGCCTATCACATCTGACAGATTTCCCGGAATTGGGAGCTTAAATATATCTTTATATGCCATTGCAATATAATTTAACCATGGGATTTTATAACAATTGTCTAATCGTAGGCAGTCCTTTATAATAGTTTGTGTAAGTATGGTCTCCTCTTTAGACCAAATTGATCTCCATAACAGAAATGGTCTCATTGCAATCAGGTCTGACAAATGGTCAAGCCCCACTTCAAAATGGATTAACTCTGAGGATGCTGAGACAGGCAGGCAGGCACAAGAGCTTTTTTAAAAAGGAATTTTCCTGTAATTGCATTTCTTGGCTAGAGTGGTATCCCCATACCCCTGCGCCATATAGTGCAATAGAGGCACATCTAGCTTTGTATATATAGGTCATATCCTTAATTCGGCGATCCCCTAATTTGGAGGCAAAACTAAACACCCTGTGTACACTTTTTGCCATCTTGGCCCGGACATTTAACATTTCACGTGACCACTTGCCGTTACCCGAGAAAGTTATCCCCAGGTAGCAGAAATTGTCGATGGATTCCACTCTTTCCCTGTCTATAAAATAACATTTCGTTTTCTTGGGTTTTATTCCACAGACCATTGTATATGTTTTGGCCTTGTTGATCAGCAGCTTCCTTCCCTTAATGAAATCAACGAACCCATCAATTAGACGCTGTAGGCCTATCGGTGTCCTAGATAAAAGTACTGCATCATCTGCGTAGAGCAGGACGGGTATATCCTGGCCATCTGCTTGGGGGGCATCCGCCTGTATCGTCTTAAGTGCTGCGTCTACTTCATTAATAAATAGAATAAAAAGCAGTGGTGCCAAGACGCAGCCTTGGCGGATGCCACATTTGACATTAAAATTTGGAGTGCATTCGCCCCCATGGCCATACCGGACACTGGTCAATAATTTCTCGTACAGCCTCGCAAGAAAATAAATAATAGACTCTGGAGCACCAAGATTAAGTAAAAATGGCCAAAGTATTGCATGATCCACTAAATCAAAGGCGCTGCTAAGATCAGCAAAACATAAAAAGAGACCCCTTGTTTAGCACATGTATATTTACCAATTAAAAGCTCCAAATTAATACACTGTTCCAACGTACCTAGCCCTTTTCTAAAACCAAGTTGTGCTTTCGTTAAAACTCGTTATCTACAACCTACCCTTCCAATCTTACAAGTAAAACCCTGCTCATCACCTTCACAGATGAATCTAGAAGGGAAATCGGCCGATAGTTCTTGGCTTCCGATGTATTCCCCTTTTGTAGATGGGGATAACAACTGATTGACCCCATGCCAGGAACTTCCTCTATGACTGCGGCATTGAAGACTCTGTAAGTATCGGGCCCCATAGATCAGGCACGGTTTTAGCAGGGATATCTATGGGTACACCGTCTGCCGGCGCTTCCTCCTTTTACGCTTCCTAATTCCTAACTCGACCTCATCAAGAGTGATATTTAGGGAATACGGCTATTTCCTGGGGAGAAGAACTCAAAGTCTTCATCACATGGGTTAAAAATACTGGTAAAATGTAAAACCCATTCCTCACAGCTAACATGACTTAAAATTCTGGGTGAGTATCATTTTTAAGAAATGATGAATTGACTATTTCCCAAAACAGCTTATTGTTGGATGTGACCGCAGCCAGTGAGTGTTATCCCAAGCCTCTCTGAGCTCCCTTCCTCTGTTTCTCTACAAGTAATTTAGTTGTAATCTAGTCTTAGTTTTTGGATTAACATTTTATCCTCAGGTCTAGTGGAGAGTAGATGTTTTAGCTGGTTCAGCGAGTTCGTACAGTGGGGTATGGTTAAACTTAACCCCTGAATCTGTGACTGCTTCCTACTCGTGGGGTGCGGTTAATAGCTTATTGATGGTATTGTTAATTTTGCTAAAATTAATTAATATTGTAAGCTGTCTAAATCAACAAGACTATCATAAATCTCCTTGTCACATTCCAAAAACTATATTTTTTAAGATGTTAGCTGGGTTGATACTCTTCCACCTGATTCTAGTTCCATTGGGTCTACACGGCGAATATTACCTACTAACTGCTTGTTGCTATCACTTATGTCTCCACACAGCCAATGCATGATAATACAGTTGTGGTCACTAAGTAACAATTGCCATCCATGGGGTGGAACATAGGTGCACGATATTGGTGGATACTAAAATATGATCAATCGTAGTGTTAGCATTTCTTCCAGTGAAGGTAGGTATTCTCGCTACCGTTCTCGTCCAAGGCACATTGCATTACATCAAGATCATTATTTTGCCAGGACTAAATTTAAGGTATCTATAGATGTTATGCGGAAAATGTATACAATTTGCCCCCATCACCTCTAACCACAAACCTTGGTCATAGACAAGGTACAAATTGGGGTGTTAAAATCTCCGACCCATACAATGGCAAGATTTGTGTTTATGGCTGTGACCAAATTATCTATTTCCTTTTCTATTTCAATGACCACATTGTGACGAGTTGAGTCAAAAAATTGTATTATAGTAATTGATCAACAAGACATCCCAATCCATCTTTACGTAACCATAACAATTGGGTATCGTCCTCACTGATAACCCTTTTAGCAACCAAAGGCAAGCCGATTCGATAGAAGGATTAACAGCCTCCTTCGCCCCCACAGCTGCTAGGTGTAGCTAGAGATTATAAGAAGTAAACCCTTCAAAATTAACATGGATTATACTCCAGGTTTCTTGTAGACAAATTATGTCAAGTTTATTAATAAAGTCCTCCCAACCCAACTTGTCCTTTTTACTAGCCAGTCCATATATTCCTGGGCAGCAGAAGAAAGCTATAAATTTGTGTTCCCTAGTCCATCAAAGGGACGCCCACTATGCTCGTACTGACGTCTCCTCCTTAGTGGGAGGGTCCAGAACTAGGGGGTCTAACAATGTTTCTATAAACTGCTCTCTTGGCCGCCTGACTGACATCAAGACTAGGCCTCATTCTCGGTGCTTTTGAATGGCTAAGGCAAGAGAATTTATGCCTTAGTTTTGAGGTTTAAATTTATTGATATAGCTCTGTAATGTTGATAATCTCTTTCTCTTGGGGTCCTGCATCCAACCTCCCACATACTGTGACTCCGCTCCCTAAAAGGTGGGCATGGAAGCTCTTTGTCAATCGTGTTGTCTTCCCAAGAGTGCTTAATGATAGGAATCTATTGAAGGTGGGTATTGTGTAATGTGACTGCGCTAACACTGCTGGGGTGGCCCTACACTCTCCTGTTCACCTGCTCTATTGGGGGTAGCATGTATAAGTGTCTATAAAAAACCCCAGAGGTAAAAGTGATACATTAAAATCATTATGTGCTATTGCACCCGCTCTTTCCAGGAAAGTTCTGGCCTGTACTAGGTTCTGGTGCTAATGATTACGCATTCACCTTGTAGTGTCTTTTTTAACGGTCCCATCCACCATTTTCTGGTTAAGAGAATCTGGTCAGCATGATCCACTGGGTAGCTGCAATTCTTGTTTAACCAGTGCACCACTTTATTTTTAAGAGAATGATCTGTTTCCTTTTGGCCCGGCTCAAGTTGGGGTACATTCACCATAACTGCCACGTATGGGCAGCATTCTGGGGGTAGGTTTATCGGTATACCTGTTCTTCCCAAAGGGCCCGCTATTCTCCCTGTGATCGCTAGGCACCTGAGACAACTCTGCCCGTTTAACCCTATCCCCTCTATTGTGGCAGGGTAGGTTACTCATCGTCGCTTTCGGTCTAAAGCCTGTTAAAGCCAAATTGGTACCTGTTTTGGGCACTTCCAGGTTGTTCCCTACGACCCCCCAACCCCTGCTATCCCTATTGTTAACACTTGGGGTACTGTCTATAATTTCCACAGCGGTTATACCCAGTTGCACTTGTTCCAGTGATCCCCCCTGTGGCCCCTTTGCGTTCGCCCTTAGGTTTTCGTTATTATGTTTTAATAAACCACTAAGTTTAGCAACTACTTCATGAAGTTTATCTATTTTATCATGAAGTGGGCTAATGAGTGTTTCAAGTTTCTGATTAAAAAGGGCTACAATCTGATCAATTTGTGAAGACCCCAAATCAGAGGGTTTTTCTGGTACTTTAACAATAGTGTTTGGTAGTGGGCCTTTTTTACTTTTGCTAATAGTCCCTGTTTTCGCTTGGCTATTTCTACAGCCCCTTTTCCTTTTCGGTGTAGGAGAACCAGTAGGTGAATGCTGTAGTGGCACATCAGGTAAAATAACTACATCAATGTCTGTCGTCCCTGAGCACACTTTGTCAGGTGGGGCTGTAACTTTTTCAGTGTTCGGGCAGTTTCAATTTCATACTGGGAAGTCCCAGAAACCAGCCCCGTTATTTCTTCAATCCCCGAGCCTGTGCCTAATGAGAGGCGGCGTTCCGCCCTATCAATTTAATCATTAATAGCACTAACAGCCCGTACTAAGTAGGAGTCGATGGTGGAGCATGGTTGATCAACAACAGCTTTATCAGTTTTGTGTAATTTGCGTTTCGACATCCTACTAATTACTACAGTCACACTGTGACCTTAGGGTAAGGGGGCAGACAGGACACAGGGAAAGAAGCCAAAAATGCCCGGTACAGATCGTACAATGTGCAAAACTGCAGAGTGCCAGATATATAAGGTGCAAAAGTGCCAATAAAAGTTCGTAATACAGAATACCAGGATATATACCGCAGGGACAAAGATAATTAAAAGGGCTAGGTACCACTATAAAATATAAAAGATACGATCCACAGACAATAAAATACGTTATGCTACACAGACCTTAGCTGAATCTTTAGCTCGCTTACTTATAAGTTTGTACACAATTGAAATCAAGAAATGACAATAGCTATGTCCAACTGCAGTTCGGTTCCAGAGTGATCCGTAGTAGCAGGACGAATAACAAAACACCCAGCACAACCTCCAATAGTAGTGTCCTATACTTCTACGTTAGTTACTCACTGGCTTTTCTACGCTGGCTGCAGTTCATTAGACCAGTACGTCCACTCATTCCTTAGGTGATCACGAAACCAAGAGGGGTGGCCCTGCCCTGTCTCTTCCTGGCGATGACGGGCGCAGACGGGCCCGCCCTTGGCCCGGGCTTTTCCCGGGCACGCCCGCGCGCGGCCCGCGCTGCGGGATGCCGGTAGGGTATTTAATTGCACTTCCGGGCGCGTGATGCAGGGTCAGGGAGCAGGCAACTTTGCTGGGGCTGCTGGGGGCTGTAGTCGCGGTGGCCGTTCCCCTCACGGCTTGATGAAACTGCGAAAGCCTTTCCACTCACGGCTGGCGGCAGGCAAATGAAGCCGTTCCCCTCACGGCTGGAAGAAAAAGCAAAGTGGCGCGACCCGCGCTGCGGGATGCCGGTAGGGTTTTTAATTGCGCCTCCGGGCGCGTGATGCAGCGTCAGGGAGCAGGCAACGTTGCTGGGGCTGCTGGAGGCTGTAGTCGCGGTGGCCGTTCCCCTCACGGCTTGATGAAACTGCGAAAGCCGTTCCCTTCACGGCTGGAAGAAAAAGCAAAGCGGCGCGACCCAGGTTGATGCTGAAAGAACTGATAGCACTAGATAGGAGCTGCTCCACTCCCTGGCTAAAGGTGGTCAAGGACCTCTGCAGTAGTTTACATATGACAGAAATGTGGGCCAACCCAGAAAACCTGGGTAGCAATGTGGCATCTCAGATCAAGAGGATTTATTGGGAATATTTTGTTATTGAAACCTGGAGAGGTGCTCGGCCGGAGCGTGTGATAGATAGGCTTTTAGCCCAAAAGATTCTTCCAGAATACGAGCCTTATATGGATAGGAATTGTTCCGCATCAAGCCAAAACATTAAACTTTCATTTCAGGATTGGCACTCTTCCTCTTAATTTGCTGACAGCAAAGTGGAAAGGGGTAAACAGCCAAGCGGAGGAGTGTCCTTTCTACCCTTCTGTGAAGGAAACTGAGGCCCATTTCTTACTCTTTTGCCCAAAATATAATTTGCCCAGTTCTAAGTGGGTTATCCCGATGTGCCATCTACTGGGATTCAGTCACTTTACTGTGGCACAACGTATCCTTAGTTCTGACACATGTGAACAAACAGTGTTTGCCTTGTCGTGATATTTAAATTGGGCCTAGCATTTAAGGGCGAGTTGCCTCATTATTAGCCAGTAGATTGTCTTATTCAACTGATGTGAAGGTTGAGACTAACACTCATGTAGCCTCCGTTTTTTATGCAACTCAACCGTCTCCATTATTAATAACTGTCAATTCTAAACTCATACAGTATCAATGTGGGCTCTTTTTAGCTACTCATTTTATAGGTTTTATTATGAATATTTTATCATGTAATACTTTTAAATAGTTCTTAATTTGATATTGTCTTATTTAGGTTTGTTTTTAATTTGCGACTTATACCTCGAATTGGCTATGGTACATGCACTTGAGGATGATTGTCAAATGGTTATGCAGTTCATGGTCACTAATGCAACATTTGAGTATCTGAATTGTTTATTTAGACCGTGTTTACCTAATATCTGATTATGTTTTGAGTGTTTTCAAACAAACACCACAGTGCTGTGACTTATCGTGGATTTATTTCTGGATTTGCTATATAAAGGGAATATATCAATGTACTTTTATGGTTATTTATCTGTAACTGAAATAAAGTTCTGCTACTACTACTACTACTAGTAGTCAGTATATTTCGAGAGTGTTTGGTCTGGAGAGGCACAAACGCCGGATTTTAAACATAACACATTGCTTTACTAATAAGAATGTATTTCTACCCAAATGAACCCTTTTAGCAACATTAGAAGAATGAAAGACTGGGGAAAGAACAATGTTCTAACCTATACCAGGCAGTTTACATACAGCTCTTTGATGCAACTTCATATCTCACTGTGATATATTAGGGTTGTAACTTATGAACTGCAAGAAAAGGATCACTGTCACAAAGGAAGTAACCTTGAGTGATACACATAAAATACAGTTTAGTGATTAGCATGGTACATGTTCTTTGTGGCAGGCATATTATCCCTCTGCACTACTTTATCATGAGCGGAAACTGCCACTAGGCAAAAGATCTCTCTCCTGCAGGAACATTAATTACCACTGTTATTTTGACATTTTTATTGTTGCCTGAAAACTGCTGGACACAGGTGGTTTGTAAACCCAGCAGCAGCTATCACTAGGGGGCACACTCTACCACTACTGCTTGGCATAGTACAGGTTTTATATAAAAACAAACAATATCACAGATCATTTGTTTGCCTGGAAAAGATGTAATGTCAGGTTGGTCCGAGAAAAGGGCTTCACTAACTGTTTTGCACATGTCAGGCGGGAGCTGTTATAGCCTGGCCTCATACATACACAAAACATATCTGGCATGCTACACTAGTGTCATGCAGTGCAGCATGCCAGATAATTGAGTTTCAGGGCATGTCAAACTGACGCCCTCTTGCCCTATCAGAAGCTGGAAGAGAGAAAAAGGTCTGCCTCTGTACCTTGAACCCAAACCCAGATTCTGATTGGGTGGAAGCTTGTGGGTCTGCCTCCAGCTGCTGAAGAGAGATGGGAGAGTTGGATATCGCGGGTCTGCCTTGGGTACGTTTTTCTGAATAAAAGTCTAAAGCCCTCATTTATGGTATTTTGGCGTAGGGCAGTGCAGAAAGGCACCTTGTTGTGCTGCTCTAAACCAAAGTGAAAGGGCGGGAATGCACAGCATTTATGTAATACAGTGTATTCCTGTCCTTTCTCCCTGCGCTGGTACAGTTTTGACAGCCTAGTGCCAACATAGTCACCCTTGCACCATGGTGCCAGGGTGCCTCCGCTGCATGCAGGATTGTTTTTGTGGAGTAAGGGACACCTTCCTTCACAAAAATAATCCTCCGAGGAGGAATACAACACACATAGAAAGAGGAAAAAACAAGGAGAAAAAATTCTTACACCTCACCTCAGGATGCATACGGATTTGGCACTTCCCCAGGGTTACATGATTTTGTAAATCTGGGGCAGTGTCAAAATCCATGGGTGATGCATGGGAAAACCAACCACACGGCTCAAGGAATGCCTCCCAGGTGCAAAGTAAGGTGAGGCAGTGATATACACTGCGTTGCCTCAGTCAAGACTTATGATACCACTCAAAGCCACACAGGGTGGCTTTGCGTGGCTTCATAAATCGGATTGAGTGCCCTGCGTCATGCATGTACCACTTTACGTGGTGCACAAGTGACGCAGGGCTCTCATAAATAAGACCCTTAGTATGTGTTTGTCTGTGTGCTGGGGATTGCATGTGTATGTAGTAAGCAGTAAGTGAAGTAAGTGAAGTAAGCAAGCAGCGCACTGAGGGCTAATTTGTAAAACTTTTACTTTTGTTTGCCAGACATTGTTTTTAGGGATTTTAACTGGTTACCTTCACCAACGAGTTTGCCTGCACATTGCACTTTCTGTTCTTTCCTCCCCCGGCCGCTTCCCCAGTCCCCGGTCGGCTGCGGCAATTTCCTGCCGATTGAGCAGAGGGACGTAGCTCCTCCCCCTGACTGCACCAAACTTCCGGCTGATGACAGTCTAGCTGTCTACTTAAGCAGGATGTGGGGGCAGACGCGCAGCGGACGCCCGCAGGGGGCACGCTGCTGGCGCGCCAAAGGCAAGCCTGTCTGCGCCCGTTAGCGCCTGGACCGCGCCCAGCACCGGAGATGCTGCCCATCGGTCTAACTTGACTGGACGCAACCTGCTCTACACAGTCAAGGAATTGCGGGCTTTAAACTGTATACCTGCTACTTGTTTTAATAAATGCGCACGCTTTGATCCCGATAAATTGTTTATCAAGAAATCAACCACCTCTCCTAGCTGTGGCTTCTTTCTAGCACGAACTTTAAGACCACGCACACTCCCTCTTAATACTTTACCTTCTCTGAAAGATACCATCAATCCCCTGCTTATATCTCGTGGAGCACTCATTAATGCACGGTATTTGCCTAAACACAAGTTGGACATTGCTGAGCTGATAGATGCTCAGGGTCTTGACATGCTTTTCATCATGGAAACATGGGCTGATAAGGCATCAGGCCCTGATTTTTGTATTGCTGTCCCACTGGGTTTTACGGTATTCAGACATGACCGAACTCATAAAAAAGGTGGGGGACTAGCTTTGATCTATCAGGATACTTATACAGCCTCTTTTGAGCCTATACTCTCCCAAGACAGCGAAGCTTTCCTTTTCAATTTAAAGATAAGTAACCACTTTGCATTTCAAGGGCTGTTGCTTTATCGTCCCCCTGGGGAAAAAACTGGTTTCCTTACCTCCCTTAACAAGCTCCTTGAAACCTGCGCCCTTGAAAATAGCTTTCATATCTTAGGTGACTTCAATTTCCATCTGGAGACTGTCACTGACTTAAATACTGTCTCCTTACTTGACACCCTGACATTGGCAGGCTTAGGCCAAAGGGTCACTGGCCCTACACATCGGGCAGGCCATACCTTGGATGGCATCTTTTCCAACAATGATTTAATCGAAATTAAGGCGATCCTACCTCAGACCTGGACCAACCATTTTGTGGTTATCTTTGAACTTAATAGTACGCTCAAAGACCAACCGAATACATCTAACAGGCCAGTTAGATTCTACCATAATTGGAAACAGGTCGACAACAACATGCTTAGCCTCCAGCTTTCGCGTTTTCAAACAAATATGCCGGAAAAGGCAGATCCGGCTTCCTCTCATTTTAATCAATGGCTCATGCAGACAGCTAATATCATAGCTCCCCTTCAAAAAACCTCAAGCAATAGGAAACCCCATCAGCCCCTTGGTTTTCAGAAACCTTGAGATTAAAAAAGCAAGAGTGTAGACGACAAGAGAGAGGCTGGAGATTAAACTATAATGATCAGGATCTCGCTAAGTATAAGACTGTATTAGCTGACTATAAAAATCTAATTTTGATGGAAAAACGCTCCTATTTTTCCAAACAAATTAAGGAGGCGGAAAATTCCACTAAAGAGCTGTTTCGAGTGGTATGCAATCTGTCTACACTCCCTGGAAAAATAGTGAATAGTCATTTTCAGGTCTTCTGTAATTCACTAGCTCAACATTTTCAAAATAAAGTGGAACAAATCTATACTACCTTTGACATTGGGACAAGATCTGAGATTCGTGAGTTAGTAATCCCTCGGCACCCTAATGCTCTGATCTTCAAAGAATTTAGAACAGTAACGCTTGACGAGGTAACCATCCATATTTTACAGGCCAAATCGGGCTCTCCCCACGACCCTTTTCCCCCTACAATTTTTAAACAAGTTTCTGAGATCCTCGGCCCCAGTATAATCTCAATTTTCAACTCCATGTTTATGGAGGGTGTCTTTCCCTCCATTTGGAAGAGGGCATCGATTTTGCCTCTTTTGAAAAAATCAAATCTTGATGAAACTGATCCTAATAATTACAGGCCCTTTTCACGTCTCCCAGTTCCAGCCAAACTGGTGGAAAAGGTTATGAATAATCAACTCACACGTTATCTACATGAATATAACTTTTTGGATGAATCCCAATTTGGATTCAGGGCAGAGCACAGCACTGAGACCACCCTGATAAAAGCCACTGATGAAATCAGAGCAGTATTAGACACAGGCGGTGCTGCGGCCCTTATTCCGCTCAACCTGACAGCAGTGTTCGACACGGTCAACCATAACCTGTTACTTATCCATTTAAATTCATTGGGCATTACGGACAATTTGTTAGCTTTGATCACCTCTTTTCTATCGAAGAGGATACAATGGGTTGTCTTGGGCAAATACGATTCCCCGTCTTTCACTCTCCCATGCGGGGTCCCTCAGGTCTCTTCAATTAGCCCTACAATTTTCAATGTATATGTATCAGAACTGGCCGCACTAATCAGATCCTTCGGGATGGCTTTAACATCTTACGCGGACGACACTCAAATTGTCCTGTCCAGCTGTAAAAATGCCTCGCCGCCGCTAAAAACATTTAGAGATTGCGTGCTGGCAGTCGACTCATGGATGAGGTCGCACTGCCTCAAGCTTAATTCAGGAAAAACAGACGTGATCCTGTTTGGGAATTACTCCCCTAACTGGTCACAGATCTGGTGGCCGGAAGAGTTGGGAGCAGTACCCACCCAGGTCACCAAAGTAAACAATCTAGAAGTGATTATAGATGAGAAACTAAACTTTGAAGCTCAAGTCAAAGCAGTCTCCTCGGACAGTTTTCTGCTACTCAAGGTGATCAGGAAAATTCTACCTTTGATCCCTGTAGACAGCAGGAAAATAGTGTTTACTTCCTTAGTCATGGCTAAACTGGACTACTGCAATGGGCTTTATCTCGGAATGCCCGAGAAGCAGTTACATAGATTGCAGATGATCTAGAATGCTGCGGCAAGGCTCCTGCTGGGGATTCCCAAGTTTCATTCAGTAGGTAAGCATCTTCAGAGACTGCATTGGCTTCCAGTCAAGTGTTGCATTCAGTTTAAGGCCTTATGTGTCACATATAAGGCACTTCACGGTTCCGGTCCTCGGTTTCTGAGACGATCATTAAATTGGTATTCCCCAAACAGATGTCCTAGATCTAAAGGGGCAAAACTAATGCTCTCCTGGAGATTCTGCAAGGCTAATTGGGGCGGCAGAAGCTTCACTGTGGGTGCTACGAAACTCTGGAACACCCTCCCTTTCTCCATCAGAAATCTTCCATCCTTAACATCCTTTCGAAAAGCCCTTAAGACCTGGCTATTTAACGAATGGTGCACTGGCTTACTTCCGGACTGCTAGCGCCAAGACACCATTTGGTATTCGTGCGCTGTATAAATTGTAATAACATAACATAACATATGTATGTATGAATGTATTTGTGTACGTGCCTGAAACAGTGTGTATGTATGCATGTCTGCTTGTGTGCAATGTGAAAGTCAGTCTGGGGGTTGGCAAGGCCCGAGGCAGAATGGTAGTGCTTTTGGGGCCCACCTTAATGCACCAGCTGACAATGGCAAAATCCACCTCAATTTATTTTTTTCAAATAGGTAATGTGCCACTTATCTGAGAACTACCGTTTGAATCGTGTAAGTGCTGCCATTGTATAAAGCATTTATCTTTTAAGAATGTCACTTGATTTTATAGCAAGTTTCTCTATTTGTTTTGTTTCTTTAGTTTGCATCTCGCCGACTTCAGATCTAGGGGCATATTATCAAGAACGGCGTTAAAATTATCGCCGCTTTAGCGGCAGTTTCCTGCCGCTAAAGCGGCGATAATTTTAACGCCGTTCTTGCTAATATGCCCCTCAGTCTTTTGTGTGTATTATTTGGAACTAAAAAGCAGGGGAAAGAAACTTCTACCTTTGACAGGAATTTCATTCATAATGTGAATGTATTTTTGCTAGTTATAGCCATTGACTCGCATAGTTCCACTCCAATGCAGCATGTTAAGAATTTGAACACATCTACATCTTTTTAAACTTTCGAGCCATACTTTTTGTTGAAAAGTTTAGTATGACTGCCTAACTGGAATCCCGAATGAGCTGCAAGACTCTCCTTTTCCATTGACACCCGGTGAGCAAGGTGTGAGTTACTACATTGGGGAAACAGGCAGCGCACACTTACAAAGTGTGATTTCTCAGCATATCTCGTTGCGCCATATCCACTCGCTATAAAGTTAAATCATTTTAAGAAGGTTGATCGGAGATGAACGGTGGCTGGACAAACGTGCTGATGCTTGGATTGACATTTGTGCTACCCAATCAGTGATCATTTCAGTTTTTTTGAAAATGTAATTTTAGCCTCCAGCTTCAAAGATACTGGTGATCAGCTGTGTGTTTGTCTGGATTGGGTGAAGAGACTGTAACTCCCTCCCTTGTCCCGCCTGAAGAACTTAAGTTTGTATGAACAACAATAAGTGCCGAAGCACACATTAGTAGTCCATATAGTAATGCTAAATCATGGCAAGTGGAAACAGAAGTAAGAGACAAATAGAGTCCAGAGTATTTTCTTCCTCTTGTATACGTAGTTTTCAATCCTTATGTGTATCACACATCTTGTTAAGCATAGCACAAAATGTGGCAGCCCACACGTGTTTCGCCCTTTGGCCTTTTTCAAGGCCAATCAGTTATCTCCAAAAGGAATGAATCGTACGATATTTCAAATGAAATTATTCTCTGGCTACATGTATGAACTTGTATAGCAACGTAAATGACAGACAATGAACGAAAGAATTTTGTCTCCGGTTCAGTTCCAATAGGTCATAGAAAAGTAGCTAAATGAACATAGCTGGCAAGTTGCCTCCAAAGTCTGAGGCAGCAGAAACATCCCAAAAAATCAAAAACTCCATAGTGTACATAGTTCGAGAGGCCGTTATAAGCCTGCGTCCCATTCAGCGTCCGGCTTGCTATGGCTCGAAAGCATGTATGTCGGTACAGGCTCCCATGCCTCAGAATGGAAAACTGATGTCACAAATATGGTCCAGATGGAGGTTACAGAGGAGAGGGGGCACCTGGCAGTTATGCTGTCATGGATCTGTTGTGCTGAGTCATGTCATGTTATCTTAAAGCAGTCCCTGCCCACTCAAGAGCTGAGATAAAGTATCCCAGGGAGTCTGCGTCAGGCACACTAGATTTAAAGGATATGGGACTACTGTCACATGTAAAAGACATCTCAGATATCCTCGGTCTGTGCATAAGTGACTCACCCTGATGTTTTGAGGTGCAGTTTGGGGCTTGTAGTTATGTTTATCTGATTATAAAGTCAGAACTGCAGGTCCCACCATACAGAGCCACATCCTTCAGGGGGCAGGTTTCTCAGGCATGGATCTGTGAAACTTGAGAACTTTCCTATGGAGGAAAATAGTGTGGCTGCCATGACAATTGTGTCACAACCATGTGCTGTGGCTTTTTAGCAGTATTACTGCAAATGCCAAGTCTTATTTCATATTCAACATTCTATGTACGACCAGTAAGTTCAAACATGCAAAGATTGTAGCAATCAATAATAATGTAGGGTCAGGTGCACCAGGGTCGAGAGGTCTAAGGTGCCCCCTCTGCCCCAATAACAGCATTTTTACTGCCTTAACTGGGAATGGGGGCTGGTTTTCCATGCTTGCTTTAGGGACCATGTTACACTTGCTACTCACTGTGCCCAAAGAAAATAGAAGTGACCGAATGTGACCCTCCTGCCATGGGGCTAGTTGACATATTGGCCACACTTCTCGGGAATTATTCCAACTTTCTTACATGCACCAGGAAGCACAGGAGCTGAAAGTATTTGTATGGATTCATGTGTTTAAAGTAATTCCCACGCTATAGAAACACATTAATGGAGAACTCTCTTTGAAGTAACTCGAACAATAGTGATTATACACTTATGGTGGAAATCGCAGAGCAGCCTGGTCACATTTTGACGTTTGCTTGGAGATCTTGAACTATCCATTTCAGGTATAACCAGTTCATCTAGTTAATTTTTTTCTGGGGCTTGCACACTTGCATGTGTAATTCATAGTGCCTTTGGCTGTATAGACCAGACCGCGTAAAGGTGTTACACAATCCACAGAGACGTGGAAGCTACATACCATACATATGCGTGGATATACATAGCACATTTTTACCTGTACTAATATCTCTTGCACAGCACACTGACCAAGCACCCTCTACCTAGCATATGATCACTGTTCACTTGATATTTCCAGGGCATCGCAGCCTCCCAGGCACAGAGCCCCTTCAGAGTGGTTCACATGGAGGCCCAGTCACAGCGTGTGGTAAAGCATAGAACCTTAGTACGGTCCCACATGACCCTGTCCTTGGTGCTGTCACCTCCGGCTGCAGCCTGACTGGGGTCCCCCTAATTGACACAAGTCTGCACCTAGGGAGTGAGGAGAGGAAGCAGATTCCTCTTGATAAGGGTTTCTCATGGTGACACGGCTCCCTGCGGAGTGCCGTTCACACATGGCTTACAGGGAAAGTTCAGTGACAGGCCTAAGAGCTTGTGCAAAAAGGGGTAATGGGTGGAACTAGAGAACTCAGCCTGCCTTGTCTACTTTCCTATGTTTACCCAGAACACTGACTGTTCTTATTGACAGGTGCTTGATAGAGTATGAAGAAACCACACTATGTTCCTTTTGTCACACACATATTGTGACCCAGTGTAAGGCTGTCAGTGTCACTGGACAGAGAATAGTTTGTTTTCATGATGCACAGTGTCCATGCTTCTCTGCTCACACGGCCGAGTATAACCGGTCAGGAGCCAGTAGTAAGCATTATATTGCAAGTGATGCCTTAGCAAACTGTAGGTCAAGATGGAACGCCACCATTCAGAGTCCCCTTGGAAGAATAGGGGCTGGTTGCTCGCTGATATACACGTTGGTTCTTTCTGCTCACCACTTTCAAATTTCACTAGCCGCCACTGTGTAAACCCTTGTTATTTCCAAATATTGCACCCCTAGTTCATCACCAGGTGCGGCTGCATCAGTCGCACTGCCCTACAGCTGGCCCTGATTGAGGTGTTGTATCTACATGCAAAGGCTTTTTATCATATGCTATGGACCATCAATGAAATGGCCAGTGACTTCATACATAATCCCAATAATAATTTGCCCAAGTACAGCCATGTCATCAAATACCCATAAAATGTCTTGTTATGGTGGAGTACAGCCATAGTTTCCTCTGGTACAATTGACTACAGCCTATTACAAACATACACTGAAACACAAATACATGCACAACCATACACACACACACACATCATGTCCATATTGAACTGCCACAAAATATTTACATATATCATAAAGGGAGCCTGCAGAAAGAAGTGTAACACATTTGGGTGAAATTGAACAACAGCAACCATAAACACGGACGTCTATGGAAACCAGCTTTATCCTGTGGGATCCTTTGAAAAAGTTAGAAAGAAATCTAACTATTAACCCAAACTTAAGAAGAACTGAAGAAAATGTCAATCCAGGATGAGATTTCACACAGCTAAATAGGGCTCGGGTCTGCCTCAGTGAACAAAGTTATCATATGATTTGGAGAGTAATCTAACTAGGACTCCACAAGACCACATAGGCAATGAGGGAGATCTTAATGATAAATATTTGTACAAATTAAGATGGGCTGAGGAAGATGACTGTGACGCCTGGCATTTAAGGAGGGTGGTGGGGCGGGGGTACAAAAATAAAAAAATAATAAAAAATCATTCCACTTACCTTCTTCCTGGCTCAATGTCCTCTTCCTCACTCAGGTCTTCTCTCTGGCCAGGCAGGCAGGCTCCAGGAAACTGTAGGAACCAATCCTGGTGCTGCTCTCTTGCTGCATGAGAGCAGCACCAGGATTGGAGGAGCGGCCTCTCTCTCCACTCCCGAGGGCACTGGAGCCCTATGCTGTCTCTAACCCAGCTGTCTTAAGACAGCTGGGTTAGAGAGGTTTAAACTGCGCATGTCTGGCTGGCTGTCGCAAGATGGCCGGCCAAAAAGACATGCATACTTTAAACCTAAGTGCCCTGCCTATCACTGTTTTCTGCTGCTGCCTGACTGGCAGCTGCAGAAATAAGAAAGCCCCGCCCCTTATCCTGACACTCGGCTCGGGATGGGGTTTTGGAAGATAAAACGGTAATAAATGAGCTTTAGTACCATTTTATTTTTCTATCTTTGGTGGCAATTTTTTAGTGGGGTGATGCTCCTTCACCTTAATGAAGGAGCCGCCCATGGAAGATGACTTGTGCTGCGGCAAAAAATAATGGAGAGAATGCTGAATAAATCAAACATTCTCCCCCAGTCAAGAGATCTGGGTTAAATCCATCTTCCTTTTGCTCACTATGCCACCCCAGTTTGGACCCAGCCATATGCAAATCAGTCTTGACCCTGTGCCCCATGGGAACAGTCCAGACCGAACTGCCAGGCCAGGTCCTCCCTGGACCGGCAACAAGCATCCTGGGACTGGTTTCAGGGTATGTCACCCTTCTTCAGCCAGGCTAGCTTGAATCCAGTGGCACAGTGAGCAAGGGACCCACGTCCGGGCATACCCATCCCACTTAGGGCGAAAAGTGTTACAGCAAACAAATGATGGACGGAATGTTTTTGCATTTGTCACCCCGAGTGGGATGGGTATGCCCAGACGTGGGTCCCGTGCTCTCCATGCCACTGGAGTCAAGCTATCCTGGCTGATGAGGGCTGAAAGCCTGAAACCGGTCCTAGGATGCTTGTTTCCAGTCCAGGGAGGACCTGGCCTGGCAGTTCGGGCTGGACTGTTCCCATTGGGCGCAGGGTCAAGACTGATTTGCATATGGCTGGGTCCAAACTGGACTGGCATGGTGAGCAAAAAACGATGGATTTAGGCCCAGATCTTTGTACTGGGGTGAATGTATGACATTGTTCTGCATTCTGTCCATCAATTGTTATTTTTGCATTTGTCACCCCGAGTGGGACGGGTATGCCCAGACGTGGGTCCCGTGCTCTCCATGCCACTGGAGTCAAGCTATCCTGGCTGATGAGGGCTGAAAGCCTGAAACCGGTCCTAGGATGCATGTTTCCAGTCCAGGGAGGACCTGGCCTGGCAGTTCGGGCTGGACTGTTCCCATTGGGCGCAGGGTCAAGACTGATTTGCATATGGCTGGGTCCAAACTGGAATGGCATGGTGAGCAAAAAATGAAGTATTTAGGCCCAGATCTTTGTACTGGGGTGAATGTATGACATTGTTCTGCATTCTGTCCATCAATTGTTGTTTTTGCATTTGTCACCCCGAGTGGGACGGGTATGCCCAGACGTGGGTCCCGTGCTCTCCATGCCACTGGAGTCAAGCTATCCTGGCTGATGAGGGATGAAAGCCTGAAACCGGTCCTAGGATGCTTGTTTCCAGTCCAGGGAGGACCTGGCCTGGCAGTTCGGGCTGGACTGTTCCCATTGGGTGTAGGGTCAAGACTGATTTGCATATGGCTGGGTCCAAACTGGAATGGCATGGTGAGCAAAAAACGATGGATTTAGGCCCAGATCTTTGTACTGGGGTGAATGTATGACATTGTTCTGCATTCTGTCCATCAATTGTTGTTTTTGCATTTGTTTATATTCAGGCACTAAGAAACTCTCATCTGGATTGGAGGTGGAAGGGTTTTAAACTAATGCCAATAGATTTTTAGAAAGTATGTGAGGTGGTGTGAGGTTTTGCTGAATGTGGGTTCCTCTTTAGATACCAGATTGTAATACCCAAGAGAAAAGCTGAAAGTGCATGCCTAGATGCGTCTACTCCTTCCTTCTGAAGGAGCAGCCGCATCTCAATCAATCAGGGAATTGTAAGCACGCTACTCACCCGTGAGGGTCTCAAGGCGCTAAGAGGGGGGGTCCGCAGATCTGTTTAGCCGAAGAGCCAGGTCTTGAGGGTCTTCCTGAAGGTGTTCAGGGAGGGGGCGCGTCTGATGTCTGCCGGTAACTCGTTCCAGGTCTTGGCTGCAATGTGAGAGAAGGATCTTCCGCCTGCTCTGGCTCTGTGGATGCGCGGGGTTTCGGCCAGTGCGAGGTTGGAAGATCGGAGGTTTCTTTTGGGTACGTGGAAGTTGATTCTGTCGTTGAGGTATTTGGGTCCGTTGTTGTGTAGGCAGTTGTAGGCGTGAGTGAGGATTTTGAAAGTGACTCTTTTCTCCACGGGGAGCCAGTGGAGACTTCGTAGGTGTTGGCTGACGTGTTCATGTCTGGGGATGCCGAGGACGAGTCTGGCGGCGGTGTTCTGTATTGTCTGGAGTTTGCGGAGTAGGGACTTGTTGATGCCGGCGTAGAGTGCGTTTCCATAGTCCAGTCTGCTGGTGATGAGTGTGTGGGTGACTGTCTTCCTTGACTCAGGGGAGATCCACTTGAAGGTCTTGCGGAGGATGCAGAGGGTGTTGAAGCAGCTGGAGGTGACGGCATTGACCTGTCAGTTCATGGTGAGTGATGAGTCAAGTACGATGCCGAGGTTCTTGGCGTGGTCTGAGGGGGTAGGTGGGCTTCCGAGGGGGGTCGGCCACCAGGTGCTGTCCCATGCAGAAGGGGTGATACCGAGGATGAGGACTTCTGTCTTCTCGACGTTGAGCTTCAGGCAGCTGTTGGTCATCTAGACTGTGACGTCTTGCATTCCTTTCTGGAAGTTGAGTTTGGCAGTGGTGGGGTCTTTGGTGAGGGAGAGGATGAGCTGGGTGTCATCAGCGTAGGATACGATGTTGAGGCCGTGTTGTCGGACGATGGCTTCGAGGGGGGCCATGTAGATGTTGAAGAGGGTGGGGCTCAGTGATGAACCCTGTGGGACTCCGCAGGTGATTTTCGTGGGGTCGGAGAGGAAGGGTGGGAGTCTGATCCTTTGGCTTCTTCCGGTGAGGAATGACCGGATCCAGTCCAGGGCTGTTCCTTGTATGCCTGCGTCGTGTAGGCTGGTGACTAGTGTGCAGTGGGAGACGGTGTCGAAGGCTGCTGATAGGTCGAGTAGGATGAGGGCTGCGGAGTGGCCTTGGTCCAGGAGGGTGCAGATGTCGTTTGTGGTGGCGAGTAGGTCGGTCTCTGTGCTGTGGTTGCTTCGGAATCCGGATTGGGACGATTCGAGGACGGCGTTCTCTTCAATGAATCGTGTCAGTTTCTTGTTGACTGTTTTCTCTGCAACTTTGGCTGCGAAGGGAAGGAGCGAGATGGGCCGATAGTTCTTGAGGTCGGTGGGGTCAGCTGTGGGCTTCTTGAGCAGGGGTCTGACTTCTGCGCACTTCCAGTCGTCTGGGAAGGTGCCTGTTTTGAAGGTGGTGTTGATGGTGCGTTGTAGTTCGGGTGCGATGGCGGCCGCGGCTCTGTGGTAGATGTGAGGGAGGCAGGGGTCGGTGGGGGCCCCCGAGTGGATGCTTTTCATGGTCGAGGCGGTGTCTTCGGCCGTGATCGGTATCCAGTTGGAGATGATGGGTTGGCTGGTGTTTCGGGGGCGGGGGCCGTCTGTGGCGCCTGGTGGATGGTCGATAAAGTTGTCGTAAAGGTTTTTGATCTTGAGGTGGAAATAGGTTCCAAGCTTGTCACAGAGGTCTTGGGATGGGTTGATGTCTGTGGCTTCGCTGCGTGGGTTGGTGAATTCTTGAATGACACTGAAAAGTTCCTTGGAGTTGGTGGAGTTGGCCAGGATTTTGTTGTGGATGAAGTTCCTCTTGGTGGCTCTGATCTGGTTGTGGTGGTCCGTCATGGCGTCCTTGTAGGTGGTGTGGTTTTCGGTTGTCTTGGTGTTTCTCCAGTTCTTCTCCAGGCATCTGCAGGTGCGTCTGGCTTCTTGGAGAGCGGTGGTGAACCAGGCGGCTTTCCTGGGGTGTTGTCTGTCGGGGTTGCGTAGCGGGCGAGCTCGTCTGCGCAGTTGGAGATCCAGGTGTGGAGTTCTCTGGCTGCGTCGTTTGCGTTGGGTGCCCAGGTGTGGTTGTCTCGGGTGAGGGTGGAGTTAAGTTGCTCGTCGGTAACCTTGCTCCAGTTCCTTCGAGGTGGGCGTGGGGCTGGTTTGGGTGCCTTGGGTTTGTTGATGGCGAAGTGTACGCAGTGGTGGTCGGTCCATGGCAGCTGCATTGTGTGGCTGAATTGGACTCTGTTTCCTGCTGCGAAGATGGGGTCGAGGGTGTGTCCTGCTCTGTGGGTCGGTGTGTTGACCATCTAGGCTTGCCGTAAGGGACGCACCTTGACGAAAGTGTGACTACAGGGGTTCCTGTGCCCTTCTTCCATGGGGTGTAGAAAACCCATCTTTGGGGTATTGGAAAGCAATATTAGTTAAGAGGTAGACACAGGTCACTCTGGTTTGGAGACAAAGCACATTGCCTCATTAGGATTCCATATGCCCGTCCTGATGAAAGCCATGGACTCAATTGAGCCACAAGGCAGAAACATGTTGACGGTAACAGTGCTGATGGGGTACTAATTCCCCTGATCTCCACAATTGATTTTAATCACCAAGTGTCATGTCTAGCGAAAAAACCTGTTAGGATGCCATATTTGTTTTTAACACACTTTTATCACGGATCCATTCTTAATTAGAAGTGCTTCCCTGACTCCAGGTGTAGGCCCACTCTCCATCAAATGCAGGTTTTGGAGAGCGAGGATTGTCCTATGAGTAAGCATGACACCTGGTGCTGTGTGAGGGCAATCTGTTGCATTTTTTGCTATGCCCAACACTCATACTTAGTAGCGTTGGGAGGGATACATCACATATCTCTATAAATTTCAAAATTCTCTGTGAGCTTATTTTGTGTACATATGTTGTGTTGGGAGGCCACCTCACCCTTGATACCCCAGAGTCTGTAGTTCCCTACCCGGGGTACCACCCAGGGGAGTGTGTTTATATATTTCAAAATCCTCTGCCTGTCCACGATGTAATGTATGAAACTCCACCCAGGTCACACTCAACTTGCTGCTCAAACTAAACTGATGATTCCACCTGCAAAAAGAACATTGACAAAGTCAATAGGTGTTTAATTTGGCTTTTTGTTGCATACTTATGTCATAAAAAAAAGAAAAACTCCCACTGCTTAAATGTGTGGGGGGGGCATATGTTTGCTTCTTTTTTTTTTAAATAATCTTTCTTAAGCATTTTTCCACCGTTTACAACAAATCACCCCCCACCCACCCCACCCTCACAATCAGGGAATAAATAACATCAGAAAAACTGTACATAATTATCATCGAGATTAAGCCTGGGCGTAGTTCGCGAAGTAGCGCTACGCGAAGCTACACAAAGTGCAGTTCGCACTACGCGAGCTACGCGTAGCACTACGCGAACTGCGTAGTGCACAGTTCGCAATGATTGCACAGTGCCGGATGCTTGTCCGCACTGTGCAATCATTGAAAACGGCATCTTGCACAGTGCGAGCTGTCTTTTACTGCCGCTCGAGTAGATTTTTACTCGAGCGGCAGCTTTCTCAACGCGGACTGGTAGTTTCTCATCGCGAGCGGTCGCGAGCATACGCGACCACTCGCAATGAGAAACCTGACCTCCCCGCGTTGAGAATCTCGCCGGGAGGTTTATTTTCCACGCTCGCGATCGGCAACTTGATGTTGCTGATCGCGAACGAGGAAAAAGTCTCGCCGGGATGTCATTTTGCTTGCTCGCGGTCGCCAACTTGACGTTGAGGACCGCGAGCAAGCAAAAAATGACCGCTGCACTACGCAACGCGTGTTTGCACTGTGCTACGTGCAATTTGCGTTGTGCGAAGTAGCGCAAACTTCGCAAACTACGCGAGCGTAGCGTAGTGCTTTGCCCAGGGTTAATCGAGATACAAACGAGATACTGGAATAAAAACCATCAGTGATAAAAAACACAAATATAAATATCAGACCGTTATTTAAAGTGCAAAGTGCAGGGAAAGGGTAAAGACGGAGCTAAAAAGTACATAAATATTAGCAAATCTTCCTGCCTCACATTTACTATCAGTTTCACCATTCTGGATGCAGATGCCCATATTAGCTATTCTTGTCCCCCCTCCTCCTCTATTACTTTAAAGTCTTTTCAGGCAGTGCATAATAATCATCAAGATGATAATACAAATTTAAGGTACAAGGCTAAAACCCTTCGGCAATCGGCATTATGTAAAAAAAAGGAGATTTTTTATTATTAGATAAATCAAGATAAGACACAGCTGTAAACATCGGACCATTATTTAAAGTGCAAAGTGCAGATATAAGAAGAGACAACATTTAAAGTAAATAAATCTCAGCAAACCATCCTGTCTTGGTGGACACCATCAATTAACCAATCTACATAGCGGTGCCCATATAAATTGCTTTTTTTTCCTTGCTTTAACACCTTTTCTGCAATAAATCGCCTTCTCCAGATTGGAGATGGCTAGTAGGCGGGCAAGCCAGTGTTGGAATTGAGGGGGCTGCGGATCAAGCCACGCTGTAGCAATTAAAAGTCTAAAAACTGTCATTGCAATAGCGAGGAAGTAATTCATATCAGGGGCCGGTTTCTCGTCAAGAACCCCTAGTAGGATTAATTTTGGACTTAATGAAACTTTTATATCTAATTGGCTAAGAAGAAAATTTTGCATTTCATTCTTAACAGAATTTAAAGATGGACAAGTTGCAAACATATGAACAATGTCAGCACAAGAAGTGGAACTGCGCGTTCCCTGCCCCAAACTCCACTTTGCAATTCTTGCAGGTGTATAATAAAGCATAAAACAGGTTTTAAAAAACTGCACTTGTAAATTGGTCGACATTAAGACTGTTTGGGATAAGCTAAGAGCCTTTGCAAACTCACATTTTCAGTAATCGTCATTTATTCTGCTACTTAACACACTGTTTATCAAGATCGTCTTTCATTTCGTTGTTCAGCGTCTGATAAATCGTCCCAATGCAGATGGAATTCTGCGTTATTAAGCTAGCAACTAAAGCGTTCTTGTCAAAACTGCTGGGGCCTCTGACTTTCCGCTGAAAATAGTCTCTAACTTGTAAATACTTAAAAAATTCCTTGTTGCTAATACCAAACTTTAACTTTAGCTCGTCAAATGAAACAAGACCGGATGAGGAAAAGAAAGTACCCAATTTCTCTATGCCTGACGAGTAACATACTTGTATATAGTAGACGCTGAAGATTCCGGGTAGGTTTGGATTGTTCAAAATTGGGGTATAAAAATTCAATCTCACCAAGCCCAGTAATTTTCATACAGCGACCCAAGCCTTCCACGTACCTGCAAGACACTTAAACCGTACTTTTTTTGTAGTAGCTATACTCGACTTGCCTCAGCAGACAACCCCATGCCTCTTTCCCTAGCAATAATTCGTATGTAGAAGGTGTTGAATTTGGAGTAACTATTTGCAAAGGTTCCGTTAGTAAAATCCGGCTATATTGCAGCAATGAAGCCCAATAATAGAGTTTGAGATTTGGGAGAGCCCACCCTCCTCTCTCTTTCGGAAGCGAGAGATACCTCAGCGCTCTTCTTGGTTTAGAATAGGCCCATAAAAATCTGGTGAATACCTCCTCAAAGGTCTTAAAACACTCATTTAGAAAATCTAAAGGGATTGCTCTAAAAAAGTATAAAATGTTTGGGAAATAAATCATTTTTATGACGTTACAGCAGCCTATCATTGTGAGATGCATATTGTTTAACCTTGCTAACCCTTTCTTAGTTTTATCTGCCAATGGTTCTAGGTTTAATTTAACAATAGAATCCACGTTCGACGAAATAAAAACACCTAAGTATACTGCCTTTTCGACTACTTTTTTATCAGCCGAGGCAATCTTATCATGATGATAATTTGTGTCTTTTCCATGTTAAGCAAAAAGCCGGAGATGTCTCCGAATACGGATGCTTCTGCCTCTATTGCCTTGATAGCAGCTTCTGGGTTAGATGTCAAAACTGCAACATCATCGGCATATGCCAGTATTTTGCTTTCATAACCTTGCGTTACTAGCGGAAGGATGGCAGGGCTTTACACTATTTTTCTAAGAAATGGGTCAATATACAGCGCAAACAGGAGTGGGGAGCAAGGACACCCCTGTCGTGTTCCACGAGTAATCCTCACTGGTCCTGTCATGTTTCCGGAAATACAGACCTTAGCCGTTGGCTTCCAATACAAGGCCTTAACTCCTTGAATAAATCTATGGCCAAAGTCCCTTGAATGCATTATGCACCAAAGCAACTGCCAAGAGACCCTTTCAAATTCTTTTTCGGCATCTAACAAAATCAAAGCCATAGGGTCTCCTGACACTTCCACAGCATCAAAAAGTGAGATCACACGCCGAATGTGGTCAGTAGTGTCCCTTCCTGCAATAAAAGCATGCTGTTGGTGTATAACCAATTTTTTGATAACCTGGGCTAATGGTACTGCTAACACTTTGGAGTAAATTTTTGAATCTTCATTTATCAGCGTAATTGGCCGATATGAGCCAAGTTCGTCCGGTGGCTTATCTTTCTTCAAGAAAACAGCTATTTTAGCCATCGACCAGGAATCTGGTGATGTGGTTCCATTAAATATATGGTTAAAAAGTGCAAGTATCTGATCTTTCAGCTGGGGGCAAAGATTTTATAAAATTCTGAGGGAATTGCGTCCACCCAAGCAGCTTTACCCGGGGGGAGACTTGAAATTGCAAGAAAAATCTCTTCCCAGGTTAACTCCTCTTCTAAGGCTTCTCGTTCGTCTATAGATAGTTTACTTACGGGCACTGTTTTGACGAACTCATCAGTTTGCCTAAGGCAATCCCTATTTTCTTCTGTATACAAGGTTTGATAAAACACTTGAAATGCCTCTCTGATTTTTTCTGCCTCAGTAACCGCCCCAAGAACAGGATCCCGCATTTCTCTAATCTCACTATTTGTACACCTCGGTCTTGCTCTCACTGCCAGATGGTGTCCAACCTGCTCACTACATTCATAAGTTCTTTCTTTCCAAGTAACATATTTTTCAGCTGTCCTGTTTGCAAATATCCCCTCTAGTTATGCCCTTGCAAGTGTTACCTTCATTTATGCTCCCTTATCTCCCCTGCTTATTACATTGCGATTACTAAGTTTTCCTCAGCTGCTGCTAGGTTATCTTGTTTGGCTTGTATCAGCTGTCTGTCCTGCTTCCCTTTGTTTAGTGAGAACTTTAAGGTCTCTCCCCTTAGGCAGGCCTTGAATGTATCCCAGACTGTACACAAGGAGGCACTGCACTGCCATTATTCTCCTCAAAGAATATTGGGATCCACCGGCTAATATATTTGCGGTAATCCTCATTGGTGAGGAGTGCGCATTCGAAGCTCCATGAACTTAGTGGTTTCTCCCTTATTCCTTGCAGCTCTACTACAAGGGGATTATGATCCGAGAGGAACCGAGGGTATTTATCAATTTGACAGGACATGATAAACCTATTGGACACGAAAAAATAATCGAGGCGAGCATGTTTGCTATGCGGAGCAGAAAAATAAGTGTACCCATCCCGCATCAGGTTCTTTTTGTGCCACACATCTATCAGACCATGATCTTTCCAAATCCCTTTGAGGGTTTGAAACACCTTAGGTTTCCTCCCGGTGTACAATGACTGCCCTCCTATATTAAAATTTCCTAGAAGATTGATTTTAAAATCCCCACATAAAACTATAGGTAAAGGGCGGTGTGTTAAATCTTTAGAATGGAGGGGTCATCAAGTATACTGCCAGAAACTGAGCACAGCGTAAATTTACCACCACATGGAGAGTGACAGACTGCTACTACCCATTTCCCTTTGGTATCAGACCCTATTTGAGAAACTTTTAGCAGCCTACCTCGGGCCAGAACTGCAACACTCCCAGAGCGAGCACCTTGTGAAGTACCGGCTACTAATCTATAGCCCAGGGAATTTAAAATATCCCTCTGCAATGCTTCAATGTGTGTCTTCTGTGGGCAGACAATGTCTGTCCTCAGGATTTTTAGCCCTAGGGAAGTCCTAGCGCTTTTTTAGGATCATTTAGACCACATATATTAGTAGACACAATTCTGATCGTCTGGTTATTAATCATTGTCTTATTTCACCCTGCATCCTTAACACTACACCTTCAGTATCATAATAATAGTGTGACACCCCCTGCTAACCCCCACCCAGTCTCTCAGCTTCTCTCCCTTTTCACCCTGATCATGTAAGGCTACCCCTCCTTCCCCCCCATGACCCACCACCCCCCCTTCTACCCCCCTCCACCCATACCACTCCACTGAGCAACCAGGCCTGATGTCGTCTGATGAGATGGACCCACTCCCGAGCCCACACCACCAACCCCCTTATAGTACACCCTGTTCTAAAAGATAAACTATTAATGCTTTCCCCTCCATGTTTTTATTTAACTCCCCACCCTTTCTCTCCCTTAGACCATGCCTCCATTTCCTTCAACTCCCCCTCCCCCTTCTGCTTTGTGTCCCCTTTGGTTTTTTTTCTCCCCCTCCATCATTAAAGCATTTCCAGCAATTTTCGGCCGTGTTTTTAGACCCACTTAACCATTCTTGCCTTTCACTCTCTCAAAAGATCAGACCCCACCCTGCAGCTCCGCCAGGTATTCTTGGGCCTGACTCTCAGAAAAGAGGGTGTGGGTACGGCCCTTCAATATCACTTTCAATTTTGCGGGGTATTGTACACACACTTCGGCACCTAGCTTCTGGAAGGGGGCAAACATCTGTCTTAATCACCACTATCACTTCACAGTAGCGTGGGCGAAGTCTGGCCGGGCAAAGAAGGAAACTCCCTCAAATTCCCTTTTGGAGGTGGGATGTACTAAATCAAAAATGCTTTGTCTTAGGAGAAAATTTCCAAAAAAAGACAAGAACAGCCCTTGGGTATACATTACTGTCTGCCTGTTGCTTTTTGGAGGTTAAGGGGAATCGATGTGCCCTCTGTACTTCCCTATCCCAATCCCAGCCAGAGAGTTCTGGGAATGCACCCTTTAGGAGTTTGATTACAAATTCCCTGGGGTTCCCTCCCTCTCTCCCTTCTGGAATACCTAGTAGTCTCAGATTGTTTCTTCTCTGTCTATTCTCATGTTCCTCCAGCTCCCACATCATCTCTGTAAGCCTAGGGTCTTGGGAGGTGCTCACAGTTTTTAGTTCTGCAACCTCCTGCTCAAGGATGTCTGTCCGTGCATCTACGCTAGTCATCCTGTCGGAGATCTCAGTTCAGGTTTTACTTATTTTGCTCACGGCCCCCTGTAGTTTCTTGGAAGCTTGTCGTGCCCGACGATTATCCATCCGGATCTCCTCCTGCATATGTTTGATCGTGGCCAAAATCAGAGAGGGTGGAGGTTCTAATCCTGTTGTAAATCCAGACTGGTCACTGGGGAGGGGCATCCTCCAAGCTCTCTTCTGGATTGTCAAGGAGTTGAACAGTGGAATAATCCCATCTGAGCTTGGGGGTCCCTTTCCTAGATGATTCATCCTGACTTTTATTAGCCTTCTTATCACTTGGAAGCTGTTTCTTTTTCGTGCTTGCAGGCTTCTTCTTTTTTCTTGATCCTCCTGATGTCTTCTTTCGGCTGGCAGAAACAACTGAGCCATCTAGGGAGGTAGTGCTAGAAGTAATAGACAATGTAGAAGTCGAAGAGCCAAGTTCGGGCATTGAGGAGTCTGAGTCAACAGTTAGAGAAAAGATTCTCTCCGCCCCCGTCTGATCAGGGGAGGCCAGCGATCTAAGATCCCCTAAAGAGCCACAGCCTAATAAGATAGATTCCACTCTGGTTAGCTGGGTCTTCATTTCTTGGGTGGTTGGAACAGAAAAACCTGGGCATCATTTTGGATCCCAATAGTCCTGAACAGGTTCTCCTCAAAGATGATTTTAAGCCTGTTTTCATTGTGGGGGCACATGATTGGAAAGCATCTTTTCCACGAGTTTTTTGTGAAAGCCTTGGGAAAATAAAGGGTTTTTCTCATCAGATAATTTTGAAGCAAGGAATCCAACCTGTTGTGCACAAGGCCAGACGGGTACCTCCTGCCATGAGGAAAGAATTATCCCTAGAGCTTGAATCTCTTTGCCTCCAAGGCATCATTGAGCCCATAGAAAGGTCAGAGTGGTTGTTCCCTGTGGTTTTTGCCAGAAAAGGTAATGGGGCCCTTAGAATGTGCATAGACTTGAGGGATCTAAATGACAGGATATGGGTGGACAGACATTCTCTGCCCAACTTCACAGAGATGTTAAGTTCTTTGAAAGATGCAAAGGTTTTTACCAATTTAGACATGTCCTCCGTTTACCATCAGATCACACTCAAGAAAGAATTCCGTCATCTCACATCTTTTGTGACTCCTTCTTGTGCTTACAGATTCAAAAGAATGCCTTTTGGCCTTGCGTCAGCCTCAGCTGCATTTCAAAGGGTCATGGAGGCGATGTTTTCTGATGTTCCCAATGTCAAATGTTTTCAAGACGACATATTGGTTTATGGCAAAGATGTGGACTCTCATGACAATCCTTTGGCCTTAGTGTTATCTATTCTAACTGACCGGGGTGCCACCTTATGGGCAGAGAAATGTAAATTTGCAGTGGATGAGGTGGATTACCTGGGTTATAAATTGTCTGCCAAGGGGGTTGAACCTAAGGAAGATTTGGTGATGGCCATAAAGGGTTTCCGCACTCCTCAGAACAAGGACCAGCTCCGATCCTTTTTTGGCGTGTTAGAATTCTATGCCAGATTTATCCCCAACTGCAGTGATAAGACACATAACATGAGGTTTCTTATGAAAAAAAATCAACCTTTCCAATGGTCCTCCGACTTAGAGAAGGAATTCCAATTGATAAAATTGGAATTGAGTAATGCCATTCCCTTACAACCTTTTGACACACACGATCAGTCTATTGTAGTCACTGATGCCAGTCAGTATGGTTTGGGTGCCGTGCTTCTTCAAAGAAGAGAGGGGAAGGAGGAAGTAGTGGCTTTTGCCTTGTGCTCTTTAAGAGGTGCGGAGTCCACCTACTCTGTGGTGGAGCATGAGGCCCTGGCTTGTTGGTAGGGTGTGGATTATTTCAGGCAATACTTATGGGGTTCGGAGTTTGTCGTCGTATGGACCACAAGCCTTTGGTTAATTTGTTTTCTACTAAGGGAGCTAGTAATGCGACTCCCCGCATTGCCAAGTGGCATCACAGGTTGATGGAATTCCATTTTCAATTGGAATACATTCCTGGTGTTAAAAACATTTTTGCGGATTGTTTATCCAGATTGCCTCTTTCTAATGAACGAGCAGGGGAACAGTTGGAGGATGAATTTTGTATTGTGGCTTCATTAATGGATTCTGGTTTTAATTGTATTTCAGAGGAAGAGTGGAAGGTTGCAGTCCAAGAGGCTGAATCGATTCAACAGGTTCTTGGCATGTTAGGTAAGGGTTGGATACCAAAGGACGGTGAAGTTAGTTCATTCAAACATTGTTTTTCCTGAGTTAAAAATGCATTCGGGCATTTTGAAAAGAATTGATTTGTTGGTAGTGCCTGTTTATTTGCAGAACAAGGTCTTGGCTCTGGCCCATGAAGGCCAAGTGGGTATGAGGGCCATGAAGAGGAGACTTAGAGAAGTTTTTTGGTGGCCTGGAATGGATCGTGCAGTTGAACATTTTGTGAGAGACTGCATTGCATGTGCTGTCAGTGACAAGACTCAAGTCACGTTTCCCAGTCCCATTGAGGCTGTGCCTGTTCCTGACAAACCATGGGTCAAGTTAGGTTTAGACATCATAGGACCCATGTTTGTTTTAGATGAACGGAACAGGTATGGTTTAGTGGTGGTGGATTATGGTTCTAGGTGGCCTGAAGTGAAATTTGTGAGGTCTGCCAACACTGAAGAGGTTATGGATTTTCTCCAGTCTTTATTTTTGAGGGAAGGTGCTCCAATTGAACTCATCACTGACAATGAGGTGCAGTTCATGTCTAAGGAATTTCAAGAGTTGTTGTGTCATTGGGGCATCAAACACATCACTACTTCGTTATATCATCCCTGCAGCAATGGTTTAGTGGAGCACTGTAACAGGGTCATAAAAGACAGCATTCAATTGTCCATGGCCAATGGTTTGAATTGGAAAAAAGAACTGGTAATTTGCTCTGGGCTTTGCGTACTGCCCCTAATGCTGTTACCAAAATATCTCCTTTTGCACTATTAAAATAAAAGGTAGGTTGGCTTCCACTAAATTGGTTAGACTTTGGATGCAGGATTTAAATGCTCCTAATGTGAAACCTGAGTTAGTGAAAGTTAATCATGACAAAGCTCAAAGCAAGTATGTTACTAGCGAGCCAATTAATGGAAGAAAACAGGCTGTTTTCAAAGCAGGGGATTGGGTTAAAGTGAGACTTCCTGGTTTTCTTGCCAAAGGTCATTCCAAGTTTTCTTGTCCTATGCAGATCATTGCATTGAGAGGCAGATCTGTCAAGCTCAGTGATGGGAAATGGTGGAATATGGAGAGGTTGTTCAAACAGAGATTTGTTGGTGACCATAGCATGAGTTCCACTTCTCAAAGCGTGCCCAGTTCTTCCACTCAAGGTGAACCCAGTTTCAATGCCTCTGCAAGAGAAAGGAGACCGCCTGTTTGCTCAAGTATTATGATAGATCTTGATGCACGTTTTAGTCATGATCTTTGTTAAATATCATTATATACTTTCATTTTCCTTTTGTTATTTTTTTTTGTTCTTTTGGTTTGTTTTTCATTTGTGTGTATACTGTATAATTATTCTTTTCTCGATATTGTAAGGGAAGAGATGTGTTGGGTTCTGTACCTTTTTTAATACTAGCATATGCCACCATGACTATGGGTTCCATGTTGAAATAGCGGCATGTGGAATGGTCAGGAGCAGCAGTTGGAGTTGGTGATTGCTCTGGCCGGTCGCTTACTTTGGGACTTCAATAAAGGAATTCAAACTTACCTGACAAATCTTCTACTTCCTTTCAAATTGCTATCCTGTATTTGCTTTTAAGGGCATTTACCAGATCATATTTGCAGTTTTACAAGAATCATTAAACCATTTATTTACTCTCATTCACCGAGGACACCCTCAACCCTTATTGCAGTCTTTCACAAACACATTCCCTATCTTAGAGAAAAAATTTCATGCAAGGTTGTGATCTGAGAAGGGGTCAGCGTTTGTAGATTAAAGACTTCTAAATCATCACATACAATTTTAAAAATCTCTTGTATAGGCTCTGTTGATTTGGAGATAACCTCCCATCTCACATTGCATTTATTATTTGTCAACACAACAGAGCTGGTTAATGGAGACAGGTCTGGTTGCTCTAAGTCCCTTATCCGTGCCTTCTCTGAGTCTAAAACAATAGGGAACTGATCACTTCCCTATCTGGCCATATCTGCCATTTCATGGCCAGATCCGCACAACCAAAAGGACAAAATAAATATGTCTTTTACAACTACCCCTCTCAAACGTTGGCTTAACATCAATATCCGACGGAAAACGACCATTTCACGGTCTCAAACCATATGAGACCATAATATCAACAATCTAAAGAGCTGTAAGACTCATTTTGGGTGGTTTCCTAGGGGCGGAAAAAAGGGGATGCCCCAACATTCATCCTTTCCCTCAGTCAAATCCAGGAAGGGGGTGTAAGGTTCAAAACACAAGTTGAAACCCCCCGCAATCATCACATTGTGACTACAAATAAATTCTGCTAATCAATCAATCGATCAGGGATTTGTGATGCACACTACTCACCGGTCAGGGTCTCAAGACGCTGGGGAAGGGTTTCGGGCAGCTCCGTCTCATCCGAATGAGAATGTTTATTTATTTATTTATTTTTATTTATTTATTTAAAGAGTTTTATATAGCGCTGGCTAGACCCGAAGGTATCAGAGCGCTTTACATAAGGTTCCACATAGTTGCAAACTTATAACAGTTACATATTACCAATGATACCAGTAAAAACATTTAAGGAGCATAGAAGAAAAGGAAAATGGAGTGAGAAGGGTAAGGGGGTATGGGAGAAAGGGGTAGGGTATAGATACAACAGAGAGACGAAGGGAAAGTCTGCCCAAGGTCCAGCTGGGTAGGTGACGGCTAAGGGGGAATCCGCAGACCATCTCCTCTTCAGCTATCAGGTAGCTCCACTGGGTATCGGTCAGATAGCTAGGTCTCAACAGAAAAACATTAAATGGATAAAAGGCAAGAAGAAGGTAGCGTAGAGGGGGAAGGGGGTAGGGTGAAGGGGTAGGAGGGGGATACGATACCGTACTCCCATACCGGGAGTCGAACCCGGGCCCCCTGGGTGAAAACCAGGAATCCTAACCGCTAGAGAGTATTCAAGATGCATAACGTCTGAGAGGATTGGAAAATAACTCGACCGGTTGTAAATATAGATCGATAAATAAAGAAACCCAGACTTAGAAGACATGCTAAGAGTTAAAAGGTCAGGGGAGTCGACATGGATTCCCTTGATAGGACACTCAAGTGAGACTTTGGACCATATGGTGACCCCCCGCCTACCAGCTGCCGATGGTTTAGCATTTTTGCTATGGATTATGTAACCCTGTTGGCAAGGGACCAAGTCGCTTGGAGAATACATATATGAAATTTATCTATGAACAACCCCCAATCATTGTCATCAAGTTTGGAACGAATCCCTGCAATGTTCCAGATAACAAAAAAGCCCCCAAAAAATGTGTAACTAGTCTGGGGCTCAGTTCTAAACCGCTCTAAGGGCCATATGCATCAAAGTTAGGAATTGCGATCCCTAAATTGCGATTTTTAAGAAACCACTATTTAGGAATCGCAATTCCTTATGCATGTAGGAATCGCAAACAAAAATTGTGATTCCTACACATTCCTTATTTGTGACTCGCAAATTGCGAATCGCAAATAAGGAATTGCTTCCCATTCATTCCTATGGGCTTAGAGGCCCATAGGAATCAATGGGAATTGCATGCGCAATTTGCGAGTACCAAATAGGTACTCGCAAATTGCGCATGCAATTTAAAGGGTGCAAGGGTGCCAAAAGGACACCCTGATGCACCCCTGAAATTGCAATTTAAAAACATATTGCACACATACATGCCCCAAGGGCATGTATGTGTGCAACATAGAACTTTGAAAAATGCACTTCTGTGCATTTTTCAAAGTTCTCGCAAATTACCATCAACTTTGAGTTGATGGTAATTTGCGTTTCTTAAAAGCGAAATCGCAATTTTTTTGTTTTGTTGCATTGCACTTAGGGAATCGCAATTTGCGATTCCCTAAATGTAATCGCAATTTAAGTAATCGCAAATTTGCCCCTTTGCGACCGCAATTTCCAATGATGCATGTGCCCCTAAGCCCCTTGGGCAAATGCTCTTATTCGGGGTGAATCTACCTTTTTAGTATAGGTTTCAACACCCAGGTACAGCAAAAAAATAAAATAAATAAAACTGTGAGTGGCATTGGAGGGGAGCACTGACCTCTGCGAGGTTTCTTGCGCACTCACCCCAGGCAGGACATTCTGGTTGACATATTATAGAAAATCTGATCACTCCAGTCCGTCGGAATCAATTTGCAACAACCGAATATTCTACAACAAAGTCAAATAAATTAAACGATAAACCAGTTGTAATATATTTATCCTTTCTCGTATAAAGCTCGAAGAAATTACTGTTTTGCTAATGACTGACAAGTAATAACGACACACAATATAGGGGCAGATTTACGTTGAACTAACGCAGCGAGGTACAGCAAGTCATTTTGCTGCGCCGCGCTGCGTTAGTTTTGAAGCACAGGGATGCAACATATTTACAAGAATATGTCGCATCCTTGTGCTTCCCCCTGTGCTGGCGCATAAAACTGCAGCCATGCGCCGGCGCAGGCACCCTTGCACCATGGTGCAAGGATGCCTGCGTCGTGGGGAGATTGTTTTTGTGCAGGAAGAGGAACCTTCCTGCACAAAAACAATCACTACAACCATTTTCCTCTTTCAATGCGTGCTGCAGAATGCAGCACGCATTGAAAGAGGAAAAAACGAGGAGAAATGAAAACATTTCTCCTCGGTGCGCCTCACTACGCCACCTCTAGGGTGGCGTAGCTTTCAGACGCATCTCCAGAGTTACGATTTCTCGTAATTCTGGAGATGTGTCTTGTTCCATGAGTGTTGCGTGGGAACACCCACAGCAACACCCATGGAACGCCCTTCACCGCAAAGTGCTGCGTGTGAAGGGGCCGTATTTACAAGGAGAGGAAAAGTCACGCAGGGTTGCTTTTCCTCTCCTTGTAAATATGGAGCAGCCCCCTGCGCCACCAGTACGTCACGAAAAGTGACGTACTGGTGGCGCAGGGGGCTCGTAAATCTGCCCCATAATGTCTATGTCGTTGCTCAGTTGCTGAATGTATTTTCATAGTTTAAGCCTAACTAGCTTTTGGATAAAGTTAGTTACTGTTGCTATGTCATTTACATAATAGAGGCATAACTGTAAGAAGAGTGTCAGCTGCATGCAGACATAGACCTCTGGCAATCCATTTTATTTAACGCTGTAAACTGTAATTTTAAGCTATTTTATATAAGTAGGAATGGGTTATAAAATGCACAAATGTATAATGTCACCATCAAAAAATGTTGAACTCCGTCTCTTTTTCCAATTTTTCTTGCCTGAAAATTTCGAAATGTCTGTGGTTAGAGCCTTAAATGCAGCTTAATGGGGCATCGCTGCACTTTGCAACATTTCATGGAATTCAAGTAATGACAGCATAAAAGAGGAATGCAAATGCAATATAAGTTCTCGTAAAATTGCTGAACAATGCAGAAAAATAATCCATAAGGGATGAGATTTGAATGCAATTTTTAAAGCTAATGCGAATTCAGGCTGAACGAATCCTGACCTGTGTGAATCTACAAATGAGGCGTGATGGGCAAACAACGTGATTCAGCTTCGAAAGAAAGAAGGCTGTGCTGCATTAAGTGAAACCTCTAAACCGGCCCATAGGAATTTGTTTCTGTCTCGCTTAAACCGTGCGTAATTTCCAATGCGCAATCACACCACCAGGAAACAGCGTCGTCTAATAAGGTCAGACAACTGTAAAGTGAATATTAAAAGTCAGTACTACTTAAAAAACGAAGGTTAATGTAAATTGTGAAATGATGGCCATCTCAAGAGAAAATCGCGACCGTAGTTGCAGAGGTTAATGGGAAGAACTGTGAAATCGATGGGGGCCTAGCTATTTAATACACCCCAGCAGAAACAGCCGAAGTGAGGCTGTGGAATAGAGCTTTTAATACTAAGACCATATACGTAAGCCAACATTGTGTGGTTTACAGGCCGAGGGAAAGGAACAACGGGCACAGGTTGGACAGGAGCACGCACTGAGGGGCATATTATCAACGGCCAGCGATAATTATCGCTGGCCGCGTCTAACGTGCACATCACTAACGCCGTCTATCGCCGGATTCTATCGCCCGGTTAGCGCACTATCACCAACGCGCATCGCCGAGGCGATAGAAATCCCGGCAATAGCGGCGGAAAGAGGCAATATCGCAGGAATACCAGCGATATAAAACCGCGTTAGGCAAAAAATCGTAGATAGGGAGATGTGGACTCAGCATGACAATCCACCTCCCATGATAGATATGGCTAAGTAGGAAAAATAGCAGGCGTAACAAACCGGCGATATACCCTGTTAGCGCTGCTTTTTATGTCGCTAAGCGGCTTAGGGAATTACTAGTTAATAGGGGGTAGCAGTGTAAGCAATGATTTCCGCTGACTTATAGACGGGAACGCCTACCTCGCATCTCATTAGCGATGCGAGGCGAGGCGCAAAGGAAATGGGCGCTAAGGCATGGATTCACGCGTTAGCGTGTCCATGCTGATAGGGCGTTACAATTATCGCCGCTTTTTGCCCGAAAACGGACGCAAAAGCGGCGATAATTGTTTTACGCCGCCTTGATGATATGCCCCTAAATTCGAAATATGTAAAATAAGGGCCATAGAGACGCTTGGCTGTTTTCGAATCAATAACCCCGATGTTTTCAACTGTGGATTGCATGGGCGAAAAAAGTGCAGGATGCTGTCGTTGCAGTATCCACCCCTTAGAAGGGTCTCAGGGGTGCATTCTGTGCGCCTGTCTGGACTCTCTGGGGCATATTATCAAGAACGGCGTTAAAATTATCGCCGGTTTAGCGGCAGAAAACTGCTGCTAAAGCGGCGATAATGGGCTTGATAATATGCCCTGGAGAATTCCAATAGAAGCCCATGTTCACACCAGAACATGGACTTCTATTGGAATTCTCAAGGGCATATTATCAAGCCCATTATCGCCGCTTTAGCAGCAGTTTTCTGCCGCCAAAGCGGCGATAATTTTTAACGCTGTTCTTGATAATATGCCCCTTTGACTTTTAACACATTTCTCAACTTGAAAGCATTCAAAAACGTCTAGGCCTGTAGAGAGGCATGAAAGCGTTACACAGCCGGAAATACTCAACCGCCGCCAGAACAGGCCTCCTCCTGCTGTGAAAATATCCAGCATGAATCGCAGACTGTAGGTAGAATAAGCTAGATGAATGAGTTGGCTCCGTTGGTATGTACCTCGTAGGCTAATGCAATATGATAAATCTTTTTTGTGATACAGAAGGCAGAAATGAGGGATGGAAGGCCGAAATGGACAAACACCAATCTTATAGTGAGGTAATAGCCGACTCTGAAGATGGAGCTTGTGATGTGGCAGTGCCGTGGGAGGCCCTCATCTCATCCCACCAGTGCTTCCCTCTTTCACTGGGTCTCCTCACTTTTTGCTCCTGCAATGAGACTCGGGGACTGAAAACACACTGTGAGTGAGACTATGTGATAAGACAGAGCAGATGGGACCTGAACCCAATTCACCGTTACAATCTAATGGGGTGACCCAGTAAACCTCAGGATCTGGGTATCATGTAGTATAAACAACAAAAAACCTGTTGGTTGCTAATTGTATGTAAGACCAAAATAAATGAAAGGTCAACCAGAAGCATTATCAAGCAAAAAGATTAGCAATCAAACTAAGTAGCTCAAATCATAAAATCATTTGTCTATCCATAAGATTGCTGAGTGTCAGCAGATGTATATAGATATTGTTAAAAATGGGATCACAATGTGTGGATTGAGGTAAATTGGTTTCTTATCACAAAATATGTTCCAGTGATAAAGAGCGGTGCCAGCTAGCTCCCAGCATAACTGCTGCTCTTGGCCAACTGTCATTACCAGAATCCCTCCAACGTTATGTTATGTTATGTTATGTTATGTTATGTTATGTTATGTTAATGAAGTTTATAGCGCGCTCAGATACTCCCAGGAGTGTCCCGGCGCGAGCCTTGAGGTGCAGCTAGAAAGAGAATCGCAGGTTAAAACAGAAGTGTTTTGAGCTGTTTTTTAAAAAGTCTAAGATCGTGGGTGTTACGCAGCGAGAAGGGCAACAAATTCCAGGCGGTGGCTGCCCGAAATGCAAGAGATCTGCCCCCCATTCTTTGACGACGGACACGAGGTAACCGGGCAAGATACTGAGAAGCTGACCTCAGATCTCTAGTAGGGGTATAGAACTCAAAGCGCTTCCTTAGGTAAGCTGGCCCCAATCCGTGGAGAGCACGATGGGCAACCACAAGGGCTTTAAACTTAACACGCTTAGTGACCGGCAGCCAGTGCAGGGTGCGCAGATGTTGTCTAACGCTGCTTCTGATAGGAATGTTGAATAAAAGCCTGGCTGCTGCATTCTGGACGACCTGCAGTTTATTAAGAGAGTAATCTGGTAAACCAATGTACAGGGCATTGGCGTAATCAAGGCGAGACAAAATCAACGCCCTGGTCACTGTTTCCTTGCATCCCAAGGGAGCAAGGGGAGAAATTTCCTGAGTGACTTCAGTATCCCAAAACAGCTCCCGGCCAATTTTTTGATGTGATACGAGAAAGACAAATTTTCATCAAACCACACGCCCAGATTCTTAACAGGTTGGCCAGAAGAGGATGGTAGCGGAAAGCCGGCCGGCCAGAGAGTCTCTCTGAACCGTGTGGGAAAGTTGCCGTAGAGAAGAATCTCCGATTTTTCTTCGTTGCATTTAAGCTGTGCCGCTGAGAGCCACTGAAAGACAGCTGTCAAACATTTCTTAACCTTCAGGGTATCACACTCCAATTTACCCCAGGTAAACAGTAGTTGAGTATCATCGGCGTACGCAACGATTTTGGCTCCTAGCTCCTCCGCTAATTGTACCAGAGGAGTGACGTAGATGTTGAAAAGAAGGGGACTCAAAGAGGACCCTTGCGGCACTCCTGTGGTAACACCTTGAGGCGTGGAAGAGAATGGGGGATCCAAATCTGTTGCGTACGCCCTCAAGAAAAGATTTTAGCCACCTCCAGGCTGATCCCGTGACACCTATTTCCATCAAACGAGACAGAAGCAACGAGTGGGGAACAGTATCGAATGCTGCCGATAAATCCAACAATATCAAGGCAGCACTTCCACCGGCATCCAGACAGCCTCGGATAGCTTCTGATACTTCAACCAGGGCCGACTCAGTACTATATGCAGCTCTAAAACCTGATTGAGCTGGATGTAGAAGACCTGACCCTTCAATAAAATCAGTGAGCTGTTTATTAACTGCCTTCTCACAGATTTTAGATACAGTGGGAAGAAGGGAGATGGGGCGATAGCTCCCTGGGTCCTGAGGGTTTAGTGAAGGTTTCTTTAGAAGGGGCAGGATTTTAGCTTGCTTCCACACTGTTGGAACCAGCGCCTCCTGAAAGGAGAGTCTAATAAGCGTATTCACTTCTATATTAACTGTTTCAGCCACGGAGGCCAGGAGTCTTGCCTTACAAGGATCCGATGGAGAGCCAGATTTCATAGCTTTCAAAATTTTAAGTGAGTCCGATAGGTCAATCAGTGTAAAAGCCTCCAGCATGAAAGATGGCTCAGAAGGAGCAGCCGGGGCACTCCCCTGCCTGAGGTGGACTTTGATCTCTAAATGTTCTCTGTATTGAATGAATCTTATCAATAAAGAATTTAGAGAGTTTATCACACCATGTATTAGAGGCAGGAGCCTTGTTGTCTCAGCCCTCGGCACCATAAAGCTCTGTACAATAGAGAAGATTTCCCTAGAGTTGTTATTAGCAGACTCTATCCGGTCCGCGTAATAGAGACCCTTAGCCTTGCTAATAGCGATATAATACATTTTCTGGGCTTCTCTGAGCATAATCTTTGCTGATGAGCAATAGTCTTTCCGCCAGCGGCGTTCCAGTTTCTTACACTGCTGCTTAAGAACTTTCAGTTCGGCTGAGAACCATGGTTTAGACGGTGACTCCCTGACCCGCCTGTGGCTAGACGTAGGTGAAAGACTGTCCATCGCCAACCTAATCCATCTAGTAAAGCAGGCCAGGGCGCCCTCCAAATTGGAAGGGAGAGCTGGTCTAAACTTCTCCAAAGCTTGGCTGAAGGCTATAGGATCTACTTTAGCAGCGGCCGGACTAGCACTAGTCTGTGGTATCCAGCAGTTACCCTCAATGGGCCAGGAGAAGAGAACTAGAAAATGGTCCGACCAGGACACGGGGAGCGGATCTTCAACTACCATAGGAAAATTGGAACAGATGGGGTCAAGGATATGGCCCCCACAGTGGGTGGGAGAACTAACCCACTGGGTGAGCTGAGCAAGATCTAGGGAATCCAAGAATTCCTGGGTAGTTCCTACATCCGTCTGATCCAAGTGGAGATTGAGGTCTCCCAAAAAGAGATATTGGGCAAACCTCAGAGCTCGGGGAATGATACGTTCACATTCCATGCCTAAATTCTGCCCAACTGAACCATTCCATTATTAACATTCCTAATATCACCCACACCGTTCCACCAATAACAATAACAAAACCACAAAATACCATGGATGCATATTTCATACTCATAAATAAAGACACAAAAATTATACATAAATCAAATTATAAGAACAAGTAAGAATATGAACATTATAAGAACCCAAAGTAACATGAACAAAGAATGACACTTCATTCCTTATAATTTTTAAAGATGATCTGGTGATTTCATCCCATCATGAACTGCTTAAGATGACCCTGTAATTTTTTCTCCCTCGCACTCCGACGTACTTGAAATTCCGGATCTCCTTGAACTCCACCCCCATCCACAACACAATTCTCAATCATCTCGCTTACTCCAGAGTTTGGTTCAATACTTGGACACACATCTTTGCCCATCAAGTGTACACTCACATCATCATGCACACCAAACTTATGTTCACTTCCAATACCAATGACACTGCACAAACATACATGGTGCAAATTCCACATCCTGCCATCCTCAAGTTTGACAGCACGTCCAAAAACTCTCACAATCCTCAATGGATCAGACCAATGAGATGCACCCTTCTCCAAAAAAACAGGTTTCCACACACGCACTAAATGACCAAAAGATATATTAGGCATCTTCTTACCATTGTTAAACCTATTCATAACCTGCGACTGATAACCTTCCACCTTTTTTCTCATCTGGAGTTCAATCTCCAACCTGCACAATACTTCCTTCTTATTCCTCAACCACCATGGTACAAGTTTTAAGGAGGGGTTTCTTCCCCATAACACGTCACACAGCACTCTGCCAGTCATTGATGGGGGGTAATCCTGGATGATAACAACATACTTTGAAGGCCCTTCTTCCAGGGTAACCCAGACTTTAATGCCAATTGAATAGCCTCCTTTCTGACTCTATTGAAGATCTCAATCTGGCCATTTCCCTCAGGATTCTATAACAACACCCTCACATGGTCGACACCACACATTTAAAAAAAAAACTGCATCTTGTTAGATGTAAGTTGGAGCCCGTTATCAGAAACCAATGTTTCCAGAACACCTTCTCTAGAAAAGACATCCTCCAGGAAGTTAATAGCCAATTCTGTAGTAAAATTGCCAAACAGACATACCTCCGGCCATTTGAAATAATCGTCACTGAGCATAATATCATATGCCTCCTTGGACAGTAATGTGGCAAAAGGCACCATAAAATCAATAGCCAATTTCTGCCATGATCCATCTGGCAATTCTACAGTTTGTAAAGGCACCACCACAGATTTAACCACCTTATCCATCAACCTACACACACTATATTCCCTTACCCATCGATCCACCATACCATCCAGACCTGGCCACCAAAACTTTTCTTTGATTTTTCTTATCGTACTCGATATCCCTCCATGGCCTTCATGTCCCAACTTGACAATATTCTCTTGTTTTCCAATAGGAGGTACAATTT
Organism: Calotriton arnoldi; assembly: GCA_963921515.1. Classification (NCBI taxonomy): domain Eukaryota; kingdom Metazoa; phylum Chordata; class Amphibia; order Caudata; family Salamandridae; genus Calotriton; species Calotriton arnoldi. The sequence goes on along the minus strand of CAWUFW010012441.1, from coordinate 268,976 downwards.
TATCTCCTCTCAAAATAATCTCATTGCACATAGATATTTCCTCCTTCCATTTCCAGACTGTACTACATTTGTCTTGCAATTGATGCTCCGATGGACATCCTTTAGTAATGTAATTCTTTATGCGAAACAGCGTTTACAACGCTGTAATTACATCGCGCTACCATTACAACGTGGTCATTACAACGACCGCGTTGTTAGTACGCGATGCATTTACATCACAAGTCACTACAACGACTTGCACTAGGGGGCGCTGAGGTATTGGAAATGAATTCCAACACATTCCCTACTGTTGCGCAAACTGGAGTAGAAATAGTAAATAATACTATTCCTAAGTCCAGCAATCCCCTAGTGCAAGTCGTTGTAATGACTTACGATGTAAATGCATCGCGTACTAACAACGCGGTCGTTGTAACGACCGCGTTGTAAAAGCACGCAATGTAATACATCGCAATGTAATGAGCTATATTCATTCTTTATGGCCAGCAAAACTACATCTTTCTTCATCTCCTGCATCCATTTCACCTCTGACAACTCCAGACCATTTTTCACCTCTATATCCCTGCCACGCATTACATCTTCATAGGTGAGTGCTACATCATTTCCACTCTTATCCATTTCATACTCAATGCACATTCCCACTGGTAAACATGACAACCCATCAGCAACACAATTATCCATGCCTGGAACATTTACAATACCATGATGGTACATTTGTAGTTTTGAAGCTAGCTGTGCTAACCGTGGTGTGAGGTTTGTTCCATCTCCTGGCTTCAAAATGTTTACCAAAGGCTTATAGTCCATTAAATGTAAAATATTCTCCACCGCACATACATCCTGAAATATTCCACAGCCCATGTTACTGTCAATAACTCCTTTTCTATTACGGAGTAATTCCTTGCAGCTTGTGTTAAAGTACAAGATGCATATGTAACCACCAACTCAGTGGCATCCTTTCTTTGTGATAGTACTGCGTCAACACTGTATCCACTGATATTATGCAATTCACCCCACCACAAATGATTTCAAACATGGTGCACATAATACCTCGTTCTTGATTGCAGTAAACTCCTCATTTTATTTCTGACCCCAACAAAACGCCGCATTTTTTTGAAGCAATGATCGTAAATTCTCTACTTTGGTAGCATACTTCTCCACAAATCAAGAATAAAATTCCATCAGCCCTAGAAAGGCATCAATTGTTCTATACATTTACGTTCTGGACCATTGGCAATGGCTTCAGCACAGCTGATATTAGGATGCATACCTGTCTCTGATATAACATGCTCCAGGCAGTCCACCTGCTGTTTCCCAAAGTCACATTTCTCTTCCTTTACAGTGAGACCATTTTGCATAAGGGCATATAACACATTTTTCAAGTTCCCATCATGCTCATCTTTTTCCTGCCTAAATATCAAGATGTCACCCTGAAATTCATTCGCCCCTGCTATCCCTTGAAGGATCCTAGACATTTCCCTCTGAAAGACAGCAGATGCACTTGCCAGACCAAATGGCATTCTCTTGTACTGAAACCTTCCCTCGGATGTTATGAATGATGCGCAATGCCTAGAGTCACCATCCAATTTAATTTGGTGATACACGCTGGCCAAATCGATTATAGTAAATACAGTAGCCTCGCCAATGGATGGCAGTAATTCCTACATATTTGGTAATAGAAATGCAGCCACCCAATGGCCTCATTAAGACACCTGTCCTGTCAATCTAGTGTCGGACTCTTGCAAGATCTGCTCAGCATAGACAGCGCAGGAACTAGGCTGCCATTTTGGCAGTAGGCCTATTCCTCAAATGCGCTGGTGTGCACGCTCACACAGCGATGGGGCATCTTCTTATCTTTGACTGCCGACTGCAGCCTGGTTACTTTCACTTGTAGTGTCAAACTAGCCGGTAAGCATCGTTACAGGTTTCCTTGACCACAATTGGGAAACTTTAAACTTTAAACTTTTTCCACTGTATATTTGACATTTTGGGAGATTATTGAGCCTGAAATTCGGGTTTTTATCTTTTTACAGCTCATCCTTCTCATTTATTTTGGAAGGGCAACTGCATCCCCTATTGTGTAAGCCGACATTGCGTATTTGCTATAAGGTGAACTTGTTGGAGGCTAATTTCAGTCATGTTTCTGATATTTATTATTTTTTGTATATAATTTTTTCGGCATATTTTTGTGCATTCATTTTTTGAAGGTCCCACATCGAGTTTAGGAAACCAATTTATTGTCCTAGTTGAGTGTTTTATTGTTCTATTCCCTCTCACATCAGGTCATCTTTGAGGGGCCTTACTCATTGGTTCCTTCAATTTTTTGTTTTGAACTCAGCCAAGATGAGCAGGCTTGCCGTCTTTCCACCCTCCCTAAGACCTCCTCCATGGAAGGGAGTTTTCATTCAACTCAAGGTGAGCTTTTGCATGAAACTATTACAGTTCCTAGAAAACATACCAGCCATAGTTTTTCTAATCATGCCTTGTCATTACTACACAGATTGCCCCTCCCTATGTCCTGATGAAGACCCCCTGTAATGGTTCCAAGAAACTGTGATTATCTGGATCGAAACAATATTTATTGTCTGAACTAAAGCAAAAATCCCCCCTGGACCTCCAAGAAATTTCTAGATGCCCCTCTGGATACGGTTTTGTTCATTTTGGTTTGAGAAGACAGCTTGCATGCTACCTAAAGCACAGGGCTGTTCTATATTTTATTATCTTTTATGTGTACATTCACTCTACCCTTCTCCCATTCACTTTGCACCAGAACTGATGTCACACTGTTCCCACATTATGGAGCAATCTCAAGTTTATTGGACATTGTTAATTTCATGTACTTGCACTTGAATACATGCATTGTGCAGTAATCATTTCCAATTGTTTTCTGTTTCCTCATGTTCTTGTCAATTAATGCTTTTGGTTGACCTTTAATTTATTTTGGTCTTACATACAACTAGCAAACCGACGGGGTTACTGAACCCAATTCAGGCAGACGTCAAGCATACCTAAGACATACGCATGAACACCGACACAGACAGGTAAACTAGAAGCAAAAAAACATGAAGGGCTGAATCATGCTGAGTTTTTCTGGCGCAGTTCAGAGCCAAGGATGGGTTTTACGCATTATGTTGAAAGATGGAAAAGCACAATTAAGGAAAAAGTCTGTGAAAACACTGGGGGATATTAGCAAGACCCTCCTTAAAATTCGCCGTTTTAGCGGCAGGAAACTGCCGCTAAAACGGCGATAATGGGCTTGTTAATATGCGTTATGGAATTCAATAGCCCAGGTTAGATGTCCTGCACATCTAACCTGGGCTTCTATTGGAATTCCATAACGGATATTAGCAAGCCCATTATCGCCGTTTTAGCGGCAGTTTCCTGCCGCTAAAACGGCGATAATTTTAACGTGGGTCTTGCTAATATGCCCCACTATGTCGAGAAAGCAAAGTATGAAAATAAGGGGTATATTAGCAAGACCGGCGATAAAATTATCGCCGTTTTAGCGGCAGGAAACTGCCGCTAAAACGGCGATAATGGGCTTGCTAATGTGCTTATGGAATTCCAATAGAAGCCCAGGTTAGATGTGCAGGACATCTAACCTGGGCTTCTATTGAATTTTATAACGCATATTAGCAAGCCCATTATCGCCGTTTTAGCGGCAGTTTCCTGCCGCTAAAACGGCGATAATTTTATCGCCGGTCTTGCTAATATGCCCCAAGGTGCTTAAGAAAAAGTACATTGCACAAAGCACATTATTGGAAAAGCATTAGGCAAACATTGATAGCTGGGAGAGGCCAATATGCTACCTAATAGGACAAATCCAGAGTGAGAGAGGAAGGGCATATCATTTCTGCCACCTGTCTTTAAAGCTAAGGAAATCTTTATATAATGGCAATTACATGAATGCATCATTATATGTATAGCCAGAGTCTACCAATTACAACATTTGCTGCATGCCCAATTGATCAGAAATAGAAGGAGCAAATGGTAGATGCATTGGAGCAAACTTCATCATTCTAGATATCATCTAAATGTCCATTTCAGATAATAGCCAGCGAACCCATCTGGCACAAGTGTGAATGCTCAGTGCATGGTTTTCTGAATGAGATGATGAGCTGGGAAGCAGAGTGAAGTCTAAAGAAGCTTGTATACTTCTCATACTCCTTAAGAATGCTGGCAATTCAAAGTTGAGGCGTGTTTTGGGAAGCAGGGATGAGAATGGAAAAACAACTAATTTTAGCCCTCCCCTAGATGATGACGGGAACTCCATTGGGAGTGAAGGATCGTTCATGATTAGAAAGAGCCTTGATGTCAGACACTTTTGAAGGTGAATAAGTTAGCAGAAGTTGCTTGAGAGACAAGTCTGGTCGAAGAGACTAGGCAGAGAGGCCAAGAATTACTACTTTCATGTACCTTGCAGAGGTGTAACGAGAACACAGTAAATGGGGGAGACAAAGACCCCATAAAAGTATATAAATGAGGGGACTCTTACCAAATGTATAGGAGTCTAAATGAGGTGATCCAGCAACATACTGCTGAACAAAAAATGTTAATGGTCTTATGAGAAATGCCCTAAGGAGGCAAGGAAGTTAGCTACGGTTTGGAAATAGCCATGCAGGTGATCAATGCTTCCTTCCTTGCATCAATTAACCCAGGTAGCAAGATTTGACCAAAATGCCTTACTAGCTGCAGGGATCTTTGAGTTTTCCAAACGTCAGGAAGCAGCAGGTGAAAGGCGCTTCATTCTTCTAATGTACCTGACACAATCAATGTCAAATGGGAAAGGTGGTCATTCAGAACTCAGGAGTAGGTATTCCCTTCAGAGTCTCTTAGAAAGTGCAGAATGAACAGAAGAACAAAAGTCCATAGTGCTCTCCACGACTGAAGGCAATCAGGCCTGGGATGGTCAGAATGGGGTCATAAGAACCAAATGTGTTCAGTTGCAGCATAGCTATAGTAGATAATGAGTAATCAGACAGATGGGGAAGGCAGAGACCATGAAGGGGTTTCTTTCATGGAGAATAAATAACAATGGTTCAGTGGGACTCTTTTTTTCTATGTGTTGGAAACAGGGTAGCGTGGTGCGGAGCGGGAAGGCTAAACTAGGAGCATTGTGTGAAGCATCCGCGCAGCACACACAGGCGACACACCAGGCACACCACAAAAAGGAGACCACACCAGGCTGTTATGTAAAAGCAAGTTTCTTTATCTAACTTTAAGTCAGCAATAGGTGACGCAGGTAATCGTAGGCAACATTTCACTTCAGTTAGCCTCTTAAACCCAGTGCGTAGATTCCTTCAAGCACATCATAACAGCAGAACAGTAGGCCGGTAGGAGGCCGTAGCAACAACCACCTGTAAAAGCAGGTAACACAGTAGGTCCCAACATATACTTCAATACATTTGGCGACAGGCAATTAGCTAGACATTAGATGCACATTACACTGTAGATGAGGAAGAGCCTGTAACATTCTAGGTGCAACCACTTTCCATACAGTGGGTGTCGCAAATCAGGCTAGGGGGGGAAAAAGCGAAAAAATTCAGGGCAAAAGGGCCAAGTCCAACACTATGTATGCACACAACCCAACTCTCTAGCAGTCAGAGGAAGATGCGGGGCATCCATTCGAACATGAACCGGTGAGGCGAGAGGATACTGCAAATATTGCACATTAAGAGCATTGATTCAGACATCCACTTTGACAATATCCCAGCATACGAGATATGTACACGGCTTAGAGGTGTAATGCCAGACAGCATGTTTGTCCTGAGGAGACCCTTCTGAATTAACAAGAGGGTCGACACATCAACAATTTTAGTGGGATTGTCTGTTGTCCCAATTAAATATGAAACCTGTGAATGTATCGTGGGGTGTTCCTAGTTCAGCAGAAATTCTAAGATATCCCAATGTATATATGCATTATCGTAAATACTGTACCCCACTGCACCTTTTGAGCACTGTGCCATCTGCACGTTCATTGAGTTTGCTGATATTAATATGTATATTTGTGAATAAACAAAGCAAAATTATGGATCCGTTGTTTATTTTCAGATGGTATCCTGGATCTGATATTGGGCCTAAGGGGTTGATCCTGTGTATCATTACATCATTCCTGGAGAAAGCATCTACAGAAAGGTCTCACAAACTTCTGTCGCTAACTATCAAAGTAAAGCAACAAAAGACATATGAAAAAAGAAATCACAAGTCTGAATTCATCCAATGTTATACAGAATAAACAGATACCCAGAAAAACCAACAAAGCAGCTCATACTATTGTCATCAGATACATAGAGATACAAAGTTAGCCTTTTAAAAGATAAATCACACAGCAGAGAACTAAAACCTTATAAAATCTCAGGGAGGTAGCCGGGCGCAAGGAAAGGCAACCTTTCCCTCACCAGAAGCCATAGCTTGTTCAATTTACGCAGATTAGAATGTGTCTTTATAATGGGGTGCTCCAGCCAATAGACAAAAATAAAACTCCAGCCAACAGGCCTTGGGATCGGGTGGTTCCCTTTGAAGCCAAGACCTAGCCATACCCCGCTGACCACCTTAATGGCAAAGAAATAAATTCAATAAATCAAGAGAGGGACAAGCAGCAGTATAATTAGGTCCAGCATCCATGCTCCTACATGAGCAATGTAACAAGAAAGGAGGGTGCTGTTCCTTAAAGGGAAAAGGTAAGGTATAAATCTGTCTGTCGGGACTAGAGGGTTAACCAGAGGGATCCATGGGGATCTGAGTAATAGATCTGAAAGCCCTCACACACCCAGATGGGTGTCATGCTTCATCATAGGGCTGCTCCTCATCAGCCTGACACTGCAATGCCTGACGGGCCCCTCAGTGGGGGCTCTTTGTCAGAGATCTTCTGATCTTAGCTGTAAAGATAAGTGCAAGTGAGGATGTGGGTTTAGGGTGGTGTACTAGGTGATTAAAATAGCCTACGGGGTAGCAAGGAGAATTTTTAACAAAATGGTCCCCTTGACACAGTAAAAACAAGGGAGCTGTCGCAGGAAATAATAATCCTTGATAGCTTCAACAAGAGTGGTGTAGGGTCAACATGTTGCATGCCTCTTTGCCCAGCAGGGCTTACGGCATTTCATCAGGACCGGATATGTGTACCTACCCGCCAACTGATTGGAAATAGAGATAGTGCAATGAAAATGCCCAATCACAAAATGTCTACAGTACCTGCTGTGGTACAGGACAATCGAGTTCTGAGCTGTTAGGAGCAAACGCAGGGAGACAGCTTTTTAAGGGAGGTCACCACTTGTTTGATGAGTGACTGCTTCACTTACGATGTACATTGTGACATCTAGAAATGCACTAAGGGAGAGGTTTAGCCCTCTAGTACACAACATGATGTGAGCAAATTGTAGCCTTACTGTGTAGATGTGCATATTTAAAAACACATATAAACACACACATACATATATATGTAGGCAAGTGAACACACGTGGAAAGTATTATTATAAACATGAAGTAACCTGTCATTTGTTCAGGTGATGTATTATTATAAATATAAAATTACCAGATCATATGAGCAGTCATTGTACTGCATAAGGTAAAAGAAACAGGGATCATATCCTATAATTGTGGTAGCAATGCTCCTTAAGTAGGACAGAGGTGAGGGGCGTGGCAAAGCCAGCCAAGATGGCAAACACTATCCTCTAGCACTCTGACAACCAGCCCATAAATCACCTACCATCTGAGCAGGTACCTTGGCAGGGGGAACACCGAAGAAAGACCTTCCCCCTTACACTCTACCTATCACATGCCAGACCCCTAGATCCACCCTGGAGATGCCTGGGAGTGATGGGGCACACGGGCCGCCACCATCAACAGAGGTAGCCTGGGAGGGCTGCTTGGAAGGCAGAAAGCTGGTGACTACTTTGCAGCCGCAATCGCTCACCACTTGATGAAGCAAACCTTGCTGTGGCTGAAACGGGTGACCTGGAACTCTCCCTCACCCACACAAATAAACCCCAGCACCAACCGTGCCTGCCAGCTGCTTGATCCCCTGTATCGGAGCTATCACCAAGGCATGCGGGGAGGTTCTACACTTGCACCTGCCGGCCTCCATAACGACGGGCAGAGGAGCCTATGCTGATTTACATTGGGGGTGAAATGTGCTTCATCCTTCGTACAGAAGCCCCGGCCTCAGGTGGTGTATGGCCCCCCCATCGTGGGCCCCAGGTGAGAGGCGGCCTGCACACTGAATTCTCCCCAATTGGTGCAATAATCAAGGTGCAAAGGAGGTGCTGTTACCACCGATGGGCCAGGCAGAGCACTAAGGCCCCATCAGCTGTCCCCAGCAAGCCCCTGCTATCAGCATTGCCCAGCTTCCTCTCCAGATCCCCGGATGAGAGCCAGCGGCAACAGGGGCCCAGCATCCAAAATCCCTGCATATCGGCACCAAACTTGAGGTGCAGGGGAAAGCTGCCAGTTCCAGGGGAGACCACCGGTGCTCGGCCAGCTGTGGCCTCTGAAATGGAGCCCCAAACACATACGTTGCCTAGCTCCCCACCGGGACCCCATGTGACAAGCGGGGCAACAAACGGCGGAAGCCTATTCACCCACTTATCTTATCCCCAATTTGGTGCCATGGCTGAGGCATGCTGGGGCACTGCTGATGTTTGGGGGTCAGGAAAAGCCCTCATCTCCACTCCTCAGCTCCACCCCGGTCGTCCTGCAGCCTCACCGGGTGCCTAGCCCCCTGGACACCCACTGTAGCAGCCCTGAGGCAGGGGTCTCTGGTGGTCCCATTTTGTGCCTGCGCCTGCACCCCGTTAAATATAATGGGGTAACCCAGTATCCCTCAGAACCTCAGAACCTGGGCAATTTGGATAAGTAGTACAATGTGTTCTGTTGGGTCAAACAATTGCCTAGTGTCAAGGATAATAATCACAATTAATCAATTAAGCATTGCAAATACTCCGGATCAGTCGGGACACACCAGACAAGAGAACTTAGTTAATATGTTTAGAATTTTATATATCCATTAATTCATGGAGTATATGGCTCTACAGTTTTATCATAGGACAAAAAATAAAAACAGATAAATACAACATATAATGTGGCAGTGTAACACATATATTTACAACAAATAACTGATGCACGAATCAGGACAACAACAAAAAATGATCTGGAAAAGCCTTCCGATTATTACATATATAGTTCGATCTACATCCTATGCTATCCTTAACAATGATTGCATGGGTGTAGAGACTCAGGACGTGATGTTGCTAAGCGTCGACGTTTCGACCCAGGATGCATGTGTCGATTGGGAAACATCACGAAGGGTCTTCTTCAGTACTATTGAGTGTCCTACCAACAGCCTATATGGGTAGAAAAGCGATTACATGTCAGTGTGGTGTGTCGATTGGTGGGGGTATAAAGAGCACCTATTCGGGCAGCCAATTAAGGCGACTCATCGGAACAGAAATTGAAATTAATATTGACTCATCATGGTTCCGAAGAAGTCATAGGAGACATGCATCATTCATTCATGTCCTAGACTCGAATGGCAAAATTAACGTGTCCAATTACTTGAAATCTGAAAAATGAAATACATGAGAACATAGAACTGTCCCCTTTGGGCGTTCAGGGCTCATCTGATCAGGGCCCCCAACAACTTAATTTTGAGTAGAGCAAGATAGAACTACGCATTTCCAAGAATTAGGTTGGAGGGGTTGGTTGACTCACCCTTTAAAAATGTAGGTAACGGTAACATAGCGTTGCAGTGGATGGATGATTCAGTCCTTTATGAATTAATCACTGGGTCCGATAATGGTCCTTACTTTTCAAGCTCTATGGTATAATAATGAAAGTTAAATTAAAAATAAAAAAAGGGCACAGACCTAACTAGATCGGTGGAGTCGTAGTAATGGTAACGCGAGCTGAATTAGCGGTTCGTGGAGGGTCCTGGCTCATTTAATCAGCTTCCGTGTGACGTGTTCAAACAATAGGGCAGAGATTGAATTAACTCCATAGCCCGTCAAAACTGAATATAAAGAAGTTAAAGGAGTTGCAGGCAAAACATCTCATCGTATATTGAAGCACCGATAGGGAAGATGGAATCCAAGGATTGGAAATTGTATGAGCGGCAATGACGGACACAAAGCCGTCATGGGAAACGCAGAGGATTAAATCACCTTGCATCATAGCCGTCACTTACCAGTGGATGAGTCATGTCTAGTACTTTTTAGTGTGTCTATCATGTGGCAAGGAAGACACACAGTTTTTTTTTACAACAGATGGATTAGTAAACAGTAGATCAGAGGTGCACAAATCAATATTGTAAACAATACACTTAGCTTGGATAGGGCTGAATCAATATATTAAATGAAGTTTTGAAAAGCTGGTTCCTGATGGCACGAGTCAATACGATGGATTCTATTGTAGGGTGAACATAGTGTATTGCACTGTTGCAATAATTGAGAGGTACTTTATATCAACATTATGTACCAATTTGTACAGAAGGTATATAGCAACACATCAATGGCATATGAAGTATCAAAACAACGATTCACAGTGACGAGTACATAAATCAATTTCTCATTGTAATCCCAATGAAGGGGATACTCAATTTCTCACAGTGTATCTAAAATAGTATACTGAATAGCTAAAAAGATTTGAAAGTGCTTAAACCACAATTGTTCACGTATAAAGGAATAATTTTTTCATTTAAATCACAGGAGATACAATAATAAGTTGGTATCTATGACCTACTTTCTCAAAAGTGACTTGTGTGACAACATTGGTATAATTATATTTCTTACTCTAAAGGTGACTCAAGTGACATCCTACTTAAAAAATTTCGATTGTACTTCAAAAAACTACATAATGACAGCCAATCATACATAGGTGTCTATACCTTGCTTGTTCAAAAGTGACTTGTGTGACATCATTGGTATAATTTACCTAATCAAAAAGTGACTTCAGTGACATCCTACTTGAAGATTTCAGAAAACTATACATCGATGTAGGTACCAATAGATGAACGCGGGGGCACCCTAACTAAAGTGAAACCGTTATTAGTGCCCTAGAGGAGCAATTTGTCTATTGATCTCAGAAAACTACTCATCAGTATAGGTACCAATAGATGAGCACGGGGGCACCCTATCTAAAGTGAAACAGGTATTAGCGCCCTAGAAGAGCAATTTGTGTATTGATCTCTTCAAATTCATTCAGACCTTGTGCAACTGTGTCTAGAGTGTGTATCCATCTGCACTCACTTGTGTTTAGTTTTAATTGTATGTCCCCTCCCCTTGGGCTCTGGCCATTTTTCTCCAAAATCCAACATTTTATGTCTTCCATATTAAGACCTTTGGTCTGGAAGTGTTCTACTAAGGGGGCCCCTATTGTCTTACACCAGATCCCTGCTGCAGTGCTGTAGGATCTTTACTTTGGCCTTTTGTGTGGTTTGGCCCACATAAATCTTTTCACAAGGGCATGTAATGGCATATATCACTCTCGATGTGTTGCAGTTGGTATGGTGTCTTAATGTGTAGGTGTGATTGTTGTGCAGAGATTCTTTTCTTTCCACGGTAAGATCACAGGCTTTACAACGACCACATTTAAAGTGGCCAAAAAGTGGTGAAAGATTCCACTGAAATCTGATGTCTGGAGTGGGGGTACTTTTCCAAAAAGGAGCTCACCACAGAGTCTCTAATGTTTCTACCTCTCTTAAAGGCAAACATTCGGTTTTCTGGCATATTGATGTCTGTCGCAACAAGATTCCAATATTTGTTAATTACCTTCTTGATATCATTGCTCCTGCACCCCATCAGATGACCAAGGTAAAACATAGCCCTGTAGTGCCCCAGGTCCCCCGTCGGGGGGACTCCTAGAGTTCGCCCATCGGCACCTACATCGAGGTGCAGGTGGCAATGATACATCCATGCCTTAGCCCCCGCCTCTCTGTCACTCGCATCAGCGTCACAATTGGGGCACACAGGGAGCCGCAGCTACATATAGTGGGACGTTGAGGTCTCTCCTCATTGCTGTGTTCATTACCAACCGCGAATCAATGCCATTTTCAAGGCACCTGCGATGATTCAACAAGCAACTTGATCCCCAGTAACTGCTCCAGATCGATCCTATTGACAATCCTTGCACCTCAATAAACAACGCTGCACAACAGTTCTATACTTGACACTGGGGGGGGTGTCCCTCTCCTACATCTTGCCTCTACCCATCAGCACCAACATTGAGGTGCACACTAGACACCTGCCATGCAACAGTATCCTATCCAACATCTGAAGCCTACTCCTGCTAACTCATTGGCCCCCAACCAGCCAATTTGAACCGACAGAGCGAAGACCATCACAAGCTTGCAGGCAAGGTCTCCGAAGATGAGGAAACCCTAGCCACCCTACAACCACTTACGACAGATAACCAATCAGTGATCCTGTACCTACAGGACCAAGTCCAGCACCTCAAGAGCAGGGTGGATGACCGAGAGGGGCACTTCCGTAGGAGAAAAATCCACATTCTGGGGCTCCCAGAGGGGATCGGGGGGACAGACCTCATCCCCTACCTAGAGACTAGGTTTAAAACCTTCATCCAAACATTGGACCTCATCTCCTTTTATTCTTTGGAAGGGACTCACTAAGTCTCAGCAACTCGCCCACCTCCAGGATCCCCTCCTTGTGCTGGCAAGCCTCTTGCACTTCAAAGACTGCAATGCCATCCTTCGAGCAGCTAGGTGGGGGGCCCCCCCTCCTGGTAGAAGACAAGACCATCATGCTGTTCCCCGACTACATTCAGGAAGTCCAGTGTCAACGCCACTCTTTCCTGGAAGTCAAGTGGTGCCTCCATCAACAGGGAGTGCAGTACCGGCTGCTGTTCCCAGTCCGTCTCAAGATAATATCTGATGGCGCTACCCTCTTCTTCACTGACCCTAAAGACACCTGGGACTGGGCCGACCAGCAATAAGGAACTCCTGCAGAGGATGGGCCGAACCAGTGTGGGGACTCCCTAAGCTGCGCGGTCAGCGATGGGGTAATCCACGCACAAGTCCGCCAACCGTTCACCCTTAACCAACCCCCCTAATCTGGAGCAGATAATTGCAGACTTCTGGCAGCTAACCTGGGCCCTACTACCACAGCCAGGTATGATGAGAGGGGCCCCACACATCTTCTCCTCAGAAGATAACACCCTCCAATCCAAAGATTCTCGCACTGGATCGCAGACCCCCCCACTGGTGAGGCCACAAATGGCAGACACCCATATCAGAACCTTATGCACCCAGAACAGCATGGCAGACTACTGTGTCCAGGTGAGCTGCATCAGTTAGCAGCCCAATCCTACATTTGCTGTAGCAAATATAGGGATTTCCCTTCACGTGCCCACCCCACTTGAAAGAACCTCCCGTGCCTCGTGCCCCCCCTCCATGTGAGGTGCCCACCCTGGTGCCTATTCTGTGCAGGGCCATGGCGCAGGCTGCCACTGGTGCATTTCACCCTTGGAACCCTAAGGGCAACATGGCTTCACTACTCCTTTCACATAAGACTTAGCCCTACCCCCACGATACACTAGGGCACACTGAACATACCTTGTTTGGGCGTACCACAAGTTGTGGGAGGCGCCCAGTATTGGGATACTATGATCCCCAAGTTGGCACAGTTCCTCCCATCTACCAAAACACTCACTTTTGCTTCACCAGGTCAGGCAGGCCTCCAATGGTTCTTTAGACATAGGCCTGGGGATGTGACAGGGTGACACTGCACGAGGGCAACTTACTTCTCGCACAACACTCACTTTTCCCACTCGTTGACATGGCACCTTCCACTGATATTCATTTCCTCACCTTGAACATTCAGGGCATGCGCACTGCCCATAAGCGATACAGTGTCTGCTTCTATAATAAACAGCAGCAAGCACAAATCATTTTTTCTGCAAGTGACTCATGTAACAGTAAGGGAATTAGACTGATTGCGCAGATGCTAGAGAGGCCTCATTTGCACCACCAGCTACTTGGCATATGCACTGGGTGTCCTGATATGAGCACGCCCAGTCGTTCCCTTTTAGGACACCAGTGCAACAGTTGACAGGGAAGGCAGCTACGTCCTCCTCAAAGGCCATCTTGATGGCCGGCCTTTACTCCTCGGTAGCATCTCTGCACTAAATGCCAAACAAGTGGCCTTCTGCAACATCCTCTCCGCCACACTTGTCCATAAAAACACACTACCATGGTTCTTAGGCGGAGACTACAATTGCGTGCTTAACTTGACCCTAGATATGTCCCACACTCCCTTGTCCCGTTCCCCCCACACACACAGGTGGACTGCTTCTGGAACTGAACTAGGCATACCACTGGTCCCCACAGATGCAGGGCGCTCCCAACACTCTGGATCCCGACTCTATTCCTTCCACTCCATACCACACAGCTTGCACGTACGGCTTGACCGCTTTCTTTGCTCTGCCTAGTTGGAACCCCTAGTTCAACACTCAGATTACTTTGGGTGAATATTTTCTAACCACAATGCCCACATCATGCACCTCAAGTGGGTGCCCTCGCTCCTCCTGACCCCCACGTGGAAGCTACAACGAGATTGTTTAGAAGACCCAGTGTTCCGGGAAGAGCAGAGGGAACACATCTGATGCCATTTTTCTGACAACCACAATACAGCCTCCTCCAGAGCACTAGAGTAGAATACTTTTAAAGTAGTGGTGAGGGGAGCCTGGATCCAACAAATAGTGTGAGTCCAAAGGGTTCTGGAAAGGGACATAGGGGCAGCCGGGAAAAGCATAGCTTCCTGAGTAACGCAGCAGACACCAACCCTGCATCTGCTTCACTCCTCACGGAAGCAAAAACCTCTTATGCCACTCTTCCTTGAAAATCTAAAGTGTTACAATTTCATGGCCCACGCGGCCAAAGTTCACAGAGTGGGTGATAAGTCCAGCAGGCTCCTGGCTTGGTTAATCTGACAAGAGTCAGTGACACATCCCATCACCGAAGTGATCGATCTGGCTTGCAACACCGTCAGCGCACAGGCTGAAATACTGCAGGCCTTTTATGACTACTACTCCTCCATCTACAGGGCACCACCTGCCACAGCGGCCGTCCATTCCAACACATTCCTATAGGACATCACCCTCCCATGCATCTCTACCTTCACTAGAGCAGGCCTGGATGTGGATATCACTTCGACAGATGTGGTGCAGGCAATCCGCAACCTTGCCCGGAACAAAACCCCAGGCGTAGATGGCTGTGCTCTGGAATACTATAGCACCATTTTGTCACTGTTGGCACCCCGCCAAGCAGAGATGTACAAAGTGGTACTGAGATGATGTGAACTCCCACACATGCCCGAGAGTCCCTCCTAATCTATCTCTCCATACCAGACAGATCCTAGCCAACAGATATGCCCAGATCCTCCCTGAATTGGTACATACAAACCAAAACAGATTTGTTCTGGGCCATATCACTTACCAGAATATCTGCCGCCTTTTCCTGGAACACAACCAGGTGAGGGGGCAATTCCCATGGGCAGCCTGCCTTATTCTAGACTTGGAGAAGGCATTCAATACCCAAATATGGCACTACCTTTTCACAGTGCTCACCCTCATGGGTATCAGGCCCAAACTAATAGCCTACACCAGATTGTTATACTCAAGCCCAACTTCCCAGATCCACCTGGGATGCCTTCTCTCAGCCTCCTTCCCAGTTGGCCACGGAATAAGACAGGGATCCTTGCTCTCCCTCTTGCTGTTTGCACTTGCGATGGAACCCCTGGTCATGCAGCTACAGGGAGGGGAGGGGCAAGAGTGGGGCCTCCTGCTCTTGGGCAGGACACATGCTTCGTCCCTGTACGTGGATGACCTGCTCCTGTATGTCCGGGCCATCACAGTCGACCTCACACTGCTCCAGGACACCCTGGCGGACTACGCCTCTGCAGCTGGACTCCGAATCAATTGGGCAAAATCAGATGTATACTCGCTCTGCCCAGATCAACAGCCATGGGACATATACCTTGGTGCCACCCACCTCAACTGGCATGCTCAGGTGACCCGTTACCTGGGAGCCTATCTCTACCATGACACAAAAGAATCTATACAGGGGGAATCTCTGCAAAGCCCTAGCAGGAATTTGTGCCCAGGTACACTTCTGGCAGCCCCTTCCGTTATCCCCCATAGGCAAGATCACCCTAGCAAAGATGGTTATCCTGCCTCGCCTCCTAAATTACTTTGTGAACCTCCCGGCAATTTCACCCGCTCCTTATTTAAGGAACTGGTCTCTGTCCTATTCACACTCATCTGGGGAGGCAAGCGCAGACGGGTTGCCCTTGTCAAACTACAGTTGCTGGTGGACCAGTGAGGCCTGGGCGCCACCTCTTTCAAGGCATATTTCCTTGCAGCACAGCTCCAATGGTTATCCCACTGGACACCTGGGCGCCATCTGGACGACATCTGCTCTGAGCTTGGACCACTAAGGATCTCCACGATCCGGGGCTAACTACTACTGAAAGCTCCACCTACATCCCCGTGGCCCTTCAAGCGGTGATGGCAAGGGCATGCAAGGCAAAGATACGCCACCTCTCCCGGGGGACCCCACTATACATCCCGAACCAACCCCTCGTTGGTCTCCCTTGTGACCCGGGATACTTTATGGACCGGGACCGAAAGGTCTGGATGAACCACTTGATACTCACAATGGATGACCTCTTTGCTGAAGTTCATTTCCTACCCTTCAACCAACTTGCAGAGCAGAATGACCTCCACTGGGACAGTTACTCATGCACAGACAGCTCAGTCACACATGTCACACCCTTTGGGACCTCACTGGGGGGAACCCACAACACACCCAGTACTGCAGACCATCCTAACTATGGAAGCCGGCCGCCATCATATTACCTGGCTTTATAAGACCATCAGCGAACTGACACCCACCACCTCATAGCGCTGTGGCAAAAGTGTGAGGATGAATTTGGGAGGATACTCCATGACAAAGAATGGGACCAGGCACTCGAGCTCCCCAAAAAGGTCTCCTGCAACTTCTCCTTCAAATATACAATACTTCAATCTTCACAGGGATTACCTAATCCCTGGTCAGCAACACAGATTTTTCCAGAAGACACAGTTCGAATGCCCATGCTGTCAGACTCCAGACGTGGACCTCATACACATGCTTTGGTCTGCCATACCCTTCAAAGCTACTGGCATGCGATCCATACCAACCTGTGCAAGGTCACAGAGCTACCGGACATTCACTCATGGAAAGCATGGTATATTCAAGCGCAGGAACCAGCAGAAAGTGCCCGCCTGCTTTGAGGCCCTGGAATTTCTCCTAGCCAAAAACACACTCACTCTTCACTGGCGTTCCCCCACAGCCTACCAAGTGGAGGCTTGGCGGGGAGCAATGCTCAAATGGGGCGCAGCAAAAGAAGATGCCCTCCATTTTGAGGAGGTGCAACAACTGCGCAAGAAACCTATATCTCCCCAGTGGGCAGTCTAGCTCACACACTTCCAACAGGAGATGGCAAATGATGACCTACCCCTGTGAACATGACAAGCACCTCCCACATATGTCATACACAGCCCCTCAATCATAGTTGCCCACACAGACGTCTTCTCATAGTATTCCTTTACTCATTCTCATGTATGTAGTGTGCTCCAATGCACCTGCACACCCGCCCCCACTACTCTGCAAGCATAGGCCTCTACATCCAGTCATCTCTCCACCTCGCCAACCTCTTACGTCAACCCCACAATTTCACCCTAGTTATGCCATGATGACGATATTCAGCAAGCTACCCATGGGGCGCACCAAGAACAGTGCAGACCCTTATACTTCTGTGTCCCCTGCGCAGACACTCACTACTAAATGTCCTTTTTTAATTGCACTGTCTCTCCTGATCAGTATTGCTGTAAGAAATTGTATGATGTCATACGTAAGTGTGGTTTATGGTAAATAAATCAATAAAAATATATAAAATATATATATATATATATATATATATATATATATATATACAGCAGTGCACTGAGGATCAACAGACAACAATGACTTCTTCTTATATCTTTTCTCAAGTTTTTTTATTCTCTCTTACAGCAATCAGCCTCCAATACTGTAATTAGCCGC
The DNA here is from genome assembly GCA_963921515.1 of Calotriton arnoldi. Classification (NCBI taxonomy): domain Eukaryota; kingdom Metazoa; phylum Chordata; class Amphibia; order Caudata; family Salamandridae; genus Calotriton; species Calotriton arnoldi. The sequence goes on along the minus strand of CAWUFW010012441.1, from coordinate 250,894 downwards.
AAACAGCCAGCCAGCACGTGTTTTGCGCCCAAACGTGCTTCTTCAGGGCTGTTAAAACCAAAAATTATGTATCAATATATATCAACAATACAATAGCACAAGAATAGAATTAAGTTCTGGTTCTCATAATTAATGATTGTGCTCCATTATTGAAAATACGATACTGGTGGGGACCAGTAACTGAGAAAACCAGCGCCGGGCGTTAGTCCTATTACCCGAAGTGAATTGTTACATATATATATATATATATATATATATATATATATATATATATATATATATATATATATATCATCCAACAAAACATCCCCAGTTTGAAGACGCACTCGAAGAGCAGATGAATTAAAAGAAAACTGGCCTTTTCATTTAGATGCATTTATTTGCCTTAGGCGTTTCAAAGCACTCAGCTTCTTGATCACAGGCTTGATGATGCAGCACAGAAATGGTAAAAAGGCACTCCCCTCTGCATGTCCATTTAATTAGCCCTCAGTGGGCCTCACAGGTGAGATCAACTTTGTGTTGCATGCTGGGATCAGTAGTGCACTTTCAAAATTCCTTTACCTTTAGTAGGTTTCTGTGCTGTGTCAAAATGTTCATTTCATTTAAAAGCCCTCCAGTGGGCCTACGAGATGAAAATGTACAGTTTACTTTTCTTTTTTTCTGCTGTTCCACTCAGGAAGACTAGGAGTAGTTCCATGTCCTCATGGCCCCCTCACCTTGACCTTCAGGGGTGGTGCAGTCTTCCCGGCTGGCTTCCGGCCATAAATCATCCAACAAAACGTCCGCAGTTTAAAGACGCACTCCAAGAGCAGATGAATTAAAAGGAAACTGAGATTTTCATTCAGATGCATTTATTTGCGTTACCCGTTTCAAAGCACTGTGGGGCATATTATCAAGAACGGCGTTAAAAATTATCGCCGGTTTAGCGGCAGAAAACTGCCGCTAAAGCGGCGATAATGGGCTTGATAATATGCCCTTGAGAATTCCAATAGAAGTCCATGTTCTGGTGCGAACATGGGCTTCTATTGGAATTCTCCAGGGCATATTATCAAGCCCATTATTGCTGCTTTAGCGGCAGTTTTCTGCCGCTAAACCGGCGATAATTTTAACGCCGTTCTTGATAATATGCCCCTAAGCTTCTTGATCACAGGCTTGATAATACTGTACAGAAATAGTGAAAAGGCACTCCCCTCTGCATGTCCATTTAATTAGCCTTCAGTTGGTCTCACAGGTGAGATCAACTAAGTGTTGCATGCTGGGATCAGTAGTGCACTTTCAAAATTCCTTTACCTTTAGTAGGTTTCTGTGCTGTGTCAAAATGTTAATTTCATTTAAAAGCAGAGATGAAAATGTTCAGTTTATTTTTCTTTTTTTCTGCTGTTCCACTCAGGAAGACTCACCTTGACCTTCTGGGGTGGTGCAGTCTTCCCGGCTGGACTGTCGGTCATAAATCATCCAACAAAACATGCAGAGGGGAGTGCCTTTTCACCATTTCTGTGCAGTATCATCTAGCCTGTGATCAAGAAGCTGAGTGCTTTAAAACGCGTAAGGCAAATAAATGCATCTGAATGAAAATGCCAGTTTCCTTTTAATTCGTCTGTTCTTCTAGTGCGTCTTCAAACTGGGGACGTTTTGTTGGATGATATATATATATATACATATATATATATATATATATATATATATATATATATATACATACACACACACAAACACACACATATATATATACATGTAGGACAGCCTGCCACGCTTTGCTGTGGGGAGAAAAACTGGTAAAAGAATCAAAAACCTGTAAGTAAATATGAAAAGCAGGGTAAACTAGTAGGACACAATCTCAAAATTGGGAATTTTTAAGCAAGGTACTCACATGGACCTGGTGGTTATTGACCTGAGACCTACCCTCCTCTGTCTTCCTGTTGGTAGAGACCAGGCAGAGAGTATAAGTAGGTTAGGATGGAGGCGAATCAGCCCCCAGTGCAAAGGTTCAGTTCATAACAGGTGTGGGCATCGCTGCTCAATAACAGCTGAGCATGCTGCTATTATCTTAATTGCTGCAGCCAAGAACTTGACCAGCTCCTGTAACGTAGGTAACAGGTGCACGTGCCAGCACTGCATAGCAGCTGGGCGTGCTGCTATTATGTCAGCCGTAGTGGCAGCCATATTGAAGTGTGTTAATAGGTGATATGACGATGCGGGGAGAAAGTAGATGGCACTGCGTCTACATACCAACAGAGCACACTGTGAAAAATGCAAATAACTAGAGCCGAAAGGAGTATAAGCGGCCATCTTAAACTGTTATAAAGGGGTTTGATAGCGTGTTAGGGTCAAAGAGAAAAAGAAAGTCAACCACATCCGCTGGGCCTTCTAAGGAGTCAAATTAAAGGATTATAAAGCCCTAGGGGCATAATACCATGGGATCCTTAGTAAAGATAATGGGGCACTCTGAGGTGATAAAACAGCGTGTCCTCATACGATTAAAGGGTGCGACCACGCAAAGTGTCATGGACCCGTGTGATGAAGGCATGAGGCAAGGTCCCTGGGGGCAAAACATACCTTAACAGGATGTGTGTGTGAGCATCACGTCGGCTCTCTACATGAGGCAAAACAGCAGGGTATCAAAATGATAGGCTCAAGATATTAGCCGGATACGAGGTCAGTGGGTTGGTCAGACCTCATACATACTGCACAACTGGGCGAATATATTATGTGGGGATGTCAATGATCAGCGGTCATGTTAAGTTCCAAAACTGGAACCAGACGACCATGTAAGCAATATCAGTGGAGAAGCAGCAATGGCCAAAGGGCCATCTGGCTCATGTCGTAGGGTGCAGAATATGTGCACAGAGCAGGGTAGTTGTAGGATGTCATGCATAGAGTTTGTTCCAGGGTATGTCATAATTGGTGTGGGTGGAGGGACAGAAAAACCCACCGTTGTTCTTTGTGGAACAGTGTTTGTTTGTCCCACTGGGTGTTTGACTCCAAGATGACCCATTTGAGGTTGTCAGGTGTATGGTTCACTGCCAGAAAGTGGGCACTCACCTTTGTAGTGCTGAAATTACACTGATTAATACTACAATGTTCAGAAATTCTAGTTTTTACCGGTCTGGTGGCCATGCCTACGCATCCGAACATACAAGGGCAATGGATGAGGTAGACACAATTTTTGATATTGCAATTTGTGGGGCCTCTTTGAGTCAAGTATGTGTGTGGGCCAATATGATCTCTTTGGACATCTCTGTGATTTGACAAATCCTGCGCGACAGGGGGAAGGTTTCATAATATGCGTTGTTTATACCTGTGGTCGTGTGTGTATTAGCAGATCTCCCATATTCTGATTGCGCTTGAAAGCACGGGGGAGGCATCTTCAGAGAGTCTGAATGAAGTATTGGCCAATGTTTCTGTATATTTTTCTGTATATGGTTGAAGTTAGGGGTGACCGTTGTGATGCAAGTGATAATGTCGTCATTTTGCTTGACCCTCAGTTTCAGAAGTGCTTCTCTTTTGTTATTCTTGGCCCTCTTGCGAGCCTGAGTCACAGTTAAGAAGTAAATGCCCCTGTGATTAGATGGTATATTATAAGAATGACCCAGCATAATCAGCTAGGGGTCCCATCAACCATCTACATCCAAGAATATTTCGTTTGTTAAACACCCCTGACCAAAGTGTTAGCAACAAGCTGCAAGTAGCAAAACATGCTTGGTGTCTGCATCTGGGCCCTGAAATCTAAAGCAGTTGGAGGACAGATGACATCCCATTTTAATCAATCGATTTGTATTGGATTCCTTTTATTTTTGCATTTTCGGGTGGCTTTTTGGACAATATTTTTCCTGTTTTCGCAGATTGCTATTCTTGACTATGTAGATACAGAGGAAGATCTTCAGCAACAGAACAGTAAGTTCTTCTTGTTTCATTTTTGTGGGTGGAAATGTGATATTTTATTGTTTGTGTAAATATTATGTGATTGTTATTTGGAATTGTGTGTTTTATGTGTTGTAATTAATTTATGTGATGGATTGAGTTTGTTTTTAGTTTCATGGTTGATGACATGTAGCCGCTTGTCACTGCTGGAGCCTGCTGTTTGGGGAGAAGCCATGATTACACCGCTGGGGAGGACTACAACTCCCATACTCCTCTGCCCCCATTACGCGCTTAAAAGCGTGCCGCGACCACGTAAACCTGTAGCCGCTTGTCACTGCTGGAGCCTGCTGTTTGGGGAGAAGCTGTGATTACACCGCTGGGGAGGACTACAACTCCCACACTCCTCTGCCTCCATTACGTGCTTAAAAGTGCGCCGCGACCACGTGGCACGGGCCGCTCCCGGGCCGCACCCGGGCCAAGGGCGGGCCCGTCCACACCTGTCGGAGCCCGGAAGAGGCTGGGCCCCCCCTCTAAGCCCTACTGTGCCAATCGCTGACACGAAGATCTAAAGGACTATAACATCCCAGGGCCAGGGGCTTCCAACAAAATGGGTAAGCGCAAAGCCACAGCGCATGCAACGGGGGGGGAGATTGTTAATACCCTAGACTGTTTCCTGGCGAGAGCTGCGAGTGTGCTATCGAAAGAAATTGCGGTCACCGAGCAACGTCTCTCCTTGGAGGAAGGAAGGCGATCTGGCCCCTTGTTGCAAACCCTGGAAGTGTATACAAACCCAAGCTCTTGCTCCAAGTTCCCTAAAAAGAAACTTAGGTCTTTATTCTTGGCTAAGGCTGACTATGCGAGGAAGGAGACACATCGACTAAAAACAGTAGCGAAATTTTACCATCAGATCCCTCCTATAAATGAATGTGAATTCTCGTATTTGGAGGGGGTAAACAACATACAGCATAGATTTATTCTCCTAAGATTTCGCACTAATTTAATACCCTTGATGTTGGGTTTTCCAACTAAAAAATATTCTTTCAGCGACTTGGATCAGTGTCCCTGTGATAATTTGTCAATGCAATCTGACCTTCATCTTCTTTTTTTTTCTGTAAATATTACAAGGACCAGAGATGGAGATATATTTTACCTCTCCTAAGGCGGCATAGTTTTAGCCAATGCCGAATTGCCTTACTTTTTATGAAGAAGCTTTCTGACCCCTATGTCTGTTTTTGTGTAGCATCCTTTTTGTGGGCCTGCCTGCGTAAAAGACGCCTATTGTAAGGAAGACTTCTGCCAGTCCTAAATTATCCCCTCTTTAGTGTTTTTACCATTAATTGGCCAGTTTATCATGTTACCCAGAACTCGAGCTTATAATAATGCAGATTAACTCATTGTTATTCTTTTTTATCATAAATGGTGTATTTTTAAATAGGATACTTTTTTTTTGGAGCTGTATCTGTTTTTCTTAAATTGCAGTTTTTATCAACTTTATAAATGGATGTTTTGAAGTGTTTTATTTTTAAATTTGTATACTTTTATGATCTATGTCATATAACTAGATCGAATAAAGTTTTACTGACTGACATTTAAATTTTGTATTTAAATAATTTACATAACATTTTATTATGTCTGTCTTCATTGATTTTGCAATTACATTTCATTTTTTGATTGATGTAATAAAATATATTTCTTATTTATGATAAAATTATTTGTTATCTTGGTTTACATGTTTTGATAATTTTCTTGGACTTTAGTAGTTTATTATTTACTTTACAATATGCTGTAGGCTATTACTTATAAGTAATCTACTCCTTTGTTATTTATGAAGGTGTTGACTTGTCTTTACACTAGCATGCTGTGCATTCTTTTGGTCTGCTTCCAAAGTTTAGGGGCAATTTAGCTAACAATTTATAGTTGTTGGTAGCTTTGTTCTTTTTGTAATGCTTCTACAAATTTATAGGGTGTATGTTGGCTTCTGCTAGTGTGGTTTGGAAGGCATTGTGCCATCCTTTAACTGCGCTGTTTGTTTTTGCTTCCTGTGCCAAGGTGCTGTCATAGACATTCCACCATAGTATTTGGAATTTGAGTTGGAGTCCTTGTCTGGGTCAATGCAGTTTGCCAACCCAAGTGTCTTCGAAATAATCCATTAGGGGGCTTAGCTTGCCTTCATTTTGTTGGAAGAACGGTCTTTATATGAGTAATTTGTAGTGGTTGGCTACATCTGTGGCTGGGATATAGGCTAGTGGTATCATAGTTTCATTTCAAATGCAAATTGGCTCTTTGTAGAATATTCTACGCATAGTGGATATTTTTGAAGGTGTCTCCATATACAGTGATTGAAATTATAGTCACAGCCTTATATGGCTGTGTCGGGGTGCATTTTTTAAAATGTTTTGAATCATGGCTTTCTCAAAGTCTATGATTCCTTTTTTGGGGTGATAGTTATTTGTTTTATGTTTAATGTGGTTTAAGAGGTCGTAGTAAGTGCTACTTGGTTTATTTGGTAGTAGAGCACATATAAAAGGAACAGCTGTATTTTGAGTGAAAGTTTTGGAAACATTTTGAAGGTCCCATCCATCATCCACATTTGACATTGTACAAGTTTTAATAATTTATTTGCTGTGGAGAATATTATTATTTTTTTCTCATTATTTATGTTGTGTTGTAAAAGGAAAGGTTCTTCATTATGTGCCACTGTTACATTTTCAGGTATTTTTCTGTCTTGATATTTTCTTGTGCAATTAAACATTTTAAAGTGGGGTCTTGTGGTAGTTGGCCTGTGATGTGTTCAGTGATATTACGGCAATATATTTTTAAGGATTTTGGTTGTGGGTTCCTGGGCACTAGTGCTTGCCTCTCTTATATCTTGTAATTTTTCTCTTACTTCTATTTCCGTCACATTTGGGTGGTGGCTGTGCTCTCTTAAATGAACTACAACATCATCTTTTGTAGTTGCCCTTCCATAGCATGCAATAGAATTATATTTGGTACATTTCATGTTTATATTTTCTGTTGATTAACTTTCTTGGCTGTGGGTTTAGCCCATGTGATTTAATAACTGCTCTCCTTTCTGTGAAGTGATGTACTTTGCTGCCTTTGTCATTGTATCTGAAAGTAGTGTAATAGTATAAATATATACAATATTAAGCCCAGGCGTAAAACTCCGCTCTGTTTGCAGAGTTTGCGGAATTCGGCAACTCCGCGATTCTACAGAGAATGTGGAGCTAACGTTAAACTCCGCACTCCACAGCAGAGTGGAGTTTTTTTGTTCCGCGTGCTCGAAATGAAATTTCACGCACCTGAGCGACTTGCCGGATGCTTGCGATTGCCCACAAGATTTTCAGGGCCGCTTGCAAGCGCCACGAGATTTGCTAGCCGGTCGCATACTCCTGCGAGATTTTGTGGTTGCCAACACGTCATTCGGGCACGCCAGCGACTTCCAGCGGATGTTTTCTGCTGTACGCGATCTCGAACGTGCAGCATCTATCTATTTACCACCCAGAATTTTGTGGATTCCTGTGGATTTCAGGAAGTTTCCATCACAGAAATTTAAAGGCAATGCTTGATTTTGAGGTTTGAAGTTTGAGGTTTGAAGGGCATTGTGGGTAAGAAAACCTCAGGGGATCCATGCAAGACACACCACCCTGGAATTCCCCAGTTGTATAAATTCATAAAAGTCTATAGTTTGCATGGGTGGTGCCACAGCACAGCCCCAAATACTGCAGCTACCCCATTGCTTATCTATCAACATAGCACTTTAGGGGCCTTTTGTGTCATGGTCTCATTGGCTCACCCTCACAAGCAGGGTACCGTTCTTATCGGGGGACATGTGGGTACTCAGGGTGATAAGAAATTTGTGGCTCACAGCAGATTCCAGAATTTTCTGTTATGAAATATGAGGAAAATGTATTTTTCACCAAAGTCTGACATTTGCAAGGGCTTCTGGGTAAATGTACCTTGTGAGAGCCATGCAAGCTATGCACCTCTGGACTCCCCTAGTTCTCTAATTTTCAAAACTGTGTAAGTTTGCTCAGTTTCCATAGGTGTCAACTGAGCTAAGGCACAAAATCCACAGTTACCCACTTTGTAAAAAAGGGTCAGTTTTGAGTGGAAAATGTAATGTATCCATGTTGCGTTTTCGACCGTTTCCTGCTGTGTGCACTTGGCCTACCCACACAAGTGAGGTACCATTATCAGGAGACTTAGGTAAATGCTGGGTGGTAGAAAGTTTGTGACTCACTGCTGATTATAGAACTTTCCTTCACAGAAATGTGAGGAAAATGTGTTTTTAAGTCAAGATTTGCGGTTCGCAAAGGAATCAGGATAAAAAATTTGGTGAGACCCACGCAGGTCACCCCACCCTGGATTTCCCCAGGTGTCTAGTTTTAAAAAATGTGCATGTTTGACAGGTTTCCTCAGGTGTCGGCTGAGCTAGGGCCCTAAACCCACAGCTACCCGCTTTGCAAAAAAATGGCCAGTTTTGAATTGAAAAGTGTGATGTATCCAGGATGCATTTTGGTCTGTTTCCTGCTGTGGGCAATAGCTTGCCCACACAAGTCAGGTACAATTTTAGCAGGAGACTGAAGGGGAATGCTGGGTGGAAAGAATTTTGTGGTTCTCTACAGATTCCAGAACTTTCCATCACAGAAATGTGAGCAAAATGTGTGTCTTTTTTTAACCAAAGGTTGACCTTTGCATGGGCTGCTGGGTAAAATTACCTAGTGCAAGCCATGCAAGTCACACACCTCTGGACTCCCCTGGATGACTAGTTTTCATAAATGTGCAAGTTTGCTACGTTTCCATATGTGCCAGCTGAGCTATGGCCCTAAACCCACAGCTACACACTTTGCAAAAAAGGGTCAGTTTTGAGTGGAAACGTGTGATATATCCATGTTGCATTTTGATCTGTTTCCTGCTGCGGGCACTGGGCCTACCCAGACAAGCGAGGTGTGATTTTTATTGGGAGACTTGAGGGAATGCTGGGTGATAGGAAGTTTGTAGCAGCTCCCCGCAGATTCCAGAACTTTCCATCACAGAAATGTGAGGAAAATGTGTTTTTTAGTCATAGCTTGAGGTTTGTAAGGACTTCTGGGTAAACAAAAATCTTGTGAGAGCCACACATGTCACCACACCCTGAGTTCCCCAGGGGTCTAGTTTTCAAAAATGTTTAAGTTTGTTAGATTTCCCTAACTGCCAACTGAGCTATGGCCCAAAATCCACAGCTACCCACTTTGCAAAAAAAAGGGTAAGTTTTGAGGGGGAAAATGTGATGTACCCATGTTGAGTTTTGGGCACTAGGCCTACCCATAAAAGTGAGGTGCCATTTTTATCAGGAGCCTTGAAGAAATGGTGAGTGAAAGGAAGTGTATGGCTCCCTGCAGGTTCCAGAACTTTCCATCACAGAAATGTGAGGAAAATGTGTTTCTTTAGTCAAAGTTTGAGGTTTGCAAGGGATTCTGGGTAAAAAAACCTTGTGAGAGCCATGCAAGCCACCACACCCTGAATTCCCCTAGGCTTCTAGCTTTCAAAAAATTTAAGGTTTGCTAGGTTTCCTAGGCATCAGCTGAACTAGGGCCCAAAATCCACTGATACTCACAATGGAAATAATGGTCAGCTTTCAGTGGAAAAATGTGCTGTGTCCATGTTGCATTTTGGGCCATTTGCTGTTGAGGGCACTAAGGCTACCCTCACAAGTGAGGTGCCATTTCTATTGGAAGACATGTGGGACCATAAAATAGTAGAACACTTGGTATTACCAATTGGATTTGACTACATTTGTGCCTTCCAAATGTAAGCAAGTGTGTGAGAACGAAGATATGTTGAAAAATACCCTGAAAATCATATGCTAGTATGGGTACCCACAAATTCAGAGATTTACAAATGACCACTACTCCTAAACTCCATATCTTGTGCCCATTTCAGAAATACATAGGGTTCTTGGAGAACCTAGGAATGTACCCCTGCAACCAGAAGAGTCTAGCGGATGTAATGGTATATTGCTTTTGTAAATTGGCCATAGTGACAAAAAGTTGCAGATGAAAACGTTATTCTTTATTCCAACACTTAGGGCCTCATTTACAAAAGGCCTGTGCCACCGTAGTGTCACTTTTATGGCACTCTGGTGGTAAAGGCCTCTTAATCATATCTATGCTGAATTTGGAATGTTATCTACTTTTTAGAAATCTATAGCTTTCCTGGATCACCCATGGGTTTCACACTAGGTTCCATCACAAACTGGAAGCAGGTTGAGGGAACAAAATATAGGAAAAATGGGCTACCGCTTTGAAAAATGCCAAAACTGTGGTAATAAAAAATAGGTTTCTTTCAGCTCTGCATGTTCCTATAAAGCTTGGAAGATGGCGACTTTAGCACAGCATTTCGTTGATGCTATTTTTAGGGAAATGAAAACACACTTTTATTCAGACCACATTTTTCCCCAAAATCTCAAAATGTAGCTATTTTTTCCTATTTTCTCGGTTCCATCCAGGTAACCACACACCTTGGGCACCATTAGAAACCCCAGTAAGTTGGAAAAAAAGGACGTAAATTTGGCGTAGAAGGCTTTTGTGGAAAAAAGTTATGGAGCCCTAAGTGTGAAGTACCCCAAATATAAAAAAAAAGGGTTCAACACTGTGGAGAGGGGAAATGTCCAGCAGTTAAGGGGTTAATGTCTGATTTTCTCACTCTCTGTCATATTTATTATTATTCAAAAACATTTAAAATAAGAATAAATAACAGTTGAAAAGCCATTAGGGAAGCCACTTCTCGGAAAGATACTTTTCTATGAAAAAAACTTAAACTTGGCCTCCTGTTTGAGAATTAAAATGCTTTTCACTACTTGTTTCGAAAGAGGGGCATGGCTGTTTTTCACAGGCAGCAGAGCTACCCTACTTCTGTTGAGCAGGAAAAGTTGCGTCCTCTTATTTACAGATGCTGGCATTGGCTTCTTTATCTTTAAATAAATGATTGTATGTCTTTACATGTATATGCACAATTCGTGCTGCATTATATTTTGGCAGCCATATTTATTAGAAGCTGGCCAACTACTGAGCAAAGCCACAGGCATCCAGAGTGTGAGGGAATTCTAATATATATGATCACCACACAAACTCCAGAATGAATATAAATAGATTTCGTTGGCATCTCATTAAAAGTAATAAATGAGCATTGCATGCATATTGCCCAATTAGTCATAACTTGTCTCCTTAGTTGTCCAAGACTGGTTGGCCTTGCAGTAAAATGCACAGGAGGAGACAGTTATTCTCTCTTCCACAGAAACAGAAGTCGATTGACAAAGGTAAGGAACGACAAGGGGCAAACTACAACATCCATAGTTGATACTTATGCATGGTCATTTTTGTGATGTTTTAGTCGTTTGCATTATTTTCTGATGTAAGCGTGAGTAAACCAGGGATGCCGTAATAAAAAATGCAAACTTGTTCGTATTCACAGCGGCTAATGACTCATGTCATTTCACATATACTACTGACTTACGCCTTATTTCCCAAAACGTTACATGAGTAGATTTATGAATCTAGTGAAATTATATTTTTTATATCTACAACTGTTGCATTCGTTCCTCATATTTTACCATTAGGTAACTCCCATTTCCCTTCCACTTACTCTGGGAAAATTCAACTCCTTTGCAGTTTCCCGCACTTTCTGCGACATTTAAAGCTGTGCGCTCACATTGTAAACTGCAAAAGAACTTTATAAAACGATTCCTGTATAAAAAATCCTTTCAAATGATATCTGCAACTAATTACATATTTCCAGTTACCCTTAGCAATGTTTTAATTGTTTCATTAACATGTCTATAGGTTTTCTAATATAACCAGCTGACGTGTCCAGCTTTTGAAGAAATACTCTAATCTTAATTACATTGATGGGTAGGCATTTGGATTTCCAAAACCTCAATGTCGTAGGCAAGCAGATTATGCTATGATCTGAAACGATGAGGTGTTGGACCTAGTTAGGTAATATTTATAAATTTAGTAGTGGCTAAATTCCAGCTCAACTCTTTTTTCCTTTTTAGCCAAGACCTTTTGAATTTACGAAAATTCTATGTATAATATACTCATTTAAAGGGGCTTTTAGCCAGCGCTCTTCATCCATTGGTCTGTTGTTGCATCATTCCCATTTTGCTTCCTCCCACTGGTCTATACATACTTTTCCTCTCACCATCCACTCTGCAGATTCATATATTTGGGGGCCAGTTCAGTGGCGGCTCATCTGCTAAGGCGGAGGAGCGTCACCCCACTGCTCAAAAGGGAAAATAAAATGATAATAACATATCGTTATTATCATTTTATTTTCTCTCTTGCAGTCAGTGGTGGGGCGGGGCTGGCAAGGGCCGGGGATGAGTGATGTGCACTCCCAAAGTGGCCGGCCCTCTTGGGCCGACCAAACAGTTCATGCGCACTTTGCATGTTCCTGCCTGGCTGCATTATACAGCCTGGTCAGGAACACTCTAGGTATTGCTGCCGCTTTGTTATCCAGCATTCTGTTTTAAACTGATTTGAAACTTTAACATTTTGCACTTGCACTGTTGTATGAATTTGAATTTGATTTACCTTTAAGTGTGTTGCGCTCAGCATCATTTCCCTACTGATGACGGGTTGAAAACACTGGATACACACTCTCCCTCTTTCCCCTACGGGGAACCAATCACTATGGGAGGGGGGCGGAGCCAGCTCCTGCACTCGGCCATTAAATGCCAGCCGCAGCTCGGGAGCGCCAACGGCGCACCGAAGACACACCAAAGGCAAGACCGTCTGCGCCTGTCCGTGTCTCTCCGGGGCCCGACACTATGCTCAAATTTTAAGTTATTCCCCACACGACTTGAAAGGCTTGTATGCTAGTGATCATTTACTTAAACCTACTACGCATTCAAAACTAGTCAATCTTGGAATTATGAAATACAGAGAGCACCTTCCTGAACTTAGTCACTGTACGCCCTGTCCCGATAACCTCTACAGGCAAGACAATCACATAGGTGAAGACACCTTCCCTAAACACCACAGTCACAGGACGACTGAACTAAAAGTTACCTACTTGAATACTCGCTCATTGGTCAAACACCAATTAGATATATTTCAGCTTCTGGACTCGGATAAACCGGACATACTACTTCTTACAGAAACTTGCCTCTCCGCAGAGTCCACCCCAGACATTCTAGCAGCACTCCCTAGTAATTATTATAATCTAGAAGCCAACAGTGCCCCCGGGAAGACAGGAGGAGGGGTTGCGGCTATTGTTCATCAGAAATTAATGTTCACTTCCCTCAGTGCCTTGGATATCACCTCAGTCGGCAGTTTAATCATCAAACTTGATTCCCCACACACACCCCTGATTTGTGTGCTAATCTATAGACCCCCTATAATATGCTACTTTTCCCCCAGCAGTTGGGGAAAAAAATTTCTCACCTAGTAGTTAATTATGCCAAAATCCTAATGATTGGTGATTTCAATTATTGGGCTAAAGACAAAATGGGCGGCACAAGCTCATCTGCGTTGACTGACCTATTCAATGGACTGAATTGTGTTCAACACGTGGCAACTCCCACTCATATCAAAGGCCACACTCTTGATCAAGTCTGGATGTCCAATCTGACGGTTTCTAATTTGACTGTCTCTCCATGCACCTTGTCTGACCACTATTTTATACAATTTTCCCTCACCAATTTGTATATAGCCAAATCCCAAGCTAAGGCAAGCCTCATGGTGAGGAATTGCAGCCGCTCCAACATCAATGACTTTTGCAACCTGCTAGCTACTACAGCTCCTTCTGAACAGCTCTTGATCAACAGACACAAAGAAAGCATTAAATCGTGGTTAGTGGCCGCCAGTGATAGTCATGCCCCCTTCAGGAAAGTTAATACAGTTAGACACAACGACGCCCAAGGTTGGTTTTCTGAAAATCTACAACTTAAAAAACTTGCCCTATGTCACGCCGAACATGACTGGAGACAAAATTACTCCCCAGATAAAAAAGACATATATCAAACCCTTCTTAAGTATAAAAATGCTATCTTACAAACTAAGGCAACCTACTTTTCCAACAAGATATTGAGCTTTATAATAAATCTAAAGAAATATTTGCAATTGTTTCTGAGCTTTCTAATCCGGATAGAGTCTTGGTGAAACTCGCCCCTACTCAAGCATTATGTGACTCACTTAACACTTTTTTTTTTTAAAAATCATTACAATCAAGTCCAGTATACCCACTAACTCTCACTCGCATTTTCCTACTATCAGCAGAAAAGTATTTTCAAACCTACTAATGAAGGTCAGATCTGGCTCTCCGGAGGATTGTTGCCCCCCGCACATATTAAGGGAAGTTTTCCTCACATGCCCCGACCCTCCTCTTTCGCTACTAAACAACTCCCTCATTCAGGGGGCGGTCCCCAAAGCATTCAAAGAAGCAGAAATAGTTCCCATCTTGAAGAAATTAGGGGCAGACCCTCTAGCCCTCATGAACTATCACCTCATTTCCTTACTCCCTTTCTTAGCCAAGGTCCTGGAAGCTCACGTTGCAAACTGCCTCTGCTCTTTTATCGGACAGTCCCATTTTCTTGACCCTCATCAGGCGGGTTTAAGACCTTCTCATTCCACAGAGGCTGTAATTTTGACCGTTCTTCATGAACTAAGGAGATGGGCAGACAAGGGCTCCATGCAGGCCCTGGTACTTCTTGATCTCTCCGCAGCATTTGACACGGTCGACCATGAACTCTTGGTGGACTGTGTCAGTAACGCAGGGATACAGGGTCTGGCTCTTAAGTGGCTTACTTCTTTTCTAGGGGATCGTACTCCAGCCATACCCCTCTCCCAATTCTCTACCTCTAAAGTGGAATTGGCATGTGGGGTGCCGCAGATCTCCTCCCTGTCACTGCACCTTTTTAACTTGTACCTGTATCCTCTTATTCATTCCTTAGGTGAAAGGAAGGTATGCACTTTCAACTATGCTGACGATCTTCAACTGACAGTGACAAGTCGGCCGCCTCCATCATTAACTTTCAAACTACCATGCGACACATTAGCAGCTGTAACCACTTGAAATTGAACACAGACAAAACAGAAATGATTCTAATTGGTATACCGGCATATAAAACACTGCAACTGGTGCAAAACCAGGCTTCTAGATTAATCTATTGTCAGCCAAGACGGCAGCCTGTTACCCCTCTTATGAAAAAGATACACTGGCTCCCGGTAGTCCAACATGGTGCATTCAAGCTGGGATGCCTCATTTTCAAAGCGCTTCATGGCAACTGCCCAGTGTTTGTTTCTACTCAGGTTTAGAGATATACCCCCACTAGGGATCTTGGTCTTCCCATCTGAATCTCCTAGCTACCCCGCCCCTTAAACGCAAGAAATTGGGGGGACTAAGATTTGCGGTCCTAGCCCCTCAATTTTGGAGCTCTCTTCCTCAGGACATTAGATTGATAACATCATATCTTCAATTCAGGAAACTTTTGAAAACCTGGCTCTTTTGCCAGGCGCATGAATGAATCACTTACCGGCAGAACTCCTTTGATCCCAGCACTATGAAACCGTGTGGTGTATGCGCGCTTTATAAGCACTTTTAACATAACATAACATAACTTGAAACATGGATATTATATTCTCCAAACAGTATTTGAACATGTTCAGCAACATACAATTGTGATACATGTTTTGTATAGGTTTCCTCTGAAAATTATGCGTGTATGGAACTTCTTATTAAAAAAAATTAATTCATAAGCAGCTATTCCACCATTATACTTCATGCTTATGTACAGAGATGACTCAGTCACTCAGTCATAGTTATCATATTCTAATCCTCCAACCATACCACATCATACATTTTCAGTAAGAAATCAGTGCACTTTCATATGTAGGATGCAAGGGACAATACACATGGCTGTAAGAAAGAATCTACCTATTCTGATATGTTTTCTAAAAATTTGTTTAGGGTGGGCACATTGTCGTGATCAGGTGGTCTAGTAGCAATTGTATGCACTTTGGGCAGAAAGAAGATGGTAGGAATTTTTGAATTTTCCTTCTTTTTTAAGATATTGGTATTTAATTAAATCAATTAAGGCAAACCAGTGCCATTCACAAATCTGGTCACGTTAGGGGTGTGCAAAATGTAAATAATTTGCATTTTCTTTTTTTTTTTTCCCCCCCAAATACTTTATTGGTTTTTACAGGGTATACATAAAGCATGTATTCGGTTAAGCGAGGGTGTCCAAATTTACATGTGCGTATAAAGCGTGTGGGTAATGCGCCTTTATGGACACCATGAGCCCAATCAGGCGTTCAGTGGTAGAAGAGAAAGGGACAGGCTAAGGAAGAGGGAAAGGGAAGAGAAAGGAGTAGAGGAGAGGGGGGGCGGGCACGGTTAGGCGATACATATTTTGGCACACGGGAACATCATTGGCAACTTTACATACTTTGACGTACTGGTACACATAATAAAGAGCATTTCGCTTACATACAATAGTACAGGTGCAACGGCTTTGAGGTCACCGATTATGTTTCTTTGGTGAGGGCTTTGTTCATGGGGGTTCATAAGAGTCCAGAAACGTGTCCAATGAGTTCCACAGCGACCTGGAAGACGGCTTCCAGGGGGAGTTTTGTAGTGCAATGTTGTCCGCCCCTCTGAGATGGATGATCCAGTTTAACCAGCTCTTGTATGTAGTCTTACTCGTGTCCTTACAATTGGCAAGAACCATTTTCACTGCCGAGGTTAGTAACGGGTCAAGTAGGTCTTTGTCAGAATCATTTCTCAAGTTTGTGTTTATGCATGCCGTGGGCAAGTTGAAGGAGTCTCTGACCATAGTACACTCAAAAACACCACTTATGAGGGCAAAGACTTTGTCCCAAAACGATTTAAGTACTGTACACTGAAATATAAGGTGGGCTATATCCCCTGTCTCCTGATTACAATTCCAGCATATTGCATCCTTTCTAAGCCCTAGTGCAAATAACCTGGCCGGGGTCAAAAATGCCTTGTGTAGTAGCCAGTATTTGGTTTGGGAGAGAACCGGGGAGGTCTTGTTACGTGAGACGGATCTCCATATTGCGGGCCAGTCCTGTTCTTTTGGTGGCTCTGGGTGCAGTTGCCCCCAGAAGGCTGTAACCTTACCATTAAGTCTAGAGGATTTTGGGCGGAGGAGTTTGTATATTTGCGAGACTTGGTGGCCCAGTTTGTTAATATTTGTCACAAATAAGGAGATTGACGGTTGGGCGGTAGATAGTTTGGCTTTTGTGAGGGCCGATCTAATTTTTAAGAAGTTGTAGAACTCCATGTCCGCCAGGCCATACCTCGCCTGGAGGGCTGAAAATGTAATTGGGTATGTGTTGTTTTCTAGTTGATGGGGGAAGAGTATTCCTTTCTTAATCCATGTGTCTAGGGTTAGGCTTTTGCCTTTGTACTTTATCTTGCTATTGGCCCAGAGTGATTCCAGTTTAGACCCTTTAATACTATGCTCCAGGTTTTTATTGACCTTAAGTAGCGCTACTTTTGTGTTTTTAAAAATGGACTTTGAGGTGAGTGGGTATAATCTATTTGTTGTTAGGAGTGCAAGGGGGCTTAGATTATTAAGAATGGCCCTCTCAACCTCTAGCCATGCCGGGGTGTAGCCGGCAGGTGGAGTAATCCAGTATGAGCCTTGTTTAGCCAGGAAAGCCATCTGATATAGCCTGAAATCCGCTAAGTTCACCCCTCCTAGTATTTTATCTAGTCTTAGTTTTTTGATACTGATCCTTGCTTTTTTCCCGCGCCAAATGAAGTTAGATATGAGGTTATCTATTTTGCGGTGGAAGTCGTCTGTAAGGAGGAGCGGGAGCATACTGATGAGGTAGTTAACCATCGGGGTGATCATCATTTTGATTGTCTCTATTCTACACTAATTGGAATAAAGACAAAAATCAATAAGAGGTCCAACCTGAGATTAAACCAGCTAGAACAAGAGATCAAAAGGTTGGAGCAGGCCCACGCTACTTCCCTACAGAATAGCGAGCTCCTCGCATCACAAACACAAAAAAGATATGAGTACAACAAAATCCTAAGTGAGAGGGCAGGGCTATGGGTTAATAAATTTAGAGCTCTCAATCTATGCGAAGCTAACAAAGCGGGGAAATTGCTCGTTTCCTATCTCAAACACAAACGCAACCAGTTTGTTATCTCATCCATTAAAGACCCTGACAACAGAACACATACTAAACACAAAGATATCCTTAGAACCTTCAAAGAGTTCTACCAGGAACTCTATAAGAATGAACAGCCCCTGCACTTAGAAGAATGTACCAAATACCTCGAAAAACTCGATTTGCCGCAGCTAAACAAAGAAGAGAAAAATAAGCTAGGTCAGGAAATTAGTTACACCGAGATTGAAATGGCAGTCAGATCCCTAAAAGACAACAAGGCCCCTGGCCCGGACGGGTTTATAGCCTCCTTTTACAAAACCTTCCTAGAACAACTAAAACCAACCATGAAACAAGTTTTTAACCACACAGCTGCTAAAGGCTCCACGCCACAAACTATGACGGAAGCTAACATAATAGTCATACCGAAGGAGGGGAAGGACCATCTCTCAACGAAAAACTATAGGCCTATATCCCTGATTAACGTAGACTGCAAGATTTACGCTAAGATCCTAGCGGTCAGACTCAACTCGGTTCTCCCAAAACTAATAAGCAACTCCCAAGTAGGCTTCCTCCGTACTCGCATGTCTAACGATAACACCCGCCTATTGTGCCACATCATAGAGCATACCGCCGTTAAGGCTGAACCGGTAGTAGCAATCACCTTAGATGCTGAGAAGGCCTTCGATAGGGTTTCCTGGGCTTTCCTAGGACGCTGCATTCAAGCTTTCAACCTAGGAGAGGACTATATACGCATGGTTATGGCCCTCTATAGAAATCCATCTGCCCGTATTGTCGTTAATGGGTCGCTCTCTGAGCCTTTCACGCTACAACAAGGTACTAGGCAGGGGTGCCCACTATCCCCATCCTTATTTTTGCTAGCATTAGAACCCCTTATAAGGGACATCAAAGCAAACACTAACATTAAGGGGGTGGATATCAATGGCGTCCAAATAAAACTTGCCGCCTACGCAGACGACATACTAATTGTAACAGAACAGCCGAGGGCATCAATTGATGCCCTGATGGACACAATAACTAGATACTGCAGCCTCTCTGGATTCAAACTCAACAGAGAGAAATCAGAACTCAAGCCACTAAACATTTACTGCACGAGAGATATCCTGAGAGAGTCGGGGCTAACATGGCAAACAGGATACATCAAATACTTAGGCATTGAATTTGGTAACAACATGATCGATACCCTACACCAGAACGAGAAAACTCTACTAGGGAAAATAAAGAAGCTTCTGGAAGCATGGTCACCAAAATTCAATAATTTGCATTTTCATACATGAAAGGAGAATAACTGTGGCATGTCTTAATAGTCTAATTTTAGGTATTTTGTGTGATGAGCGTAATTCAAAATTTAAGACATTACACGATTACACCAGCATAATGGAACTTTTGCTTGTGTCTCGTAATAATAGGTTCTTACTGAATGTTTGTAACGTAATATCTCTTAACATTCTCTGTACTGCAATTGAAACATAGATACAGAGGGGCAGATTTACCAGAACCTAGCGCAGCGCCGCAAGTCATTTTGCTGCGCCGCGCTGCGTTCGTTTCGAAGCACAGGGATGTGACATATTTACAACAATGTCGCATCTCTGTGCTTCCCCCTGCGCTGGCGCACAAACTGCTGCCATGCCTCGGCGCAGGCACCCTTGCACCATGGTGCAAGGATGCCTGCGTTGTGCGGAGATTGTTTTTGTGCAGGAAGGAGCACCTTCCTGCACAAAAACAATCAATTGAGGTGATTTCCTCTTACAATGCGTGCTGTAGAATGTAGCACACAATGAAAACATTTCTCATTGTTGCACCTCGCTACGCCACCCCTAGGGTTGCGTAGCATTCTGACGCATTTCCAGATTTACGATTGCTTGTAAATCTGGAACTGCATCAGTGGACATGGGTGTTGCATGGGAACACCCACAGCAACACCCATGTCACGCCCCAAACACGCAAAGTGTTGCGTGAAAAGGGACGATATTTACAAGCACAGGTAAAGTCACGCAGGGTGGCTGACTTTACCTGTGTGGCTTTACCTGTGCTTGTAAATATCACTCAGCAGGTTACACCGCTGGTGCTTCATGCAAAGTGACGCACCGCTTTGGCGCAAGAGGCTTGTAAATCTGCTCCAGAGTTCTTGACATTATTACTGTGTGACCACCCATGTCAGAGATGTTTATGATCATATTTAAATCCTCTTACGGATTCTTGATGACTTTTTGTTGTTCCATTTCATGTGTAATCATCGTTTTTTTGTGTTTTTATCTCAATGTTTTCAAATCAGTAACCATTAGGTCATGAACAATGTATATGGCCTCTGTTGATATTTTAGGCATGTGATTTGATTTCCTTTTCTGGCCACTGAGCTCTCTCTCTGCCAAGTATCATTGTCATAATTCGTGAGGATAGGATACTTGGCACTGGAGGGAGCTTGTTAACGGTTTTCAAGCTCCACTAGTGCTTGAAGTTTTTACTACTCTGATGCCATGTGTATCTTTTCGGATATGTGTGAAAACTCTTGATCTAGTTTCATCTTCATTGTAATTTTTAAGATACATATCGGCGTTTTTGTGGAGTAATCAAAATTTATTTTAGTGCAGAAGGTTAAGCCCATTTTCAATACTTCTGACTTTTTGTTATTTTGTACGATTGGAATTATTTACAATTTTCCGGTCCCCTGCCATTACGTTGCCATGTGATATTGTATATTTGTGTTTCTCTTTCTGTTTCTACTTGATTCTTGCTTAGTTGCTACTTCTACACCCTTTTCCTCTTCCATCTCCATTTGGTATCAATTGTTTGAGGCTGGTCGGCCTTTTGATCTCTTGCCTGAGTCTTGACCTTTTCTCACAAGTCAGAAATCATCAAAAACTATTCCCTTTTAACCTTCTGTTTCCCTACTTAAGGATTTGCCCAGGTCAGAAGCCTCAGGTTTAGGACTCATCTCTGAGCTTGTTACAGAAATGATAGCGTCTTGTCTCCTTGTGCTATAATCCCTGGAAACCTCTTTACGTAGTACATAAAATTTCTAGGCATATGTGAAGACTCTCTCTATCATGTAGTCAGCTTGACCCGGATAAATTTGTGCGGCATTCTAGTTCTTAAATCAAGCTCATATTTTTCCAATTGTGTTTTTATTTCCAGCCTAGACTTGCTGACAGTGATTATTTTCTTTATCAAGGTCATTCTTTAGTTCTTTGATCAATGAAAGGCTATTTCCCCTCTCCATTGCTGTATAGTTAATTAAGATTCCATCCAGCAGAGACCCGGAACTGGAGCTTCGTCTGACAAGTGACCAACAATTTGACCGCATTAGGAACAAATAAAGCAGCCAGTGCATTTTGGCAAAACTGCCTTAAACGGGCCATCTTTTTCATTGCCTTTCTTTGTTACTGTTAAAAATGGTAACTGTCCAAGGCTTCTATGCAAGACTTCCATTTCCATTTATGGGATGATTTAGGGGCATATTATCAAGAACGGCGTTAAAAATTATCGCCGGTTTAGCGGCAGAAAACTGCCGCTAAAGCGGCGATAATGGGCTTGATAATATGCCCTTGAGAATTCCAATAGAAGTCCATGTTCTGGTGTGAACATGGGCTTCTATTGAAATTCTCCAGGGCATATTATCAAGCCCATTATCGCCGCTTTAGCAGCAGTTTTCTGCCGCTAAATCGGCGATAATTTTAACGCCGTTCTTGATAATATGCCCCTTAGTTTCTTGCCAAGTATAACATCATTTTCAATTATAGGAAAAGAGAGTCGAAAAATATATAAGATAAATAAAATAGAAAACCCCAAGCCCCAGTCACTCTAGCGACAGGAAGCCGCCAATGTGTTGACCACCACCCGGAGGAGTTTGTATATCTGGGACATGGTTCCCGCTGCACCAGGAAAAAGACCGCAGCCACGAACAGGGCGAACCACAAGCCCCAGTCACTCTAGCAACAGGAAGCCGCCAACGTGCGGACCACGCCCGGAGGTGTTTGAATATCTGGGACAGGGCTCCGGCTGCAAAGGCCCATCTGCACCCATTCACGGCCGGATGAGACAGGGCTGGACCCTCTCTCTTGACCTCTCGGTCCCCCTGGCTAAGCCAGCGCTTTAAATCCTGCGGCAGCAGCAACATTGGCATATCGTGCCCCATGGGCGATTTGAAGTCAGCGCAGTAAGTAACTGCCCTATTTCTGTCTACTTCCATTATTGTAATTTTGTGAAGCCTGTGCCCTGCCCCCTGTTGTTTCTTGTTGTTTTTGCAATACTGCCATATCACCATATTGCACCCTGCGGGAAAAGGAAAGAGTTACCTGTTACGATACCCACGGACCCAAGCCGTACAACCATTGACTCATTTTTGACAAAAGTCGTGGGGGCCATCTCTAAAGAAATTGACCGGAAAGAAAGGCGACTTTCTGTCGCCTCTGGAGGCTCTCTATCTTTGCCCTCGGATGCCCTGTTGACGGACGCACCAAAAGTACAGGGGTCTGAGCCAGTTGCACCTTTAGCAAAGCCAGTGGGCCCTACATTTAATCCAGCCTCTGAGGCTCATTCTCCTGGCCCTTCTACATCCAGGGCGCCTTTACTTTTATTTCCCAGTACTGACTTGGTGATCCCACCAGCCCCCAAACGGAAGGCTAAAAAGTCAGATGATGTACCGGATACACGGAAGAGGATTTTTGGTGCACATGCAAGAAACTGCCCTGAGGACACAGAGGACTATCTGGCTCTCATACTACAAAAAATCATAGCTTCTTTTACTGACTTATTGGCCCCTCTTTCGGACAAACTTGATAACCTGGAGGCAGCTTCCAGGGAACTGTTAAGTAGAACAGAGAGGATATTAACCATCATGGATAAGGTTCCCCCCTCCCTACTTCGGAAGACCCAAGTCACAACTATTGATATGCCCATCACTGATCACCCTAGGTGTAGACAGTCTTGTACCGGTAACTCCAGGTTCCTGGTTGCAATGAGACAGAATACCCTTATTGGTCCCCTTGAACCCCACCATTTTGCCAATGATTTAGCCTCTACTAACCAGTCTCCCCTGGCGTGCAACCCCGTAGTAGATGCCCAACCCGGTGGTTTGACAGACACTGGCTTCCCATTATCTGTAATCAATCTTCCCCTGGCTTCTTCTCCCTACACTGTAGTCTTGACTGGGGTCCCTGGGCTTGCCACTTACTATCTGGAAATCACAGGCCAATTGATTAACAATGTTTCTCATTGGTTAGGTAAATACACAAGATATAATATGGGGGACCATAAAAATATCCTGATGGCATTGAGGGTCTCATGTATAGGGCCCTGTAGGAAAACATTCAAGGTAGATTGTGTTATAGTTAGTGCCAGATACCCTGAAATGGTACAAAGAATCTTAAGTGGTGTTTCTAATTCCTACCTTCCAGACACTTGTATAAAACCATTCTGTTGGGCTTCTTTTATAGACCCGCCCTGTGTGCAGACCAATCCTTGGGCCGTGGTGGCGCAGAAAGTGCATTGGATGGGCAACAGGAGCTTTCAAATCGTTATGCCCCCATGGTGGATCTTAATGATCTGGATTGAATCCCAGAGAGAAAATGTAAAAGGATTCTGCAGGCCCATCAATTGGGCAAATTATCTAAGGTTTCGGTAGATAAAGGGGATTTGCCCCCCCCCCCCAAAGTTTTCCTATCTCCCTATACCTTCCTCAAGTTCAGAGCATTGTCCTGGTAGTTCACATCTCATGGGGATTTCTAACTCACCAACCTGCCATACAACTTCCCCCGAGGCCCCACACAAAGAACTGGGATGGACCTAAACTTGTCTCTTGGTATGTGACAGGCTTGTCCACTAAATTCCTGGACGCAAAGTGGATACAGTTTATCAAGTCTTTTAACACCATCTGCCTACAAGAGACATGGGAAGTCAATAATAATTTTTTTCTTGAAGGGTATAAGACCATCATCTGTCCTGAAGTGGGTTCTAGCGCTGGTAGAGCATGGGGGGACCTTATTATTTTTGTAGCCATCGAGGTTTGTGGCTCTATGAAGACCATGAAGTGGGACTCCTCCATGTTCCAGGGCCTAAAACTGCATGTCGGGAGATCTCTCCCTATGGTACTAATTAATTTTTATAACGCAAAAAGGAGGACGTGCTGGTCCTCAAATCTTGTAGCCTTAAGTGGTGCCCTGGACTTTTTAAAGGGAGAGGGCCTCGGTTATGAGAACCTTATTTTGGTAGGGGATTTAATTGTCATCTGTGCCTAAACATTCTACACTCATCACCCAGTACACAACCTTGTATGATCTCTGAGGACATGTCAAAGTTTTATTCCAAACTCACAGGATCGGTCCGATGCTCAAGTGGGTCCACCTCTCAATCGCCCCACTCTCTGAAAGCTATTATAGCACAGAGGGTTGGGGAGATTAAGCGAGGGAAGGTAAGGATGGGAACAGCAGGGAGGGAGACCTATAAGACAAAAAACATCATAAGGAGATTATATCTAACCTCTTCTACACTAAACTCCTATGTCTTTATATAGGTCTCCATTTACCTGTAAAGAAAAAGAAGGCTGCTCTGAAGTTCACTATGCAGAAGAGTTCCTCAATTGTGGAAGCTCTTCTCTATATATGTGAGTGATGTTCTACAATATATATATATAAAGAAACAAACATTAGCATGAGCGTATAATAAACTCCCTACCATTCACACATATTCATGCTGTGTCACCCACCACATATATTTGACTACTGTGCATCACAGGGGAGGTTGTTTCACTTCACACACCAAACACCCCTGCTAAAACAAACAAAACAATTATTTGGCATATATTTATACAGCACTTAATATTCAGCTGTCAAAGGCATTACTGTGCTCATGCCCGTCATCCCAGTAGACAACAAGAAACTGATGTTGGCTTCACATCAGAAGTTCATACTGCGAGACTGAATCCAATGCGTGGACTTATTAGATAAGTATAATGTCGTTTGCAATAAAGTGCTGGATAAGAATCTCAACACGGAACCCAATTGCACCATATGGTTAACGTTTCCTTGTAACCTTTGTTCCAAGGCCACTTAGTAGACAAGTTACAAGAAAATGAGGAAGAGAAGCCGGACGACCCCCACTCAAAACATAGTAGTATACTCCAATAAAGCTTATCTCTGGTAATCACTACAGTTCTAGATACAATCGTCAGGATGGTGACAAAGTCACCCTTACCGCCTTTTCAGCAAATGTACTCTCAGGAAGGCTTCAGAAACAGATCCGGATAGGCACAGAATACGCAGCAAGTGACGAACACCGGAATGATTCCTTTATCGTCCGGGTCACGATGTCGTCACTTGCACGTCAGAAGGGCGCCTCCCTCATCAGGATGCTGGGAAATGTGGTTCTGCTCCCAGCGGCTTCTCAACGCGAGGATGTTGTTCGGAGATGCCGATTCCGAGCGGCATGGAAGTCACCGACAGCATACACAGCTATGCGGCCCTTCTGATATTCAGGTGAGTGTAACAGGACATGCATATGGAGCACACTATAGAAGGTGCTGAGATAAATAGCTTGTTAAATAAATCTGGCTTTCACTTTAGACAAGCTGATTAACCTGTCTAAATCCCAAATCCCCCCGACATGCAAATGAAGGGGGTGCGCCACGATTATTGATTTCATCTTTGTTTCAGCTTGTACAGGTTGGCCCTCTGCTTCCTTCAATATCTTACATAGCCCCTTCAGTGACCACAATCCTTTGTCTCTGACCATGGAGGGGGTTGGGAATCACTCAGCTGGCTTTCATAAGCCCCTGGGAACTTTATCTCTAACAGATCAGGGGAGGCGTTTACACTAGTCGCAAATAGACTCCAAGGGTTTCACCCACAGACTTTCCACGGACTGCAGCAGGTGCTATTAACCTGCCTGGACCCTTTAATGCCTGGCGAGGAAGTTCTAAGTTCCTTTGTCGCCATTGCCCAGTTGGTCTCTAGACTACTAGCAATTTTTTGTGGCTGGTCTTTGAATGGAACACCCCACATGGTTTTACTCTGAGTGCTCCTGGGCCCTCCCCTTTCTGAAGAAAGCCCTGAAGCAGTCTCCTCGAGACAGGGAATGGGTGGCAAACTGCCGTCGTGCCTACAAGGGGGCTTTGAAAGAACAAAGGCATTTGTTACAGAAACAGGCACGGGCTGAGCTATCCAAAACCAGTGAATTGAGGGATAGCACACTTTTTTGGCAGATTATTAATAGACTCTGCTTTTTTGAACCAACAAGCCATGTCTAATGTCACCACATTACCCCTTAACAGTGGGTCACCCACTTTGACGGTGTATATAACTTCGGTCATCACGAAGAGACCCTCAACGAGATTGCCCCAGGGTCGGGTGACACATTCTCGTTGGAGGAAGTCCACAGGGGCATTGAAGCACAGCCCCGGAACAAGGCACCAGGACCTGACGGGATCCCACCAGATCTCTTCCGGGACAACATGGAAATTTGGGCTCCGGTTTTGACGTTAGTATTAAATGCTGCAGGGAGGAAAGGGATGTTGCCCTGTTGATCAACGGCCACCATTATACCGATCTACGAAAAGGAGGGCAAGGACAACCCGCAATGCTACCGCCCCACTTCCCTCATTGATTCCGTAGTTAAGGTTCTGGGTCAGGTTCTGTTAACTAGACTCTTAACATGGGCTGACACTAATCGAATAATATCTGAGGTCCAGTTTGGCTTTCGTCTGGGCAAGTCAACCATTGAGCAATGTCTTAATCTTTACCTACCAGTAAACAAATGCATGGTAGCTCAACCAGGAGCCCTGTTTTTACCCTTACAAAGTCATTTATTTTGGAAGTTGGCCCTCAGGCGCTCCGGTCTAAAACTTTTAAAGCGGGAACCCACACTCTTGTGAAGGCCCCGACCTTCTCCTACCTGGGAATCCTATTTGATGAAAAATTAAAGTGGAAAACATTGATGGAGGGAAAACTGAGCGAATTGAATACATTTATAGGGGGTATCACCAGCTATGCCCACAGGCTGGGGTCATGGTCACCGGACGTAATTTTAAAGTTGTACCAGACTATATGTACTTCCAAGGCTTTATATGGTAGTGAAGTCTGGGGGTTTACTTCAGCACATAAGCTACAGGTGGCCCAAAATACGTTTTTGCGGCGGATTCTGAAGGTTCCACAAAGCACTCCCTCCTTCTCTGTACATGAAGAACTTGGCGTTAACTATTTAGGTGACCAGGTGGCAGTTAAGCCTTTGTTGTGTTGGATAAAGATATGGTCCAGTGAGGATAAGGATCTAGACCACCCGATCACATCAGACTGCCTGTCACTAGAGCAAGCTCTTAAAATCCTCTGGTTACAGTACGTTAAGGAGTCTCTTTTTGCTCTAGGTAGGGCAGATATTTTTCTTACACGTGACTCAGTAAGGCCTCAGGACCTTAACACGGTAAAAGAATTAGTCTTTAAACATGCTACTGCTCACTGTGAAAACATCAAACTTTTGAAACCCGCAGTGAAGGGGCACGCCTTGTTAAAGTCAGTAGGGAAAACATATCTCTCTATACTTTTACAAGCTCAACCTACAGGTTTTTAGTAACCCGTTTTAGGCTCAACCTGCTTCACTATCTCCTGGCGTCTCCGTCTAGTTTTGTTCCCCCTAATGCGAGAGGATCCTGTGGCTGTGACTCTAGGTCTCCACAGGACACGTTACATTTTGTCCTTTTATGTAAATATTTTAGCTGCCCTATGAGGCAGTTTCTTCGGCCCCTTTTAAAATCCATGAAGTTTAGGCAAGCCCAACTGTCTCTCTTTGTCCTCCTTCTAATTACCCGTGACCAGGAGTTGTGTTTTATTTTAACTTTTAACTGGACTTGTAACAATGTTTTTTTGTATGATTGTTTCTTTTATGGTTGCAATTGCACCCGAATAAAGATTTATTTACTATTTAATATAAATAGAATTCACTTTTAGCACAAACTTTAATTTTGCTCAGTAACCCTCTCATTAGTTTTTTTTGTTTAATATCGCAGGCCTTTGGGAGTGTATTATTCTTTTCTTTCACGACATCTCTTAGTTTCATCAGATTCATCAGCTTTTGAATTTAAACAATTCACATTATATAAAATGTTTTTGCCATCACACACCTCATATTCCAATTTAGTCCAATTCTAATATACCTTGCCGTGATGCATACCCATTTTTTACATTCTGGTCATACATGGCCATTTCCTGCAGAGCCTCCAAAAGAATCCTTTGTTAGGTCGTTTAAAGTTTCCAATTTAATCTACTTCAATGAGGCAATATTATTCCACTCTTTGATGAATGAGATAGAGGCACATAAATTCTTCCCATCTCTCCTTTTTTATCCAATGCACATAAATTCTTCCTGTCTCTCCTTTTTATCCAATGCTTACATTTGAGTCCTCAATTCTAACACTGGAAATCAAGCTACATTGATCACTTACGAGACAAGTGTACATTATGTTTCCTTGATGTTTATATGCCCAGAACCAATATTAGTCTTGATTCAGTTTTTCGTAGCTTGAGCGTACGGTCGACATTGCATGTTTGATGTCGTAATACCACAATTAATTTTTCATTTCCTGCATGTTTCCCCTTGAAATGCTTCACTATTGGATAGGTATGATCCTTACTTTTAAGTCTCCTAGATGTTGCAGTATTATGTTTAACTTTATTTGTCATGCTGTAAAAGTATTTCTTCTGGCGTGTACATATATAATACATAATGGGGCATATTTACAAGCCCCTTGCGCCACTTTTGCGCCGCCGTTGCGTCACGCAAGTGACGCAGCGGCGACGCAAACCATGCGCTGCGTTGCGCTATATTTACAATGTGACGCATCTAGGGAGATGCGTCACGTAGTAAACCCCTGCGCCACATGAAACCTGCGTCCAGGTTTCATGTGCGCGTACCGGCACAGAGGGGCGTTCCGGCGCAGGAACGCCTCGGAAGAGTGACGTGAGTGAAATCTACAAGATTTCACGCAGTTACTTTTCCGACGCTGGTGCGTCAAATCCTTACGCCTGCTTCAAGCAGGCGTAAGGATTGAAGCACCATGTTAGGGATAGGGAAGGTTGGAACAGTGCTGGAGTTGCGTCGCGCTTGCGACACAACTTCAGCACTGCGCCAACCTTCCGCCGGCAGATGCGTCACGCATCTGCTTATCCTTGCGCCACGATGCGCCGCATTGTAAATGCGGCGCATCGGACGTGGCGCAAGGGTAAACTTGCGTGACGCATTTTCCCTGGCGCATCCCTGCTGATATGCAGGGATGCGCCAGGGAACGTAAATATGCCCCAATGTGTCTTGCAGGCTATTCTTGCCTCTGTGTTGATTACTCTGCATCCCATGTCCATCTTATCCATTCTATGTCAGCACGCTTAACAATTTGTACATTTTCTAAACCTACTTGTGATGGCAGCTAGGCACCTTCTCTCTGGTCTTTCCATATTGTAAAGTGGCTTCTTGTGATACTGTTGCCAGTCTATATGTAATTAAAAGCCTTTCACCAGTAACAGATCTTAAGTGTTCATCCTTTTTCAGTAATTTCCTATTTTGTTGTAGGATGCTCTTTATGACCCAGTGTTAGACCTGACACGCTTGAGGTAGTGTTTACCTAAACTTTTGCTTTTTTCTCCTAGGTTTTGCTGAATCTCTTTCAGGGGGCTTAGGGCATTGGGCACTTACCCACTTCAAATGAAGTGTGAAAGTGCACACCCCCTTCCTACCCACATTAGGAAGTGGTGCTTACCTGATGTTTTTAAACATGTCTGAAGCCTGACATTGCTGGTCTGTGGGGGCACATTTCCACCTATGAGGTTTTATAACATGTGTCAAGCCAGGAATTGCAGGCCTATGTGTGCGCAATTGCACTTATGCTCAGGTTGGCCTTTCTAAACCACTGGCCAATCCTGTGGGGGACATTTATTACTGCTAGGGTACCCCTGAGGTAAGTCTTCAGGGGTGAAGCAAGTGTTAGGTGAAAGGCATGGCAGGGTCATGTGTGTCACTGCCCAGGTAGTGAAGAATACCCATGTGTTGTTCTCACTACCTATGAGGTTTGCTCTTGTCATAGGTTAACATGGGGGAATGGTTGAAATTACTTTAAGCTGCAATAGTGGTTTACAGTGTAACAGCCTCATAATGTTTCCTATCATTGTAATCATAATGACAAACCCTCTCCTGTGGTAAAAAGGGATTAATAGCTTAGAAATGCCACTTCATGAAAGTGGGCATTTCTCTGCTCTAAAACATTTTGTGCACCTTTTAGTTTGACTCCAGTCCACACTGGAGTCTGGGGGAGCACATCAGTACATTTCCCAGCGACAGCTATAAACATTGGGAATGCAACTGGAACAACAGACCCTTGACATTTGAGGGCGTGGCTGGTTAGATTGGAGGGAAAGGTTTTGACACTAGGCCTCTGGGAAGCCAGATCATGGCCCCCCTAAAGATTAAGATCCACATTTCACAGCCCCATAGCAGACAGGACTGAAATTTGGAGGAGACATCTGTGTGTCAAAGGGAAACCATCTGAACCAC
This sequence comes from Calotriton arnoldi, assembly GCA_963921515.1. Taxonomy (NCBI): domain Eukaryota; kingdom Metazoa; phylum Chordata; class Amphibia; order Caudata; family Salamandridae; genus Calotriton; species Calotriton arnoldi. The sequence continues at coordinate 220,355 of CAWUFW010012441.1, read as the reverse complement.
ACCCAATGTCAAAGGCACTCTACAGTATAACTACTGGTGCCATGCTTCAGCAGGGGAGGGATAAACTTATGGGGACATGGAACTGGAGATCCTGGAACTGCCTGATGCACACTGCCAAAGGAATCTGTTGTGCACATGGAGGATTGGTGCCATTGGAAGGGACCATGCACCCTTCCTGAATAGTGACTGGCCTGGGCTGACTAACTGCTGCTGTATAGCACCCTAAAGTGCGCTCTCCAAGGGCTTGTTGGCTTGCCCCCTCTTCTCTTGTGGAGGTCTCAGGGACATCAAAGACTTCCCGTGATAGACCCACAGCATCTACTTGTGACACCTGCCCGCTTAAGTGCCCATATCGTCTGCTGGGTCCCACCTGGTAGGGTCGCATGAGTGTGGAACAAGACGATGTGCCTCATTTCCAGGGAGGTACGGAATTTGCAACTCTTCATTGTGTGTGACCAGAATTGTCTGGTGCGACCCGTATCAATGTGCACCAGATTTCGTGCCTCATTTCCAGGAAGGTACAGAATTTCAAATCTTTGTTGTGTGTGACCTGAATTGTCTGGTGTGACTCAGATCAATAAGCACCAGACGTTGTGCCTCATTTCCAGGGAGGTGCAGAGGAGCATTATCAACTGACCTGCTGCTTATCAGTTGCACCGCATTACGGTGCTGTGTGTGTGTGAGTGTGCTCCATACAGACCTGCCTGATATCCGTGGCACTGCATATCGGTGCTGAGTGAGTGTGTTGGTTTGGCTTTACACATTGATGATTCCTTTCCAAAAGAATACTATGTATGACATTGGTTTTTACACGTGCTGCCCTGGGCTATGGTGTTGTTTAAAAGTGTTGTAATTATCCGTGTGTGCACATTTCGTATATTGTTGTGATCTGGGGTGCACCCTATAACTGTGCGGTATTGAATTATAATAATTGCCAGGGTGGGTCTCATTCTGACAACGTTTCACAACCATCAAGGGTGCTGGGGTAAAGTCTGATCTTTCCTAAGTGTGCGCAATACTCATGTCATTTTAACACGGATGGGCCTAGACTTGCTAGTGATATTTCCAAATGTGATTTATGCCCAGAAATACATGATGTTGAGGTTGTGATAATTAATGTGTGTGTTGTATACAAACATTACTTGCATACACCACAGGTGAAGTCTCTTTTGTGATGCTCAGTGTACTTATTGTGTGAGAGTGCCGTGCCAAAGCTTTACACATTGCCTATGTGATAAGCCTGACGGCTCAGTGCCAAGCTACCCAATGGTGAGCATAGGTTATACAGTGAGTGTAATCACCCACCCCCCTGATGGGAGTGGTAGGTTCTGCCTGGCTAGGGCCCCATCTCAGCCAACCAGAATGTGCCAGTTCCAGCGTCCCATGTGATTTGTCATATTCCATAATGAACCTACATTTTCACTGTTTGTTAAATGTGAAATTTCTATTATTCCCTGACGACTCCCTGAGTAACTGTTCTCTGTGTTTCTTACAGTCCAGCAATGCATTGGTAGATGCACTGTTCATGAAGCTTTTTATCATATTTGACATTTCAGTTTTCAAATCTTCCACCCTGACTTAATTTCTTTGAACCCTGAGAAACTGTCCTTATGGGATGCAGCATTTTAATGCTTTAGGATGTAGCTATTGACATGCAGAATACTCTGGAAGGGTGTACTTTGTTATGCCTACAAAAGTCAGCTTCTCCTGGATCATATCATATGTAAACTTTAGATTACAGAAGTGTTCAGGAAGCTATTGATGAACCTGGTTAACATTTCTTTTTTTCTTTTTCAATGTCATATACAATGCATAGGTCATGGACAATTGGGGTCCAAAAATGCAATATTACATCATGTAGGTGTTTTTTTCTGCCCAGGCCACCTCCTGCTCCCATCACCCCATAAAGCGTTTAGCTTAAGTAGGAGCAAAGGAGGTGTCTACATCAGTCCCTCATTTCTGTAACAATTGTCATTCATTACACATGAACACATTATGCTTCAGGCAGAAATTCAACATTTCCAGGATCATGCAAGTGCGATGCAAATAACTCATGGATCTAGCACGTAGGAAATTCTCACATGCCGTAATACATTTTTCATGTTCAATTGAGGTATACAGGGAGGCCATATCCATGTTCACCATCCAATCTGTATCTTCCCAAGGAATGTTGGAAATTTGTAAATTTTCAGTAAGCAATCAGAGGTATCCCTTAAATAGGGAGGCAAGCTCTCCGCATTCAGGAACAGTTAGATGACCAGGAACAAATTAGTACTGTCCAGTAAAAATTCAATAGATCTCACTTTGGGTCTTCCCGGAGGATTCTTTATATCTTTGTAGACCTTGGGAAAGCAGTATATTTCAGGTGTGACTGGATGGTCTGTTCTCAAATAGTTAAACTCTTCATCATGAGCCATTCTTTCTACACTTTATCAACTTGTTGAGAGATTCCATAGCAGTCTCCTCTACTGGATTCATTATAAATTTGTCTTAAAAGCCCAACTTGTTCAGCTTTCTAAAAGCTTCTCTGATGTACTGGATCAGATACATGACTACCATACTTCTGCCCTTTTCTGAGGCTTTTATCACAATGTTTTTAAAAAATCAATTTAAACATAGCTACCCATTCATGTTTTGAGAAATTCACTTTAATTCTAGTTTTCTGTCAATTGTAATTTAATATTTTTGTATCATCCATCACCATTTAATAAAAATGCATGATTTTATCACCAGGAGGCAGTAGCCAACAGAATTTGGTTTTCCTCCTTATCCATCTAGTTTGGCTGAGATTATTTCCCTTCCTGGGCTTCTCAATATCTCATCCTCACATAAATTAGGCTCCAGCTCAATTGCTTTCCACTTCTTCTGTCAGGGATCTAAGTGTCATTAAATCCTAGATCGCCTCATTGTGAAATTTGAGAACATATTTTTTAATTTGGAGTGCGTTCGATGATTTTTGAGTATGAAGTTGTAAAAAACGTAAACAGTTTTAGATTGCTTACAAATTTGTAAAGCATCAATTCTGATGTTTACATCATTTATGTGGACAAAATGAAGGCTCTTAGTTGAATACTCTTTCTTGTGTAGTCATTAATTCCTTTGAAATTATTTTAATAACTATGGACCTGAATATGATGACGGTGGGACAGCCACCGACAGCCCTTCGGTGGCAGTCCCACCGCCATCGTAACCATATTCGGAAAGACAGACCGCCACGCATCCGACGGGCTCCTTGAGCCCGCCGGTGCGTCAGAGGGAGTTGTATTCCCTACAATGGTGGCGGTGCTTGCCAGGCTCCGCTGTAGGGATTACAATTTCCCTTTCCGCCCGCCGTTTCATTGCGGTTAACCTGCCATGAAAAGGCAGGCAGAAATTGACTTTGGGGGCCCTTAGCGGGCCCTCCTGGCCCTAAGCTGTGGGTTTAGGGGCCACCTATGGTGCCCTCCTACATATTTCTGCACCATGTGGCAGGCATCGCATGCTGTCTGCCACGTAGCTCAGGGATATGTGAAGTGACCCATTTTTGTAGTGCGGCATGTGCTGCAAAACATAGGCATTGCGACCGCCGTGGTGACGGTCTCATCCTAATACCTATGGCAGGAACGCCGACAGCCTGTCGGGTGATTCGATTTACGAAAGACCGCCATCCTAACTAGCCCCTATGTTCTCTTTGTCTTCCATCTTTGGGCCTCATTTACAAAAAAACTATGCAGCGCGGTGCCGCAAGCCATTTTGCCGTGCCCAGCTGCAACATTTTAAAAGCACAAGGATGCGTCATATTAAGAACAATACAAGGCATCCATGTGCTTTCCAATGCACTGGCACACAGCGCAGGCACCCTTGCATCATGTTGCAAGGATGCCTGCATTGCAGGGATGATTGTTTTTGTGCAGAAAGGGACACCTTCCTGCACAAAAGCAATAATTGATGGCATTTTCCTCATTCCATGAGTGATGCGGAAGGCAGCACATGTAGAAAGTGGAAAAAACGAGGAGAAATAAAAGTATTTCTCCTCGTTGCACCACTCCTATGCCTCCCCTGGGGAGGAGTAGGATTCTGACGCCATTTGCAGAATTGTAAAACTTTGTAAATATGGGAATGTGTCAGGTTCCATGGATGTTTCATGGGAACACACACAGCAACACCCATAGAATCCCCTTTTCACGCAGAGCAATGTGTGAAAGGGGCCCATATTTACAAGGCCATGAAAAGTCCTACAGGGTGACTTTACATGGCCTTGAAAATATGGGCAGGCACACTGCGCCACCTGTGCATCAAAAAAAGTGACGGCCGGCGGTGTTATGGCCTTGTAAATGAGGCCCTTTATTTTTTAATCTTATCTCCACTCATTTTCTTTGAATGTGCATTCTCCCTGTTACCCCTTCTAGTTCTTTCTCTTGTTCCTGTTTCAGACTGCCACTTTCTCTTCCTTTTTCTTTTCCTCTTCTTGTTTGTCTGGTATTCATGTGAAATAGCCTCACTTCACCTAAATCAATAAGGGGTGGCTTTATTCGCCAAGGAACCAAGGTCAGAGCTTCTTCCAATTCTGTGTTCATTTCTCTCAACTCTGAAGCTTTCTCTGTATGGTCCCTGGTTCGCAAGGGTTCATTTGACAAAAGTCGAAATCTGACCACACATGTAGTCTAAGTTACTTATCCTTTGCCTCTTTCTCATATATTCAGGTTTTTTCCAAAGCATACTTAATTTATTCCATGCCCATTACAATCTGAAGCTCGTTCTGTAATTCCTTAAAAATTGCTGCTTGTTTCCTCAAGTTTCTTTCTACATGTTTACAAGAATGCCCATAAGCTTCATGGAACAATCCCTCACATGTGTTTGCCATTCCTCCATCAGAACCTCGTTGATGTCTTCGAAAGTGGGCATCGATAATATTCTTAAGCCCTTGGTATCCTTTTGGCTTCTAAATACTTATTCAATGATGGTATCTCTCACCATGCATTTGTCACAACTTACAGGCTTTCTCTAATTCCCAAAGAATCTTCTGGGTTTTCTTTCTTTTAACTTGCATTTGTTATATCATTTTTATATTCTCTCCATTCTCCGTAAAGGCTTTAGGAGGAGCTTGTGCCCGTTTTGTTACTTTTATGGATAGCAGTTCATTGTATGTTATTTTCTTAAATTAATTCTATCATTCGTAACTTTTTTCATATTATTCAATAAATGGAGTCAGTTCTGAGCTTTTAGTTCTGAACAGCCAAATTTCATTGCAGTTTTTTTTACTTTAAATATTATGAATCACTAGGAGAAATAATTTTAACAAAGGATAAAAGCACCCCCACTGATACTGAATGACTCCCCATGCTTCTCTGGGCTACAAATTCTATGATGCACTGTATCAAGTGTACCCACTCCTACGTGGGAGCTTGCCACTCTCCACATTCCCTCCAAGGCACCAGGCAGGTCTCTCAACCTGCCCAAGAGTATGCCCTCTTACAGGCAAATACAATTGATCCATTCTTCGGGATGAGAGCTGTAGAGTTCTGCTCATGGTTCTATAGCTTCTCTTCTTGCCACGTCTATGTAGTTCAGGTACTTGTCCCTATGTACCAAGGTCTGGTACATTTATTCTGCTTATCAACGCTCTTACAAAAGAAGAACTGGATAGTCAGCCTTCTACTAGTTGTTTCCCAAATGTATTTTTTTTAAACTCATTGGTGTGCCCTGCCAATAATAAAAAGTAGCCAATGCATTTTGGAAAATCTGACTTCGACTGGACACTTTTTTCATAGGATGATTTCCTTAAAAAAAGCTCAAGTACATCCTGTTGTAGTCCTTTGTTACTGGTACATGTCCAACACTTCTATAGAAGTCTTTCTTTTATGTTTATGGAGTGATTCTATTTCTGGACACATTTAACTCTATTTTCAATGATAGAAAAAAGTGAGTATTAAAAAAACCATAATGCAATATGTGTCCAGAAATGTTTTTGGTTTGATAGTTTGAGTATTGTTTACTTGCTCATGATTGCCTCAAAGTTTCCTCTTGTTGATCTCCTTGATTATGTATCTATATAGATGGATGGATGGATGTAGCTATAGATTACCGAGTGGCAGTTGCCAGTGGCCAGTTATAGTTAGGTCAGCATTTACATAGAAAGTGTTTTTTTAACTCTTTTTATTGAAACACTGTTCAGTATATGGTGAGTACAGAATCGTATGGAAGCAATAGGCTAGTTTATATTTCGGTTCAACCAGACAACAAAAATAAGGCATGGGTATACATTTGAAATGGAGCCTTTATGGTCAATGACAATTTGCAATTCACAACGTGAAGTACATCTAAACAACAGTTTCCCCTCTTCTCTCCATAGTGTCATCCCCCAAATTCAGCTAGCCCACACTTTTTCCCACTTCTTCTGGTAGCCCTGCTTTGGTAGACCATTTGCTCCACCGCTGGCACCAGTATAATTTGGACTCCCAGTCTTCTATTCGTGGGGGAGTCGCTGAGCCCCATGTCTGTGCAATATTTCGCTTTGCAACCCCCGCTGCAACCATCAGCCAGATCCTCTGATAATTTGTCCTGGGCACCACCCATGTTGCAGTCAAAAGGAACCTGTGGCATCAAGGGGAACTGCCAGGGTAAACACCTGAGTCATTCTCTGAACCACTTCTCCCCAATAAATTTGTATGATCTGAAATTCCCACAGAATGTGGAAGAATGTGCATTCCTGTCCACACCTTCGGAGGCAAAGTACAGAGTCCCCCCTTTCTATCTTCTGAATTAGGACTCTGGAGTAGTATTATCTATATAGGATTCTCAGTTGCACCAGTCTAAAACAGGTATGAATTGCTATCTCTCACAGGCTTTTTAAAGGCCTCTGTCCAGTCCTCATTGTCCAGGTCTCCCATGCCTCGTACCCAGACCTCTCTCAATGCTGCCAGAGTGTCAGGAGAATTATTAATCAGCTTTTTGTAGACTATAGAGATGTCCTTATCAGTTATAGGGTCCGTGTGTAAGTGGTCCTCAAGTGGTGACTCCTCCTGCAGTTGTTCCAGCTCCAATATATGCCTCCTAAGGGCGTGCCCGTGCTGAAGGTAGCTATAATGCTCAGACTCCACCAGTTTATACTCTTGGTGCAGGAACACATACTTTACTAGTGCTTGCCCCCTCCAGAAATTTCCAGGTGTTCTATGCCAATCAGATCCGACATTGAAAAGCCTTTCAGGCTACTCACTTCTTGCAGTAAGTTGCTGTCCCATAGTGGGGTTTGATTAGTGAGCTTACTGCCCCAACCCAAGTAGTTAGTGGCTTCCCTCCACACACTGACCACCGTCTGGGTATGCATCAGCAAGTCTCGTTCCCACCTTTGTCAATAAAGAACTGCCACATGGCCCCTGCTACCAATGGCCTCTCTATAAACCTAGTAAATTGGTTCGCCGCGATCAGCAAACACCCAGTCGTTGTCTGCCACCAGTTGTGGGGCCCAGTAATATCTAAGTATGAAAATGCCTTATTTTTGTTAAAAACTTTGTGCTGTTTGACAAATCTTCACAAAACTCTCCAAAAAAGGTGCTCTTCTTGTTTGCCTAATATGTGAACGAAATGTTTTGGGGTGATCCATCAAAACACAAAATCCCCATTCATTTTCCGAAGACTTTTTTCAACGGTGCAACTTCAAAAAACTGCTATATGGAATTACACCAAATTTGGATGGAAGGTATATCTTAGTCTGGACCGCATGCTTTTTGTGAGTATGGTGTAAATATGTTCAGTAGTTTTTGAGATATTAGGGAACAATAATCTTTTATATCTGGACTTTTGGGTTCGAGGGACTATCACAAGAGTCCTTCAAACCCAATTTAAAAAATAGAGCTGTTTGGCAGAGGGGCCGTTTTTCTACTTGGGCCAATTTACTCCCATTAGAGTTACGGTCCTGCGGAAGCAAGCACTCTGATTGGCTACCTGCAACATGAAGAAAAATGTTGAGGGCACCTATAGTACACACTTTCTGGCATAGAGTGCCTCATAAATTATGCAAAAAAGAAGCAGAGAACTCTGGGAAGTTCCAAAGTTTAGGTGGAGAGCAGCTCCTGTGTAGAGCACCCTACAACACCAGCAACACTCTGAATGTCCTCACCTCAAATGTCTGCTTTTATATCAATGTTGCTTTATATATATTATCCACCAAAAGGTCCACTTGTCGCTGCAGACCCTGTCGAGGTGGGTGCTTAGTGGCTTGGGAATGGATTCTCACCTACAATATCCACAATCCTGAACAGACTCCAAGCACTCCAGTTATCTTCAGATGGTTATTTATTCTCCATGTGCAAACAAACAGACGTTTTTCGGCTCCAAGTCTTGATCACTGTGTTTGTATTGTGCAACCTCCCCTATTTTCAATGCAAACGTTAGTGGTATAGAAGCAGAGAAAGGTTCAAAAGTATACAAAATAAATACAAATGTTTCGGCCAACTTGGCCTGCTCAAAGTGCTAAGTGATTGTATTGCTGGGTATTACACATTTGAGTACAACAACTGGGATACATATACTCTTACTCCGAAAGATATATAATTCAAAGTTTGTTATTACCTTATAATATAGTAATATTGTGTTTGGAATGGTAAAAGGTTTTAGGCTTTTTGCATTTTTCTGTTGCCATGGATATGACTAGGTAATCCTATGCTTAAAGACTTTGCTTTAAAAATGGCAAGATGCTTTGTCGGTTTTCTAATTTGGCATTGATGGCACTGTACTAATGTTATACTTAAAAACTCTGCTAAAAAAATAGAAACAGCATTTGGGGTGAGCAGGTTTAACATTTCAGTGGTGTTGTAGAATGCTTCATATAACTGAGCTGCTCTCAACCAAACTCTTAAGAAAAGAAGAATCGTGATTAAGCTAAAAGAAATACATTTAAAAATAATACAGTTAAAAGGAAACTAAGGATTTAATAAATTGAATAAAAACAGAATAAAACCTGATATAGATTAATGTAATTTAAAAAAAGAAAAAAAACTTAGACTTTAAGTAAGCAGACGCGCACGCGGCGCCTTTCAAGATGGCCGCCTAGATACTGAGCTCTGCAGCAGGAAATGCTGTTTCAATTTCGGCGGTTTCCGATCCTCTCTACCTTTTCAATTGGGATGTACTTGTAGCGGAACATCCCCTGAACACAAGACTGTCTTCTAATTCTTCCTTTTCAGTAATGGTTCCAAGAAATGTCGAGGGACATCTGTGAATGCTTTCCGGCAGCCATTTTGAATTTCTTCCTAATTAGAGGAATTCTCTTCAGCTCTGGGCATTTATTGAGGTACTGCATTTCCCAACTTCTACCTACTTATCCCTATTGCTACTGGGGTTTTGGATCCCTCCACTTACATTTAAGGACTTACTCCATTGGGCTACCTCACTTTTATTGGGAGGAGTGTCTTTTTAGGGAGCTCTCGCAGGTTTTCTACGTTCATGCTGGATTGAACGTCTTTCTTAATACATGGGCAGAAGTAAATATTTATTACACTCAAATAAGAGACTCACAGCTGGTTTGCCTGTGTTGGGCTCTCCCGCCCTTGAGTTCCCCATTGATTAGTTGCATAATTCTGTCAGTATGGCTCAATCTAACTCTTCTCAGTCAACGTCTTCATCCATTACACATTCCAAAATGCAATCACCCTCTTCTGCTAACAAAAGACTTAAGCAGGACCCTCCTTCTTCACCAAAATCTGTCTCGCCTCATTCATTGGACACTGTTTTGGAGGAAATACGGGATTTGAGACCATCAATTGAGGAAACCAATATACGTCTACAAGTTTTGGAATAATAAATGATCATCACTCGATTCCAGGGAGTCTGTGGTGGAGCAGCATGTCAGTGATATAAAAGATATCTCCTGCAAAAATGTTATCTCTGGAGAAGAATGTTCTGCTCTTAAAAGTCAGCTGAGGATCTTGAAAACAGGAACAGATGCAACAATCTTCATTTGTATGGTCTTCCAGAAGGTATTGAGGGAGATGACGCTGTGACTTTCTTCACCTCTTTTTTTCCAAAACTTCTAGACATTCCTGCGTCAGTGTCTTTAAATATCCAGCAAGCTCATAGACTGAGTCCCCACCTGCCTTCTTTATCAGCTCTTTCAAAGCTCCACGGTGTGATCCTCCTATTTTTTTAATTTACTGACCTCTTACAAGTTTTAAATGCAGCCAAACTTAAAAAACAATTTGTTCTGAAGCAAAACTGTTCTTATCCCAAGATGTTTCCACAGCAACTGCTAAACGGCGAAAGGAGTTCCTCAAGCTTAACCGGCTTTGCGTGCCTTGGGTGCACGCTATGGCTTTTTTATTACATGCTTGTGTAAGGTTACTTTTCAGAACCATACCTCTGCATTTGAAGAACCTGCGGATCTCCGGAAATGTATTCATTCACACTCTACGAATTCTATGGAGACTGATGGTTCTTCCTTTATAACTATACTCTTATGTGACAGTCTTTGATAACTTCTTTCTACTTTTCATTTTGCTGCCTTTAAAGGTTGTAATTTAATGATTGTTCCTTTACAAAAATGTCTTTAGTTTTTTTTTCTTTCCCTAATTTCATTACAGATCATCCAGACTTCTGATATACCCGTCGCCTGTTCGTTTTTTTGGCTTCCTGATGTGGTGCGTTATCTTCTATTGGCTGTGCCATCTTTATTGTCTGTTGCCAGTTCTTGTTTTTACTTGTTCCCCTTTGAAGGTACGTATCACAGTTGTCAGTTTTTGACATGTACTGTCCTCTCTTAGTATCTCACCTACTCCCTTACTCTCTTTCCTATTCTTCATCTCTAACTTTCTCACTGATCTTACTGTTTTTATTCTCCTATACACTTTTTTTCACTATTTTATTCCTCTCTTTTAATTACTGTTGATCATGTTGTTTCACACCTACTTCTATTTCTTCGCATTCAGAGTTATATCTTGGAATGTGAAAGGTTTTATTAACCCTATAAAGAGGCAGCAATTTGATCTCATTTAGCCTACCATAATCCAGATTTACTTCTTTTGCAAGAAACCCATTTGACGGAGACAGAGGCTTTGAAGCTCAAATGGAATTTGGTTGGGTTAGTCTTAGTGTGTCCTACGTCCACTAAGAAAAATTGTATAATTATCTTATGTCATAAGAATTTAAAATGTTCTGTTGTATCTCAAGACATGGATTCGGAGGTTAGCTGGCTATTAGTTAAGTTTCTTATTAATAATATATCTCTGACTGTATTTAATTTTATGGTCCGACTTAACCGGATTATTCCTTTCAGCCTAATGTTACAAACAAATGTATCCAATATAAAGATTCATTTTTTATTCTAGGAGGTGATTGCAGCCAGATTATTGACCCATTTATTGACCGCCATCCCCAAGTTCCCTTTATCTCTCAAAGCTCATTAACAATTTCATAGTACAATTTCTCAGACAAATCTTGTAGATGCCTAGAGATTATGTAACCCAAATGTAACAGAAGCTTCTTTTATCTCCCTTCCTCATGGCTCCCTGACTCGGTTAGAATATATTTTTCTTTCTAAGTATTTGACCCAAAATCTTATTTCCTCCTCAATTGAACCAATTGTGATTTCTGATCACGGCCCAGTTGTTGCTTATTTCGATTTGCTCTGATCTCAACCCAGGTGTCCTAGATAGAGGTTTAATAATTCTCTCTTGCAGGATCCAGTTTTTTCTTTCTCTTCCATCTCCTTTGCTGAGGGATATTTTTCCTTAAATGCGGATCCGAGTGCTTCCCCTACATTGTTATGGGATGCGTTTAAATCTACAGCTCGAGGTTTTATTATAGACTTTGTTTCCCAAAAAGAAACAGTTTCTTAACATAAATTTCTATTAGCCAACATTAAACGTCTAGAGCATCAATTTTATACTTCCTCATCTGACTCTGCTTTACAGGAGCTTGTTCATGCAAAGCTAGATTTCAACAAAATAACTACCGATAATGCCTCATCTATTCTCCTATGTAGTAGTGCTCATTACTACGGTGGACAAAATAAAGTAGGCACACTTTTGGATAATTACTTCAAATCTCTGAAAGAGCGTGTGTTGATAGACTCCATTCATCATTGGAAGCAAAACATCTTTTTAAAGATCAAGACATCTTAGATGAGTTTATGAAATTTTATAAAACTTTATATACCTTGGAATCCCCTGCATCTGTCTCTCTAATTGATACCTATCTTATTCTTGTTTCCCCTCCTTCTCATGTGAATCTTGACTTTGCACCTTTAGACTCTGATTTATCGATTCTGGAACTATCTAGATCTTTAAGTCTCCTTAAAAAAGATAAAACCCTGGGTCCAGATGGGTTTACAGTAGAATTCTATTTACACTTTTAAAACTTACTACTTCTGAAACTCTTGTAACTTTTTCAATTCTTTTGTGATGCTAGTAAGGCGGATGGCACTTTGTTAAAAGCCACAATATGCCTAATCCATAAAGAAGGTCGTAATCCTAAGCAATATAAGAACTATCGCCCTATATCCCTTGTAAATGTTGATTACAAAGTCTTTCCCAAATTACTTGCTTTACGTCTTGAACCTCTTGTACCAAATCGAATTGGTCCAGAGCAATGTGGATTCGTTAAAGGCAGATTAACCTCTGATAATTTTCGGTTACTATTTAATGTTTTAAACAGGGATCACACTCTTTCTTATTCTTTAGCTGCAGTTTCTATTGATGCAGAGAAAGCATTTGAAAGAGTGAACTGGTCTTTTTTATTTAAAGCTCTTCATTGGCATGGTTTTGGTCCTAAATTTATTTCCCTTAACACTTTGCTTTATACGGTCCCTAGAGCTTGTGTCTTAATTAACAGACTTATCTCTCAATTCTTTCCATTACACCATGGTGTGCGTCAAGGTTGTCCCTATCTCCTCTTTTATTTATTTTATCTCTTGAACCCTTTTTGTCTCATATCCACCAAAATACCTCTATCTCTGGATTTCTTTATGGTGGTCAACATTTGAAGTTGTCCTCCTATGCAGATGATATTTTACTTTTTATATTGAACCCTGAAACAAACTTCTATTCCCCCTTTATTGCAAGAAATCTCATATTGTTCCCTAGTCTCCTGCTATAAAATCAATTCTGATAACACAGAAATTCTTCCCATCACCAAATTCTGTCAAAAGCACCATTTTGATTCAACTGGATTCCGATGGAATAGTTCTAAAATTAAATACTTAGGCATTAGGTTTAATAACTCCATATTAGATTCAGTAAATATTATTATGAAGGAAGGGCTTGATCATATTTCTAAACTCCTCTCCTACTGGAACCCTCTTTTTCTCTCATGGTGAAGACATCTTGATTCTATTAAAATGATGATTACTCCTATTTTGTTATATAATTTTTCAATGATTCCCATTCATATTCTGTCCATTTACTTTAAAAAAAAAAATGGACTCTTGTCTTTCCAAATTTTTATGGAATAATACGAAATCTAGAATTTCCCTGTCACATCTTAGGAAACCAAAATCTAATGGAGGAGTGAACTTTCCTGACTTTCGACTTTATCATAAGGCCTTTTGGCTTAGACAAGCATCTAAATGGCTTCTTACAGACCTCTCCCCTTTCACACCTTTATGGGTTACCATTGAACGGGCCTTACATGCACCTTTTTCTATAAAATAAATTCTTGGCTTTACAGCAGAGGCCAATGTCACTTCTCTTCCGCTCTTTAAACATATATGCTCATTGTTAAGGCCTCATTGTCAGTCAAGGATCATCCCTAGGGATTCTTTCCTACAATCTCCTCTTTGGTACAACTGTCTCATTACCATTAACAATAGACCTCTTTATTGGAAATGCTGGAGACTTAGGGGAATAGTTTGGGTCCAGGATATGTTTGATGGTATGTCTCCTTGTTCTTTCCCTCAATTTCAGGATACCTTTAAGTGTTCTCACTCGTTTTGGCACAAATTCTCAACCCTCATGGAAATAATTCTAGACATTTTTTATACCTTTCCCTCAAATGCATCTATATCCACAGAAGATTCGCTTCTCAGAATACTGGTGTTACTTCCAAAAGCATTCCTGATTTATAAACTTCTTTTCACTCCAGGTTCTGACCGCTCTAAAACTAAATTGAAGCTTACCTGGGAAGCAGATTTGGGTTGTGTTTGGAGCATTAACTTCTGGAACAAAATCTGGCCTAGATCATTAAAGATTTCTAGAACTCATGTAGTTCCCTCCAATGCCTCCAGGTCGGTGCACACAATGTTTCACTTGCGCAACAGAATGCAAGGAACCAGTGTGCCTCACTAGCTGGAGGTACTGCAGTATGGCCAGCATTGGCCTCTGGCTCATTTGCAGTGCTGAAGCATGCTGCTGCCATGAGTTCACCACCCACACATCGCCAGCCCCGTGGAAAACTCATAATACGTGGGTGAAACACTGTTGGCTCGGCAGTCTTCTTGGGACTGCCGCCTCGGTGGTATGGCAGTATAGCGGTGAGACCGCCAAACTCGCAATCGGCCCCTGAGTGATTTAGATTTAGACATTGAAACCGCATGATTAAATAGTATGTGTTAACATATGGTTTGTATTACAACATGTTCAAAGTGTATCAACTTGAAACTTGTATCAAGTGCAATTTTATTTTCCCACTAGCATCTTGCTCTGTTGAGGTTGCTACCTGCCTATGGGAATCAAATTGAAATATAATGGGCACAGCTGCTGTCTGGATCCAATCGAAGTGGAAATCAATGAGGAAGAAAAATACCTAAACTGCCACTATTTGATAGCCTTTAGAAATGTCATGGAGACAAATCAACTGTTCAGACTGGGGAAAAAACAGAGGAAAGAGAAACTTTGAAAGAGAAAAGTATAGACAAATGCCTTTTAATGTTCAAAGCAATCCTGTTTGCATAACAAAGAACTCACCAGATTTTATATTTTGCAGTTGTGTGTCCCATTGAGAACAAGTTATAGACTTTAGAACTGTGAATTCAAGATAAAAAAATTAGAAATGTTTAATTCACTCTTTTTCATTTAAAATGCATCTCAAATGCATCTCAGGTTTTGGCCCAGAATAACTAAGGTTTTGCTTTGTGGTTACTTTACTTTTATGGCACAGTCCCAACGCAAAATCCTTTTTGGCATTCACTAAGCCATGAAAAGAAGCTTTGCATTTCTTTGCATGGTTTAGTAAATACAAAGTAACGCATGGCAGCGCATAGTACTGACTGACAATGTTTTCGTTCGGGGAGGTGTTCCACGTGTGACGAATGGGCATTCCCATGCATCCATCCATGGATTTCGACACAGTCCCCGATTTTCTAAGGTTAATAAATCTGGGATTGCACCAAAAAGCTACACCTCCCTGATGCATGCATAACAAGAAGAAACATCATTATCTCTCCTCCTTACTTCATCTTTCTATGTGTGCTACAGTCTGCAGCACAAATAGAAAGAGGAAATTACTTCTACACATTGTTTTTGTACAGGAAGGTATCCCTTCCTGCACAAGTACAATCCTGCTTGTAATGCAGACACCCTTGCACCATTGTGAAGGGGTGGCTGCATTAACGCTAGGTAGCACATAGTGCTCCAGTGCTAAGAGACTGCAGAAATGCACCATATCTTAATAGATATGGCGCATTTCTGCTGTCTCCCTTTAATGCAAAGCAGCAACATTCCTTGCTGCCCTGCTTGAGATGTTAGTAAATATGCTGCTTAGTTTTTATTGTTCAGCAGATCACCATCACAGTTACTAATACATAAACAAATAACACCACATAATAACAGCGAGACTAAAGTGCACAAGTTATAAAAAAAACTCAAAACATAGAGCAAGATTAAAAACACAAAATCATCGAAAGGTCAGTTTAAAAAAAATATCTATAACAATATATTTTCACCAAAAACTGTCTAACTGTTTAGATTTTACAAAGCCCAGCTGGTCTGTCGCTTTTGAAGTCCTGATGCCCTCCAGAAAAACTACTTCACAGCATACTGAATTGTAACTTTGTCAGTTTTTAGCCATAATGGTAATGCATTATCTACATTTTTGAAATGCTACCCAACGGCATGCTATAAGTAAAATTTATGTTTTCCAGCTGTAAGAGAAACTATGAATATATATTGCCATGGGTACATTAAAGACACAACATCAGGTAAACATTTAAACAGGGAACCAACCATCTCCTGCAGGACTACCTGTCTGGCTTCAGATCATGCTGCAGTTTGGAGACCGCTACCTTACACATCATAGTCAATGTCCCTTGATCACAGATGACAATGCCCCCTGCCTTATGACATTGTTAGACATCTCCGCTGCCTTCGATACAGTCAACCACCCACCCTCGTACGCACACTGAAGCCTCAAATGAAATTCACTGGCAATGTCCTTTACTGGTTCTTCTCACACCTTTCCAGTTGACATCAGTTTCTTTACCTGGGCACCTCCAGATCACAAAAATGATCTCTGTCACCAATGGAGTCCCCAGGGTCATATACGGTCTTGTCTCATCATCAGTCTTTACATGGAAAACATCAGACTGAAAAATAAGAAGTATAAAAAAGAAAAATGCTGTACCCATTTAGTAAAGATTTGAAGACCTAACTCTTTAAAGAACACTACATCACTACGCATTAATCGTCCACAGCCCTGCTTTCTCTCCTATCATATGTTGACTTTATGCTTGTCTTTGACCATGTACAGTGCTCCCTTGCATTTGGCTAGGTTCAGGCTACAGAAATACCATATACAAACATACATACATACTGTGATGCTACATTTCAGTCACTTTTCAGTGACTAAAGAATTTACATAAATTAAGAATAAAAATAGAGAATATTAAGATTGCAACTGTGTGGCACAATAGCTCTATTCAGTGTGGCACATTTGCTATGAATCACATTGTGTGTTGCATTCTATGATATCGTTACTACTTACGAGGTCGTTTATATTTAATAATCTACAAATGCCATGTGTACCTTTTTTATTTATTCGTATATGTGGTGTAAAGTTGAGTCAAGGTGGCAGGTAGAAATTGTATCAAGTACATGTAATAGCAGCCTTTATTTTCCACGAGTCTCACGCAAGGCAGAGATGAAGGAATTGTTGACCTCAGTGCCAACACATGAGGCTAATGGGACAAGACAAATGATGGCGACGAGGCGCCTTGCAGCAGAAGAGCCCCAGGTGAGACCTGCTGCATTAGGAGGGCTGGCTGCTGCCACCTTCTGAAATGAGATGAACTTGGGAAATGGAGCACGTTTTAAACCTTGACATGCTATCAAAATGGATGGAAGGACCTGTGTCAGGAGGTGATGGGGAATGTGTTTGCACATGAATCAGTATCAGCGCCAAAGGCACTCGAATGCAAGGTACCTGAAATAAAATCCTATTTGGAACAGCTTAAAAACCTTACAGAAAGAGGAAAAATCAAGGTAAAATTTCATGGCATCATTTAGCAAAAAGAATAAGGAATCATAAGTTTTCTGAAACTGCTAATATTGCTATTTTTACTTACTTACTCGCTGATTCAAAAGCTAGCTGTGATAGATTTGCAGCATCAGTGTTAGCAGTACATGTGGTTTTGACTTCTCGGATCAAAAACGACACCAGACTGCCAGGATGTTGTAAACTTTTTTTTAAAGTATGGGTGCTCTCGACAGCACCCATACGCAGTATACTACGGCGCATGAATTAACTGCACCAATCTCACTGTTCAGAACTATTTTCAGTTTCATCCAGTGCTCACAAAGTTTGGAAATCTTTTCACACACTTTCAAGTTAATTGCCAAATATCAGAGGAGTCTATGGGGCATATTCACAAGGACCTACCGCCGATTTATCTCAACCTTAACCCAATCAAAGTGGAGATCGAATTAACACCCCATTCACAAGCGGGTGCAAACTGCAGGCATCGCCAGTATTCCAGCGATAACTGCCCCAAAATTTATCTCCACGGTGGACACCACCAACTGACCCTAATGAGATGCAGAGTAGGCGTTCCAGTGCAAAAACACACGAAAACACCACAACACCACTTTCACAACGAACTGCCAGATCTGCGATGCGAGTCAAAACCACGCGATAAGCCGCGGTAGCAGCAGGGTTTTAACACCTGCCTTTTGCTGGTGTAAAGCAGGGCGACTACCTGCAGTACGAAAGGGAGCCCAGCCAAGAGCCACATCTGAAGACCCACAGATGCCATGGAGACAATGATTATGCAGTTCCGAGACCCATGAGGCACACAACACCCACCGCCACCACCCCCAGGCCCGCCACCACCCCCAGGACCCGTCCCGCCCCCCCCGGAACATCACAGAGGCAGCGCACAGAAAGACAGCGGACCCACCTGAAACGCACCTGCCGCCCAGACCCAACGCCAGAGGAGGACATTGCCCACTACAGGCCCAAAAGGACAACCAACCCCCGCATCCTGACCCACATCCCCCACCTGCTGACGGTACCAAACCAGCGGACAGCCAACATCCCTCCGCAGACAAAGCTGCTGGCTGCGCAGCACATGTCGGCCTCTGGTACCATCCAACCCACAACTGCCAGAGTCGGAGGAGTCACACAGCCAGCCCCATCCAAGGTCATCACACCTGTCCTGGATGCCAACATCAGCCTGGTACCCCAGCCCCTCCACTTCACCCACACTGCGCAGGAGCAGCTGGAGCAGCTGGAGACCAAGCAAGGACCCTACGCCATAGCTGGATTCCCTCACGTGTCAGGGCCAATCAACTGCACACATGTACCCCTCGTGCCCCCTGCCGACACTGCACACAACTACCACAACAGAAAGCACACGCATCCCATGAATGTGCATGCAATAGTGGACCACCCGGGACCCCTCAACAATGCCGTGGCCAACTCCCCAGGCAGAGTGCATTATTCTCACACCTCCCAACAGTCCATCATCACCCAGCGCTCCCAGGATGGCACCCATGGCAATGCAGTGCTCGTTGGTAAGTCCAAAATGAACACACCACACACCTCCAGCCCACAGTCATGCAACTCACGACACTGGCAATGGGTACGCAGCACAACTACATTCAACAGCAGCACAACTATATTCAACATGCCACACAACATGCCAAACGACCAGACACGACAACACGACTCCATTGGGAACTTGGCCTTGCCATGCCCACAACCCTGCCACGGCATGGCACCACAGACACACAATAGCAGGATGTGAGGAGAGGCATGGAGCAGGCATGTGTGAGAGCGGCAAGTGACTAAGGAATGTGAACCTACCCAATGCCAGGTGTGGCGTGGAGGTGCCGGACAGACCACAGCGTGCAAATCATGGAAATGGCCATGTGGAGATCAACTGCTGGTGCATGGAGTGTAGTGGCCAGTGGACGCTACCATGTCCCCACAGGCTGTGGGGCAGAACGTGGAAATGTCGCACGTTACGTCCTGCCTTGCATGCGCGGGCGGAGTGGGTTGGACCTGCGTAGGGGTGTGAACAAAAAGCCCGTCGCACTGGGCGTGGTCCTCATTCGGAATGGACAACACGTCTGCCAGGGCGGCGCCTCTCAGCCCACCACGAGTCCTGCGCCGAGCGCGGCGGGGCCTGCGTCCCTGTGCACCTGCTGCACCCCGGGCCGCTGGTCCCCAGACCCGTCATGCCTGCCCCAGCGCACCAACGAGGCTCCGCTCACCTGCCGACACTGGCGTGTGTCAGAGAGGGCCCACCACGTGCCGGTGCAAGCTCCAAGCCCCAGGCCCCAGGCCCGCGACCTTTCCAGCCTCCGCAGACCATCGCTGGCCTCCACAGCACTGCCCCACAGTACTCCTTCTTCATTTACATACTCCACCGGCGTCCTCTTCGGCCCAGTCGGTCCCACATGTGGAACTGTGTCCTGAGTCCTGAATGGCAGTGACCCCAAGTCCATGGCAGTGGCCACAGCACCAGACTCCCTTCGATCAGTGAGGCATAATTCCATTTCGCATGCCTGCGACACGTGGTGCCACTAACCCTGTTCAACGGAAGCCGGCAACACGTGGTGCCACTAACCCTGTTCAACGGAAGCCGGTGACACGTGGTGCCACTAACCCTGTTCAATGCAAGCCGGCGACTCGTGGTGCCACTAACCCTGTTCAACGCAAGCCTGCGACACGTGGTGCCACTAACCCTGTTCAACGCAAGCCGGCGACACGTGGTGCCACTAACCCTGTTTAACGCAAGCCGGCGACATGTGGTGCCACTAACCCTGTTCAACCCAAGCCGGCGACACGTGGTGCCACTAACCCTGTTCAACGCAAGCCAGCGACACGTGGTGCCACTAACCCTGTTCAACGCAAGCCGGCGACACGTGGTGCCACTAACCCTGTTCAACGCAAGCCAGCGAGACGTGGTGCCACTAACCCTGTTCAACACAAGCCGGCGACACGTGGTGCCACTAACCCTGTTCAACGCAAGCCTGTGACACGTGGTGCCACTAACCCTGTTCAATGCAAGCCGGCGACACGTGGTGCCACTAACCCTGTTCAATGCAAGCCAGCGACACGTGGTGCCACTAACCCTGTTCAACGCAAGCCGGTGCCACGTGGATGAGGGCACAGGCCTACACAGCGGTCCAGTGGGTCCCACATGTGGAACTGTGTCCTGAGTCATAAATGGCAGTGACCAGATGTTTATTGCAGAGTTTATATCACTAAACTCCCTTCTATCAGTGAAGCAAAGGAATGCATCGCAAGCACACGACACGTGTCTGTGGGCCCGTGCTGACCGCTGCCCCCGGCCTACACTGCGGTCCAGTAGGCCCCACATCCAGCACCCAGTCGTGATTCATGAATGGCAGAGTCCACACCAGTGACCGCACGGAGAGGAGTAAGAGGAAGATGCGGTTCACTCCGGATGAAAGCCGGATCCTCGTTATGGAGGTGACCGAACACTAGCAACAACTGACCTGGTGCCACTAACCCTGTTCAACGCAAGTCCGCGTCCCGTGGTGCCACTGAACCTGAACTACGCAGGCCGGTGGGACCATCCAACCTAAGCCGGCGACACTCGGTGAATGGCCCCTGCTGACCGCTGCCTCAGGCCTACACTGCGGTCCAGTAGGCCACACATGTGGAACTGTGTCCTGGGTAAGATATGGAGGAGTCCACACCATTGGACACGCCTCATCGCAGGCGGCATCCCCTATCAGCACTGGTGCCACTAACTCTGTGCGCAATGACTCATGGGCACTCTCTGGTTGAACTTTGGTGGCATCTGAGATCATGCCCTGGGGGTACACCTGCCACTGTCCACTGAGACACTCCCCTTTGACATCTACGAGGACCTGCTCTGCTCTCGTGACCCTGCCCCAGTGCACCGCAAGTCAGCGGCCCGTGGCGGTAGGCCTGTGCAGGACGCTGTGCATCCGGGGCCACTAACTCTGTGCAGCTCAGGTCATGGATCCTTTACGGTTGAATGGTTGTGTCCTTTACGATGTACCCTGTTGTCGTTTTTTTTACTGCACCAGGCACTGCATGACGGCTGGTGTACACACACCCCACACAGATCCAACACAGGTGTCACTCGACATGTGAGCCTGCTAACAAAAGTGGCCGGGCGCACGTGCCCGTAGCCATTACCAACATCTAAGCAAGTGTGTCCATGTGGTCATTATGTCAGCATGATGGGAAAGGAGCCCTGCAACATCACAGTGTGCTGTCTTCAGCGGAGGATACCATGTCACCTCAGCAGTGGCTGATACCTTGGACATGTAGCTTTGCCCGCCCCCCCTGCATGCACAAGCGGCGTGTGCTGGTCTGGCGTACGTCAGGTCAGCGCAGGGGTGTGCTGATTCGGCAGGGGGAGCAGGGCGCGGCTCTGGTCTGGCCTTGAACAGGAAGTGAGGTAAGTGTGTCCTTTTGTTGGGGTGTTGTCGCCACCAGGGCCACAGTAGTCAATGTTGCAATGTAGCATGCACCCGGAGGGCGGGCCCGCACGTACGGGGAAATGTAGGAGCGCAAGCCCGCTCGGGGTCTTGGCACATGCATGCCAAGTGTTATGTGTATCAGTCCTGCGGCTGCATGAGTCAGGTGTATGGCCCCAATCACGGCGCGGTCACAGCCAGCCATAGACTGTACACCTGTGTCCGCCCTGTCCAGACCATTGGCCTACACTCACGTGGCCGCACACCCTCATCGGCCAGCTTACAGGTGTTGTTGGCATGCCGCTGGACATGTGCGGACAGGCATGACAATGGTGTGCCGTAGGAGTGCACATGATACAACCGCTCAGCGCACACATGTGTGGAGGCTCGTGGGAGGGAGGAACAGCTGTGAGGCAACGTGACACACAGTGATGCCGCTCATGTGCCACGTGCTAGGCATGTCATCTATGATTCCCTGGGTCGCAGACATCCCACCCCACCCACGATAGGCCTCTGTACATCTCCTGTATGCATGCAGATGGTGAAGTTACTGTAGGAATGAAAGGTCCTTTGTCTGCACTATCGGGCGGTAGCACATCTGCAGCTCCTAGATGGGACTTGCATGTGCCCAGCACCCCCTGACAGATACAATAGCATTTCCAGGTGACTCCCACACTACGCACTGCCAGACGTGAGGCCAACGTGTACACACCACACACGCAGAAGTCCTTGGTCGTAGTTAGCGTGCGTGAAATGGCCTTCACACGTACTCCCACCACACCCCAGGCCTGCACCCGTTGCACACAGACACTGCTCATTGCTCCGAGCTGTGGCGTATCATCCAAAGGACTGGCGCAGGTCATCACAGTGCCGCTTCAAGCAGTGCCAATGACGCAATGGCAGACCATCCCGGACACATGCTCAACTCCAGTCACGTGGACCTGTACCGTGCACATCTGCTGCATGTACTGGGGGCACTGCCATTGGCAGTGCTGCGGATCAGTTACAGGCTGAGCTTCCGCATTGCCAACATCACCTGCGTTCAGCCTGTGTTGCACTGTCGCTCGTGTATATTCGAGTGGTCCATGGATGTCTGCCTCTCCAACGTTACGGTAGCTGACCTTGATTTCGACGTGTGTGTGCGCTCCCTGTTGGACCACGACCAGGAGTGTCACCGTGATGCCCTTTTATGGCAGGCCTGGATGTTTGGCATGCATGCTGGCAACTGGACCTGGGAGATTGCACGAGTCGTCGTGTGCAGTGACCACATTGAGCCGCTCCCCGATTGGGCTTTCGTGCATATTGGGGCCAGGGGTTGGAGTCAGCACATCTGTCCGGGACAGCTGATGGGTTACGTCGCCGACATGTCAGATGTGGTGGACAACGATCTCGCATTGGAAATGTTGGCCTACGCTGCTGCACTCGCGTTCATGGATGAGTGACAAGGTACCTGTAGCAAGGACTGCATGTGACCCATTGCACGTGTCCCGACGCCTGGTTGCATGTTGGGGATCTGGTCACATGTCCCAAGATGACAGTGGACATGACTGCATTGGCCTGGACTCCTGATCCAGGCGCGGACAACATACGCGGGTTGGCAATGACTTGTGTTGATGATGGACTCCCCCGGGGTGGACATGGGCGCTTTCCAACGTTCCTCATTCAGACATGCTGCTGCATTGGTCTGCATGTCGTGACACTTCCCTTGGCCGTACTGACACGCAATTGTTGATAAAGTTTTGCACGTTCACTTGTCTCCAACTGTGTTGATTGTTTATTTGTATGCCAATGTGTGTGTCACGGCCTATCTGGGTACCTGCCTTACATGCATTGCTACCCCATCAGGGCTGTGGGTTGGTACTTGTGCATTATCATGTCCCTGTTTCGTGCTTTGCTAGATGCGTATGGCCATTTACAGGCCACAAGCGGGTGCACTTGTGTCCTGTGTTGGGTTGTGCATATGTTTGTGTTTGTACCACATTGTGTTGGATGTTGGGGTGCTCTGCTTCCTATGTGTGTGTGCTGCATTGTGTGTGAGATGGCCCTTCAGCTCTGATTTGGCTCACCCTTCTCCCTTTCAGGAGGTGTGGTTTTCACTTCTGTGCTTGTTCAGTGGTGTGATATTGCTGACTTGTGTGACTTGTGCTCTTGGTTGGTGTTGTTCCTCTTGGGCATGGTTTGTCTGCAGTTGTGCTGTGCTTAATTGTGCATGTGTGCCATTGTGCCCATCTCCCCCAGTCCCCCCAGTCCCTGGTCGTTCCTCTCCCTGTTGCTGTTGTGTCTGTTGATTTTGAGCAGTTTCCGGTCCCCGACTCCTCCCACCATCTCCAGACTGATGTGGTGGACACCATATCCTCCATGTCATCCAGCTCCTGGTGTGGCGCTGGACTCCCACCTCCGGTGTGCATTGCTGCCTTCTGGTTGTTGGCGTGTTTCTGCTTGTTTGTGCCTTTTGCATCATTCCAGCTGTTCTGGTTTTCTGCCATTGTCCTCCTCCGCTCTCCGGCTGCATTCACCTTGTCCACGATGGCCTGCCATGTAGAATGTTTTGTTGCCAATGGTGCTTGTGGGGTTGTGTGCTAGCTCCGACTGCCTCCATTGTGCTTCGCTGTTTTCTGTTTGGTATGTCTTTCTTTTTCCTGCTTTTGTTGTGCTTATTCCCGCATGCCGTATATGTGTCGCGGGCCTGGTGCTGCTTATCGCTGCTTGCCTCCTCGCGAATGGGCTCATCGCATGTTTTTTGGTGTTGGTGTTTGTGTTTTTATCTCTGTCGCGGTGGTTGTATCGCGGAAATTGGCTGCGTTTTCGTGAGACTATCGCATGGTACCGCCGTGTTGTGAATTCCACGTTAACACGGGGTTATTTTCCCGCGATAGGCTGCGATGTGTAAAGTTGCGTTAACATTTTTTGGAGATGTTTAGCACACGTTCTTGTGAATATCCCCCTATGCTTTTAAAGTTGCATCTTACCCCATGTAGACCTGCTTTCAGTTGCCTTTCGGAAGGTGGCATATGCTACTGATTTAGCAATCCATCAAAAAATATTTTTAGCAGATGCGTTTTCAAAGTGACACTGATGTGGCACCACAATATCGGCTTTGAAATATTGGCCTGCAACAGCATCCTGGAGAATATCTATTTGGAGAACCTCATTACGATAAGTAGATGCGCAGGTAGAATAGTAACCGCAGCCTTATATATGCCCGCCTGATGATTTTGTGCAAGTCAGTATCTTGTTGTCTATATTGTGCAGGTTGACATTTTTGTATTCAATATTTGACATATAACCCAATCTTCGCAAAATGCAGAAATCTCCTTATGCAAAAAAAATACTTTTTTTTCACACATTTGCCTGCACTTGACTTTTGGCCCAAGCAGTCCCACATAAGCATTACGGTGGATGTAGTTAATTTATCAAATTCATCGCACCACTCACCTTAAGGTATCTGACAACAGCAACTCTATGTACAGCATTCTAGACACCCCCAATTTGCTATAATTTTTGTCTATGACAAAGGAACACTGTGTAAATAGATTTATGAATATTGTGAGCACAGTCTTAAACTAAATATTGCAGTGGAACAACTAACATGTATGAACCTTTTACCCCAACTTTGCCTCATGGGACATTTTGCATCATTCACAGCATTTTTGTTATGGCAGTGGATCTCAGTTGAGGGCTTCCTGGCAAACTCTCTAGTACAAAGGGCGGTAATGACTGATCTATCAGACAGGATCACTGACACAATATTGTAGTAAACAATATCCTTGACATAAATATTGTATAAAAAATATGGTTTACCACAGTATTGTGATCATATACTTATACTATAGTTATAATGTACAAAAATATCATAAAACAATTTCGTTGACAGTAGTAAATATTCTAATATACATTTTTTATATAATGTAAATTAAATATATTCCACTAATATTTAATACTATTTATAAATATATACTTATATAAACTCACAAACACATATATGTGTTTGCATGTATATAAATATATTGTATTGAATTGTAATTGCATTTATATAGTGCTTACTACCCCTGACGAGGTGTCAAAGCGCTTTTTCAGCAAATAGCACGCTACTCCAGAACCCATAAATGATTAGTGGTGAAACTAGCATAGTTCAAATACGTGGGTGGGCAGTTCCTAAGGATATCAGTGGTGGTCAGGTCTCTGGAATAACCTCCAAATGGAGGAAGTGCCCTCACACACCCTGAGAGGTGTCATGCTTCATCATTGGGGGTGCTCCTCGTCGGGCCGGCGCTGTAATGCCCGACGGGCACCTGCGAAGGAGCTCTTTGGTGGAGTTCTTTTGATGAAGCCGTTTGGTGAGTGAGGGTAGTCTGTTATATGGATTGAAAAGTATAATGGACCGATGGACAAGGGAAGGGTTTGCATTTAAATAGCTCTTGCTACCCCTGAGGTGTTGAAGCGCTTTTTGGCGGGTAGCACGCTACTCCAGAAACCAAACAGGATTAGTGGGGAAATAATATAGGGAAATATGAAATTAATTTGAGTGGTGGACATGTTAGTCTGTTATTTGGATTGCAAAGGAATAGCGGAGGGATAGAAGAGGGAAGGGTCTAGAAAAGGTTTTTTTGGGAGTTCATAACAGTAGGAGGGGGTTGGGGATGAGTAAAGGGGGATGGAGGGGGAAGAGTCAGAGGGAAGGGTATAGAAAGGCTTGTTTGGGAGATCTGAATAGTAAAAAAGATATGATATGATGCAAGGAGGGGTAGAGGAAGGAAGAACCTAGAAAGGGTTATTTTGTTGATCATAGTTGTGGTATGGGGTTTGGTATGAATGAGAGAGTGGAGGTAGAGGATGCATTGATAAAGGTATAGGGTGAGAAATAGATTAGTGCGTTGGAAAGAGTAGTAGAATGAGGTTTGAGATGAGTTAGAGAGATGAGGTAGAGGATATATTGGAAGTGGTATACATTGTGAAACAGGGTAGTGCACTTGAAAGAGTAGAAGAATGAGGTTTGAGATGAGTCAGAGTGGAGGTAGAGTATATTGGGTGAGATATAGGGTAGTGGATTGGATAGGCTGAATTTTAAGCAAAGTAATAAATATAAAGATTCAGAAGTGCAGGGAAGGTGAATATGCATAAGGAAGGAACTATGGGGCAGATTTACAAGCCCGTTGTGTCCCTTTTGCGCCGCTGTTGCATCACTTTTTGTGACGCAGCGGCGGCGTAAACGTTGCGTCCCATTTACAATGAGACGCATCTAGGGAGCAAAAAGCTATGTAGAACTGACGCTGTGAAATTTACAACATTGCACAGCGTCACTCTACGCCTTCACTGCGTCAAAAATCCCTACGCCTGCTCAGACCAGGCGTAAGGAATAACGCAAGACTTTTTAAATGGGACTCACCTCTCTGTTGTGACGCAGTGCTGGAGTTGCGTCACTTTCATAAGCAACTCCAGCAATGCGTCACTTTTGGGTCAACAGATGCGTCAGAGTTTCTGACGCATCTGTCAATCCTTGCGCCATGGTGCGCCGTATTGTAAATACGGCGCATCCATGGTGACGCAAGGGTTTCGCATGGTGGCCCAGGGAAAGTGACGCATCTCTTCAGATGCGTCACTTTCGTGTAAATCTGCTCCTATGTGTAGAATAAAGTTGCATTTAATAAACTCAGACTTTCAAGTGTTGCTGTACTTTAAATTTAATGTATTTGTTTTTGTAATTCAATAGTGAAGCAATTGTAGATAAATAGTTATGATAAAATATTTATTTATTTATGCAGACACTTGTATACATGTTAAACATAGAATAATGTAACTATAAGTAGTATGTACATTTTTAAGCAGAACTAACAAATATCTATATATTTAAAAACAATTATTATACATGTTTATACAAAGCAATACTGTAGGAAAGTGCCCCTCTTTGCATGGCTGCCCCCACTCCCTGCCCAATGTTGATGCTCTTTGACTAAGAGTGTCCTGGGTTCATGCCAACCAGGTGCCCAGGGCCAATGCTCTTTCCCTAAAACTGCACCGTTGCAACCCCAATCGGCATATCCCTGGCCACATGCAAGCCCCTGGTAAATGGCGCTATGGGTACCAAGGGCATTGCGACCAGAGGTGCTGAGAGGTGGACGCAGACCACGCCCCCTATCTCCAACACTCTGCAAACATGCCTCCTGGTGCGCTCTTGGTTGGGAATGAAGTCCCCTTGCGTCTTGAGGGACCCCGGGGGCCAACTAGCCCTCCTGATACCTCCAGTGCACCCCACACAGCTAGATTGCTGAGAGGTGGTCAGAGGCCATTCCCACTTTCTACACCACTCTGCAAATGCGCCTCCTGGCTCACTTCTGCTTGGGGGATGGAGTCCACTTTAGTCCTGAGGTTCTCAGGACACAAGGGGACCTCATCGCCCACCAGCAGTGCGCCAAAAGGCGTGTTTGCAGAGTGGTGTAAAAAGGGGCGTGGCCTTCAACCACCTCTCAGCAATCCCACTGTGTGGGGCTTACTGGAGGGACCTGGTGGGCTAGTTGGCCCCCAAGGACCCTCAGCAGCGAAGGGGACTTCATTCCCCCTCCCCGAGGCTGATTTTGGCCCCAGGGACCCCATCCCCTGGGGCTTGGCCTCTCGTTGGGGACCGCGGGGGAGCCCCAAGGCCCCCATGGTCCCTGCCGGCTACCCACCTCCTGCGGGAGCCAGCATTGCGTTGGGACAAAGGGAGATGCTAACATGCAGCTCCTTTTGCCCAAAAGCAATTCTGCTTCGCTTCATGGAAGCGAGAGCATTTTCAATGCTCTTGCTTCCATTAAGTGAAGCAGAGTTTGCTATAGCATGCCATAGTAAACTGCAATGTCCTGGAGGTGGCAGTCCCCAGGGTCATGGAAGGCTCCTGGAGAGGGGCCACGTGGCCTCCCACCTATCATTTGTCTAGCCCCGGGGAGGTGGTGTTATCCGGGGCTGCGGGGGGCACGTGCCCCCCTGCATTTTACAAACAGAACCCTGGGGAGGTGGCAGTCCCCTGGGATTGGTTGGGGAGCAAGAGCCCCCTATACGCCTTTCAATTAAAAACAAAGCCCCAGGGAGGTGGTGGTCCCTGGGGATGCGAGGGGGCCACGTGGCCCCCCTGCATTTTACAAACAGAGCCCCAGGGAGGTGACTGTCCCCGGGCCTGTGTGTGGGGGCAGAAGCCCCCCAAGTCTTTTATCCAGAAAAAACCCCGGGGAGGTGGTGGTCCCTGAGGCTGTGGGGCGGCCCCGTGGCCCCCTGCATTTTACAAACAGAGCCTCGGGGAGGTGGCTTTCCCTGCGGCGGCGTGGGGTCAGGAGCCCCCCATGCTTTTTAATTAGAAATAGAGCCCCGGGGAGGTGGCAGTCCGTGGGGCTGCGGGGGGCCTCGTAGCCCCCCCACACAAATTCTATAAGGCCCGGAGAGGTGGCGGTCCCCGGGGCAGGTTAGTTGGACATTTCACTCGTACAAAACCAGAGAAATTCGGCCGTTAAAGTTAGATGAGCTTAAAAACACATTAATTTTTCTTTACAGAGGGGATAAGAAAAGTTATTGCAGCATGATCACTATAAGGATAAAAATCAATCTCAAAATGAGAAAAAAGCCCTCTTATTGAGTCAGAGACCAAAACGTAATCAAGGGTAGAGGAAACAAAGTGATTTAAAAAAGTAAATCCTAACTGACCAGTTAAAATTTCAGGAACATTTAAAAATACAATATTGTTTATGGTTAGTAGTCTATTTAAGGCATTACCATACTCCGTGTGACCAAAGTGAGGAACACTCTCCCCCTCGTCATCCTGTATTCCACATACTGGCACATTAATCTTCTCAACAAGGATGGACGTTAAAATCCCCAAGCCAAATTATATTACAGGGTGTAGTACATTTGTCTTGTAAATCATTATTATCTCTTTCTAAAGGGGCCAACACCTCTGCTTGATTGCTTCCAAAGTTATTATTATAAAAATTAATAAGAAGCCAACAATAATCCATACAGTACTCTATTAAAATAATATGATAGTAAGGTGACGTATTCAAAAATGACTTCACTTTAAGAGGAAAAGCATTGGAAAGTAGGGTCAATAAACCACCCTTAGCCCGACCAGCAGGTGACGGTATGGCAGAAGTTTGAAAAGAACGATACCCATTCAAATGTATTGGGTCAATCTCCCAAGTCTCTTGGAGGCACACTAAATCTTTAGATGTCAACAGAGACAGCCATTCTATATTAGACCTTTTTTGATTATAGCCAGCAATGTTCCAAGACATAGCCGCTATAGACCCTAAGAGATTCTCACGAGGTGTCGGTCTCTGGGGTAAGTTCAGACTGTATAGCTGGATGCCTATTGGCACTTGGGGATTTACAGAAGGAACAGTGAACAAAGGAGACCCTTTTTGTAATTCTATAACACCATCCCCATTAGGTAATATATTCTGGTCATCCAGTCAGTCACAGGTAGACAATCCTTCTAGTGCAGCAAACATATTCCTAAGAGGAAAAGGTGAAACTAAGTGAGGAAGAGCTTGGTTAAACGGGTGATGAGAGGGCTTCCAAATAGTATGTGATCTAGAGATGGGAAGCTGAGGTGAGGGATAAGGTTTATAAAAGAAACCCAAAGGAAGGGCAAAAATTTCAGAGTGGAATGATGGCATACTTGGTAAGCCAAATAATAGCTCACCCATTATGTGATGATTATTAAAATTCAATACAATGCAATCACCTTTAATAGTTTTAGGAGCTCTTCCTACCCAAGAAACCCTCCTAGCCATAATAATATTTTTGTGCGCATTAAAATTTTCTCCTAAGCAGTTAGATAGCCAGTGCTGGGATTTATGTATTAACTGCTCCGTGGTTTCTATCGAGTTTAGTTTCAGTTCTGGGGCATTAGCTAAAACTATAACATACGGGCAAGCTGCTGGGGGGAGATCTAACCTTCCTTTAGGTTTTCCAGTTTCAGCCAGGTACTGAGGAACTCCCCTTCCTGAGGTAGAGGGTTGTGGTCTTCCCTCCAAGGAAATAGGGGGAATAGAAGTGCTAACATGGGGATGGGTACCCGTGGTCCCATTAAATATTTGAGGTTCACCACGTGACATAGTGCAACCAATATTCTCACTATTGCAATGTGCCTGAGTCTGACAAAGACTATTCTGTACAGTGGTTCTCAGCTTTTTGACCTGTTCCCGAACAGAGCCCGACAAAGCAATAGACAGCCCTGTTGTTTGCTGAGGATCACGACTTCCCAGGCTATCGGTAGCCACGTCGGGCACCATAGGGGGCACCCTACCTAGTTGAGGATTAGACCTCACTTCGTCTGTTAACACAGAAGTATTAAGAGGGGCCTGATTCGAAAGATAAAAAGCCTCTAGAGAAGATAATTTTTCCTCTATTTGGGATAATTTATATAATATAGGATTTAAAAGTACAGTCACCATAGTCTCTATCCTTTTCAATAAATCAGAGTCATGAACATGGTCATTCTCCAAATGGGCTTGGTTGGTAGTTTCATTTTGACTAGTAGATCTAGTAGATCTTCGTTGTAATGCAGGTCCTGAATCCAATCCCTGGGTCCCAGTGGGTTTCCCTTTGCAAGCCCTTTTTAATGTTTTTTGTTTTAGAGGGCCACCTCCCTTTCTTTTCCTGGACTTTGCATCTGAATAGTTATTCTCCACTTGGACAGTCGTTAGTTGCTCCTGAGTTGCATTACAGCGTTCAGCTAAAATATCAGTAGACGAGGACAATGTCACCACTGGAGCTATAGCAAAGCTGGATTCGCCTATTAATTGCCCAGAGTTCAATTGATCAGTGGCTAAATTTCCTCCACCTAAAGAAGAGCGCTTCTGCATAATCATTGAGTCCAAGGAAAGCCTTCTCTCAGTTAGCTCGATTTCATGCGCAAGAACAGATTCGGCCCTCGTTAAAAAGGCATCCAGGGTCCCAACAGGTCCAGGCCCTTGCTTTCCGTTAAGAACCTTCCTTTAGCTCATTTTAGTCCTCAATAGTCAGACTTCAGGGAATCAGAGGGTTGCGCCTTCAATAGGTAAAAGACAGACGACAATACCCTTTATCACCTCAAGCCTCAATATAGTAAACAAATATAACCAAGAAAGGGGCTCCAGTGGGCTCGGTAGAACTATACAAATCTTGTGCAAATGCTGCCAAAAGTGACGACGTGCACGATAAAGTGCAAGTGCTATCCGCCACACTCAACGGAGGGCTCCCCAGCAGTTCACACAGTTAACATAGTTGATATACGAGTGTGCAGTTAAGAAGCGTAATAGGGGCAAGCACCTCCCTACCTTCTCCTTAGGTGTTGGGGTGTTGAGGGATCTCCAAGAATGCACCGACAGAAACGGAGGGTAGACACTGCGCTCAGCTATGAGTGTGGTGAAGGTTCTCCAATAACAGGCCAAGAGGGCAGGCCCAGCACAGCCTCTTCCGGGCTATGACGGGCGCAGATGGGCCCGCCAGCGCGCGTCCCGCGCAGCGGGAGCCGCGCTGTGTTTTTAAAGGGCCTCCGGCACGGGAAAAGCATCAGCGCCTCCTGGCACGCTCTGCAGCCTGGTCAATTGAGTCCCCAACTAGTGCTGAGTTGCGGCGTCCCGCGCAGTGGGAGCCGCGCTTTGTTTTTAAAGGGCCTCCGGCGCGGGAAAAGCGTCAGCGCCTCCTGGCGTGCTCTGCAGCCTGGTCAGTTGAGTACCCAACTAGTGCTGAGTTGCGGCGTCGCGCGCAGCGGGAGCCGTGCTGTGTTTTTAAAGGGCCTCCGGCGCGGGAAAAGCATCAGCGCCTCCTGCGCGCTCTGCAGCCTGGTCAATTGAGTCCCCAACTAGTGCTGAGTTGCGGCTCCCCATGTCATGAGTGATGTAATATGTGACGTCATCAGCAGTGCATTGCGGGGGCGCGAGTTATAGTTAGCTCAACTAACTATAACGGCCGAATTTCTCTGGTTTTGTACGAGTGAAATGTCCAACTAACTATAACATCCCTGAAACCTGTGTTTTTTTCAGTGAATATATATATATATATATATATATATATAAATATATATATATCCCAAACGCTTCAAATGATAATGCACTCTCAGAGATAAGGAGAAAGTGTTGCGTTTAATACTCAGTAGTTACGCGTTTCGACAAACAGTCTTGATCACACACTGAGTTACGAGAAAAAGTGCTTTACATAGTGCAATACGTGGCTGTAAACACAAACAAGGGACTACCATGCAGCTTGCATGTACTTCCTGTCTAAACACCACTGGTAGTTTCTACTCCCAAAAGAACGGCCATCTTAGAGCAGTATAATTCATAATGAAAACTTGTTACATCACAAAATTATTCAAAGTACTAGCCCACCGATTTATGTTTGATATAACAGTAATGGTTGAAATGATAATTCACAAATTTCCACAATTGGCCCTGTAAGTAACCATATGCTAACTGCGGTATAGGTAGTTACCATTCCTGCCATAACGGTCACCTCAACATATGAACAAATGTTATAGAACACATAGTTATGATTAATGCATCACATTGCCCGGTAGGTGAACAGCCCACAACATGTATTTTGCGTCACGGACGTACTCATATGGTCTGTAACCTCTAATTCAGGTTCAACATGTTATTTGTGACTTTGAAGCGGCTTAGTGCCAAAAAGGGGAAATTAAATGACAGGCAAGGATAGCGGAGGGTTGGTACCGGTACACCCCATTATCCCCATTAAAACATGCTTCCCCCAGAGTGGCATGGGGCCAAATGGGATATGTAAAAGGTCAAAGTGCATAAATACATTTCTCAATTTATAGGTTGTGATGCAGTGGCCGAGGAGGCTACAATGTAGGAGCTATTGACATTGGTGAAAAAATACATCTATACTGGCGCCAAGTGGCTATTTGAATAAGTGTGTTATCCACATAATACAGGTGATAATAAAAACAAAGTGAAGAAGTTCTTATCTATTTGGACGTGCAGTCTCAGGAACGGGGAAGAAAAGGGTAGGGAACCCGTGAAGTGACCGTTGACGTACGGTGGGTCCCTTCCTTTCCTCCTGTGAAAGAAGAAAAGAAAAAGAAATTATGATTAAAATCTCAAATTTAAACATGTAAAGTCATGAGTGCACATAAATATACAGTGTCAAACATCATGGTTGAAGATACACAACTTCATAGATCTGGTCTGAAACACCTATATAGACAACACACAAATGTCTCTATTCTGTACACCTCATTCTTCAATTAAATGTGTTGCCAATTCTTCGTCAAAGTTATGCCCTGCGGGGTACCTGGTCTCAAGATCAAGAATCCATCTTGACTCCTTCTTCCTCAGTTTTAATTCTCTATTGCCACCCCTCGGTCCCAGCCCTACCTGTTCAATTATGTAGTAGCGCAGGAGTGAGCTGTTGGACAAGTGGTAGTCCTGGAAATGTTTGGCCACAGGGTAATGTGGGTCTTTGTTATTTATGGCCCGAAGGTGTTCTAACACACGTTTCTTAGCCATCAGGGTGGTGCTGCCTACATATCTTTTCATGCAGGGGCATTCCAAAATATAAATAACATAAGATGAACTGCATGTTAGGAATTGATTGATAACAAAATTCCTGTTGGGATCAGGTCTGCTGAATTCCTTAACCATGTGACTGGACCTGCACGCCTTGCAATGTCCACATGGATAGAATCCTTTAAGATTATGTATATGGGTCTTCCGTGTTTCAGTTATATCCCCATGTACTAACATGTCCCTGAGGCTGCGGCTCTTTCTATATGTTATTTTAGGTCTGTCACTAATGGTTTGGCCCACCGTGATGTCACTTTTAAGAATTTCCCAGTTGTCTGTTAGGATTTTCTGTATTTTATGAGAATCCCTATTGTATGTTAAGATCACTCTTGTCTCCTGGGACTCCTTAGTCACCTCCCTTGGTTTAAGAAGTTCTTGTCTATTCGTGGTTTTAATCTTAGATTGCGCTCGATCCAAAACCCAATTTGGGTAGCCTCGTTGCTTAAATCTGGCAATCATGACCTTCTCTTCTTTGTAGTACGTTTCGTCACTACTACAGTTTCTTCTTGCCCTCAGTAGCTCACCATATGGAATGCTCCACTTGAAATGAAATGAATGAAATGTGTACTTGTAAAGCGCACCCATACCCCCAAAGGGGTGTCCAGGCGCTGTACGCATACCGCTGTGGAACCCTTCCTGGCTTTTCCCTGTGAAATGTCCACTCCTGGGCACCCCCAGGGTGAAGCCAGGCATCCCAGCGCTGTTGGGGCCGTTGTGGAGATTAAGCAAGCTATTGCCCAGAGTTGCAGAGTGGGACCCATGATTAGAATAGGCACCGAGGCGAGAATTATCAGGTCCGAGGAAATTGAGCCCAAGACCCGCCGAGGCGGGAATTGAACCCTGGTCCCGGGCCAGATCTCTGCATCAGGGTCTGCCGCTCTAACCATTGAGCCACACTTCTCCACTTGAGAGCATCAGGATGGCCACTGAGGGCATGAAGGAGACTGTTCCCTGCGGTGTCCTTCTGGAACAAACTTGTCTCAATGGTACCTTGTTGCGCTATAACCTTGACATCCAGAAAGTCTATCTGATCTTTGCTCATGGTATGTGTGAGCGCAATGTTATAGAGATTGTTGTTGAGTTTATCAATAAACTCGAGTGCCTCTTCTGTACTTCCCTTCCATATTACAAAAAGGTTGTCTATGAAACGAAGCCACACTACGACCCTTTCGAAATATGGAACTAGGTTAGCATCCTCTCTCAGTTGTTCCTCCCACAAACCAAGGAACAGGTTGGTGAAACTGGGGGCAAAACATGTACCCATGGCTGTCCCCAGGATCTGTTTGTATAGATCACCATTGAACATAAAGATGTTATTATGTAAGCATAGGTACATCATTTCGACCAGCATGTTTGTGTGAGCTAGATAGCTAATGTGTTTCTCCTTCAAGAAATGTGTACATGCCCTGATACCCTGGTCATGATCAATTATTGTATATAGGAAGTTTACATCCATGGTGATAAACATGAAAGTATCCTCCTACGCAATTCCTTCAATTTTACACAAAAAGTCCTTAGTATCCCTCACATGTGAGGGGAGTTTTGTGACATATTCTCTCAGGAAGTGGTCCACGTATTTCGAGACGTTTTCGAATACGCTTCCAATAGATGATACAATAGGCCTCCCAGGAGGGACTTTGGCATTCTTGTGTACCTTGGGGAGAAAGTACATTACAGGTAATTTGGGGTAATCCCTTATAAGAAGCAGATTCTCCTCCCATGCGATGATGCCATGCTGTTGCCATTCAGACAGTTTTCCCCATGTGTACGTAATGCTGTCATTATATGTTTTGGTGCTACATCTCTTGTAAAATTTACTGTTCTCCAGTTGCCTCTGTGCCTCAGATATATACATTTCTCTACTGAGCAGCACAATGTTTCCACCTTTATCTGCAGGACGCACCACGATTTCTTTGTCATTAGCCAATGACAATAGGATGTCTTTTTGTTTAAGCGATAGATTGAATGTCATAGACCCTTTCAAACTCCTCTGATGTTTGCATTGAAGTAAAGCTTTGGTGACCACCTCATGAAATGTATCTATATTAGCATGCGGCAGGTTAGGATAGAACACTGATCTGGGTTTAAAAGGGGTCGATACAGCCTTGTCAGTGTTTATATCCCAAACCTCTAAATTGTTAGATGCACCTCCCTCTGTTCCACCCACCAGTGTTGTTTCCAATTCTTGCAGTGTCATCAATATGTCCGCATCCCCTACTGTAAGGTTATATGGAACAGTGGCATCACTTTTGTTACCTTCGGGTGGTTTGGTTCCTTTCAAGCTATGCCACGTTTTAAGTTTTAATTTTCTAATGAATCGGAAAATATCTATGCGGGTGTCAGAGTAATTAAACAACTCAGTTGGACAGAATGTCAAGTCTAGACACAGTGTTCTTTTCTCCAGAAAGGACAATGAGCGATTCGTAAGATTGATTATGGTTTTATTTACCATTTGGCTGTCCAATATATATACATTAAACATGCACACACATTAAAATCCTAGTAAATTGAATAGGCGAAAATATATTAATTAATGTAGATGATAAATACAATCTTAAAAATTGAAAAACCCAAAAATCGCATTTAAAAAAATACTATAAATAATAAAATAAATATAAAAATAAAAAAAATTATAATTATAATGTAAAATAGAAAAAAAAATGTTATAAACTCTATTTAACAAACATTATGAAAACTATTGGAGTCTGAGAATATTAGATATTCTATTCCCACTCTAGTTTATGCAACGGTAGGAAAAGTATTGGACTTTATAGTGGTAAAGTTTTGGACTTTGGAGGGGTAAAGTTTACTATTCCCACTCTAATCTGTAAAAGAGTAGGGAAAGCACTCGATTTCGGAGGGGTGAAGTATACTATTCCCACTCCAGTCTGTGCAGCAGTTGGGATAGCATTGGATTTCAGAGTGGTGAAATTCACTATTCCCACTCCAGTCATCGCAGCAGTAGGGAAAGTGTTGGACTTTAGAGGGATAAAATTTACTTTTTCCACTCCAGTCTCTGCAACAGTAGGGAAAGAGATGGATTTCGGAGGGGTAGAGTTTACTATTTCCTCTCCAAACAGCGCAACAGTAGCGAAAGTGCTGTACTTTGGATGGGGTAAAACTTACTATTACAACTCCAGTCTGTGAAACAAAAGGGAAAGAGTTGGATTTTGGAAGGGTGAGATTTACTCCCACTCCAAGCAGTGCAATAGTAGGGAAAGTGTTGAATTGCAAAGAGGGTAATTTTACTTTTCCTACGGCAGTCTAAACATGAGTAGAGAAAGTACGTCACTCCAAACACATTAAACTCAATTTTTTTTTTTTTTTTACATATATATCTATATATAAACAAAATTATTCAATTTACATAAATACTATTCAAAAAAATCATTGTCAGTTATTAAATAATTATTAATCAATGAACTTTCCACCCTATGCCCCTACTTGCTTAGCAGCCCAGGCCTAAAATATAACTTAATAAGTATACCTTAATTTATATATGTTAAATCAATTAAAAATAAATAATTAATTGTTAATTAATTATTATTTTATTAACTTCCCAACCTAGACCCATATAAACCTAGCAGCCCACAGCTGGAATATACATAAAACAAATAAGTATTCCACAATTTAAATATTTAAATTTCAATTAAATAATTAATTTAAATTTAAAATGAATTATTATTTAGTTATTACTAAATTAATTTTCTACCCTAGACCCCTACAAACCTAGCAGCCTGCAACTAAAATATAAGTAAAATAATTAAGTATTCAAGAAATCATAAAATTAAAATCAGTTAAATAATTAATTATTTTTGATTTGTTATTTCTTAATTAGCTTTCCACCCTATACCCCAGATAAACCTAGCATCCTGAAGCTAAAATATCAGTAAAATATTTCGGTATTCCATATTTTACATAATTAAAAATGTATTAAGCAATAAATTGTGCATTTTTAATAAATTGTTATTTAATTATTACTTAACTTTGCAACCTAGACCCCCTACAAGCCTAGCAGCCTGCAACTAAAGCATAAGTAAATTAAACAAATATTCCATAAATAACATAATTAAAATCAATTAAATAATTAATTAATAGTTGTCATTTAATTATTGCTTAATTAACTTCCCACTCTAGACCCTACAAACAAAACAGCCTGCAAATAGCATATAATGAAAATAAACCAACATTACATATTGTACATATTAATCATTTAATTGCATAAAGTGTATTAAATAATTCATA
Source organism: Calotriton arnoldi (assembly GCA_963921515.1). Taxonomy (NCBI): domain Eukaryota; kingdom Metazoa; phylum Chordata; class Amphibia; order Caudata; family Salamandridae; genus Calotriton; species Calotriton arnoldi. The sequence goes on along the minus strand of CAWUFW010012441.1, from coordinate 181,750 downwards.
ATTATGTCTAAGCAACTTCCCACCCTATCCCCTATAAACCCAACCACCTGCTACAACAACATAAATTGCTATAAAAAAATAAAAAATACATTTACAATCATGATTTATATTTAAAAAAATAAATTACCTTTAAATAAACAATACCACATAAAATTAACGTCTCAACTAAAACACATGCAAATAATCAAAAAATGATATTTTTATTCACTATGATATTGAAAACAATATCAACAACATAGATAATATCTAAAACAATATTACTTACCTCAAAAAACGATATTCTTGTCAACGGTATTTGAGCATCACAATATTTGTGTATCACAATATTTATTTACCAATATTTCTGCCTCCTGGTATTTTTAAATCAATATTTCGTCCAAACATCATCAGACATTCACCTCAGTGACCACCATGTCTACCCCTTGCCATTGCAGAACTCGGATTCAACAAATGGTCATCCTCAAATGAAGAAAATGTAAGATAATCTTGTGTTGGTTCTAGTTATCAGAGTGAGCATTGTAAAGAGGGTCTGATGTGTATTTACACATGATACTCATTTCTAAAACTATCATTCTTGGTTCAGGGCCAGACTGGTAAACCAAAAGTCACCTTGACAAAAATGCTCACACCAGCCACTCTCCCTTCCTGTCCTCGCTCTGTCTCTTTCCATCTATCCATTCTCTCTGTCTCCACACATCTACTGCCTCTCCCTCTCCACCTCCCTTTCTCACCCACTGTCGTTTGAAGACACCCCAGTTAACCCCAAAGGCACCAGCAACAAGCTTTGACTTTCAAAAACGGACTCTAATTGCTCAATTTAATAAAATTTAATAAAAGGCCAGTCCAGCCCTGGCTTAGTTCATGGTTCACTTGGCATGATACCCGGCTACTGACGATGGCTTTACTGCTATGAACGAGGCCGAAAATTCCCAGACCTGCTGTATGAATGTTCTCATTTGCTTTAAATATTTACTGGAGCGCTGAAACTTTTCAGACACTCACACCAGTCACATATCTGGGTTGAATCCATCATCGTTCTTTAGCTCACTTTGCCACCCCAGTTCATACCCAGCTATATGCACATCAGTCTTGACCCTGTACCTCATGGGAACAGTCCAGCCCGAACTGCCAAGCCAGGACTTCCCTGGACCTGAAACAAGCATCCTGGGACCGGTTTCTGGGTGTTCCATCCATCATCACCTTGTGTTTGCTTTGTTCGCCCTACGTTGGCAGGGTATGCCCAGACATGGGTCGCTTGCTCACTTTGCCACTGGATTCAAGCTAGCCTGGCTGATGAGGGGTGTTACCCTGAAACCGGTCCCAGGAAGCATGTTTACGGTCTAGTGAAGACCTGGCTTGGCAGTTCTGGCTGGACTGTTCCCATGAGGCACAGAGGCACAGAGTCAAGACTGATTTACATATGGCTGGGTCTGAACTGGGGTGGCGAAGTGAGTTAAAGAACGATGATAGATTCATTCATTAATCAAACATGGATGGATGCTTAATATATATACAATGGGCATACTAAATATTCAGACAAGTATGTCCTCTGTGACAATTACAACAAGCTGTTTTCACTATATAGGTAAAGCTGCATTTTCCAGGAATAGATCTACTTATGAATAAACTCCATTTTACATATCTAAACATGGGAATTGCTAGAGAGAAAAAGGGATATTTCACTTATGTTTAAAGATTCAATTCAATGGTGAAATGACACATTTGATAACTTTAGGTAAACATACTTTGTGTTGCCCAAAAGTAAACTGATTTAGAATCAGTTTGCCATCAAGCCCTGCTCAAGAGACTGAATAGACATCCTTGGCCAATTTGTTAATGACCTCCCACTAGAAGACAATGACTTGACCTCTGGCCGTTTAACAAGGATTAGTCATCTAGGAGGAGGGGGATAGGACTAGCTGGCAGAACAAAGCTCAACTTTCACAGCTCTTCCTTCAGTTTGAAAATGACAAATGGGCCTGTCAGGAACTGAAACCATTGAATCCTAAGGCCACCCTACACTCTCAGTCTCCAACGACAACAGGAAGGAAAGGCAGTTGTTTTACTTACAGACAGGATTATACCCCATTTCCATAGGGGAGTGATTAGAGAGAGGACCAGAGCTTGTGCTAATAGAGGTAGGATGGGGCCATTTTCTTTGAGGATCTCCTGGAAGGTTTGCAGCAAACTGAGAGGGAAGTGCTGAAAAAGAAGGTGGGAATTCTGTGAGAAAGCAGCCAGGAATTAAGCATTCAATTTTACAATCACTGGTTAGTTTACAGGATATGACTAGCACCACATTTAACCCCTCAGAACCTTTCTGAGCCAGGGAAGAAAGCATTTGGAAGCAGGAAAACACTTCCAGATGACTGAATGAAGACGACTCAAAGTCTACTAACCCCTGGTTTCACCCAGTGACTAGAACTGTTCATCAAGGCTTTAGATGTTGGCCTCCTGTTACCTGCTATAGGTGCAAAATCATCAGAAGATGGACTACTGACTCTGAGAAACCTAGTTGACCATTAAGGACTGGACTCTTCAGGAGCCCTGTCTGGAGAAAGAGCTTTACCTAAAAGCCAGCCCTGAGGATCTAAGGGCTGCAAGGAAGAACCTTTGCAGCAGTTTCCAACTGGGACAAGGTGCTGAAATGTTCCCTGTAAGGGTGGATCTTCATTGTCAAAAAAACAGATTTTCCCTGCTCTGAGCTTTTTGCATTGCTGAAAAGTGGTAAATGAACCTAGGCAACAGATTCTGGCCTGACCCTGATGATGGATTTACAGAACAAAACAGTAACTAAGTCCAAATGGAAAGAGTTGGACCAGGGGAAGGCGGCATTTCTACTCCAATGATGAAGCAACCTTGACAGCTATGAAATCTAACTTTGTAGTTGTCAGAGCTTTTTCCACCAAATCAAATGGCTTCAGTGGTGTGTATGACTTCAAGAGAACCTCACTGGATTTATTTTACTCCCTTGACCTATTACAGCAATTTGAGCTTCAAAAAGTTGATGAAGTTCCAAGGTAAAGACTGACCACTGCACTGTGTTTGGTCTACCCAACCCCTGTTCCATTGATATCTGGCTGAAATCATACCTACGACCCGGTCATCTGCGAAGTTAACTTATGATTAGTGCCTTGACACCTGGAGAACCCCCGAAACTGGGGCCTTTTCCTAACATGAGTCTTCCCCATCTCCTGCTATTGGCTAACTTTGTCAAAGTTCTAGAGTGCATGAGCACTCCATGCATAAATGTCTTTAGATTCCAGTGAGTGAACTGATCCATGCTGGAGATCAAATTCCCGCCTCTCTGCTGTGGCTTGGATTAAGCTGATTGTAACTGCAGAGTAGGGAATAGTGCATGTAGTGTTTGATATTGTTTGGGGCAATGGCTGGGCTGTGGCTGTGTTGGGGCTTGTTTGCACAGTGGAATAATGATAATTATGTTTAGCATATTGATGGAGGTACAGATGACAACTATTGAGCTGGACATCTATGGCTGATTTGTGCTGAAACTTTAGCATAATGGAGTACTTTTGTCACCATGTAAGCTATGCCTAGATCTTCTATGCAACCTGCAGGCCACACAAAGTACAGCTGTTGGTCAGACTTGTAGTTAGCTTTCGTTACAAATGGTTTGTGTGGAGAGTGTGCCTTCATTGTATTTTTTTCATTCCTTTTGTGATGTGACTGTGACCAGGATTTCTCAGTTGTGGTTTGTCCAGCACCTTCATGCTGATTCCTGGTGCAAGCCTGTCTTATCACTACCCCTGGCTGACCATTCCGACCAGCAGTGGCACACATTGTGAATTTATCCTAGAAATAGAGATCTTAGGGAAAGCAAGAGAGAGGTGTCATTTATAATGTGAGAGGTCAATTGCTTTGAAAATTACTGACTTCAGTCCAGCAGTCAAGGAAAAGCTTCATTAATGTGAAGAAAGCTCTTAGGGATAAGGGCTTCCAGTATTCTATGTTATCCACTATCAGATAAAAAGTCTTGCATGATGAGATAGTAATTTTTTCCCAATATCTCTGATAAAGTCAAGAGCCTTTTGCCTGCATTGGTCTTAACACATGTGTTAGACCTGGCATCATTGGCGCGGGTCTCCCTTCCTCTTTTGTCCTCTGACCTTTTATGTTGGCTGGATTTAGATGCTCTGGGCGCTGTGCCACTGCCAATCAGTGACACAGCGCGAATGCTCCCTGTGTAAAGATAACTGTATGAATTGGAATAATCATAATTGGCTCATTTGGTTTACCTGTCAGTCCCTAGTATCAGTGCACTGCGTGTGCCCAGGGCTGATAGACCAAATACTGCTGGTGGGCCGGCAGCGCTGAATTGCGCTACCCACCGAAGGAGCTTTGAAAGTATGTCTGTGTAGCATGTTATAATAGCGAGTTACCCTCCATCTCACTGTTTACTATTGCGAGGCCTCCCGTTCTCATAGGCCAGAATGTGCAGGCTGAGTATTGCATGCCTTAATCCTCCCTGCCCCCAGGAACCTGATAGGAACGTTGAATTTGATATGTGTAAGCTCAGAACATTGAGATGCATCTTTTAGTAAGGATTATTAGCGTAGCCCGTGTTTGAAAATGCCTCTACTAGAAACGAGGTTTTCTGGTCTGAAGCTTTCCTGTAGGCTTTTGCTAGCGTGTGTATTGGCTGTCTGGTTTTGGAGCAGCAGGGCCAGCTGGGTCAGACCTGGCTGGAGAGAGATATCGGCATTTAGAGTATGGGGAGGGGTGACTCTTTGATCCGAGCAGGGCCGTGCCTGGCAAGGTGAATGAAGGCTCCATCTCCCACTGGGCGTCTGATAGCAGACCCCCAGATTCCCAAAGTGCAGGATGTCGCCTCGTAAACCAAGTGCGCCCCGACCCCACCGAACTGGTTCTGACTGGATGCAGTGATTTGTGACTGCAGAGAACAAAGACTTTTTAGGTATAAAGCGCTGCGCTGAATCCTGTTTCAAGTGTGTTCCTTCTGGATGTCAAGACGAAACTCTGTCCGAGCGGACAGAGGAAAGGACTTTGAAACTTTCACCAAGCTTGCTGAAGAAACTACCCAAGGGCCTGAATTGAGAGCGCCTCCTGCTGAAGTCTCAGGGACATTAGACTTCACCCATCAGCCGCCCGAATTCCTTCGCTAGGAATTCTACTTGCAGGTGAGGCCTCCGTCGAGTAATCCGGAACCTCTAGTTCTACTGTGAGCAACACGGACTGGTAACCGTTGTGAACTCTGTGTGTGGGCCGCCGCAGCTAAGAGAGAGCTGCCGCCGCTGAGTGCCCGCCTTAATTTGAATCTGCAGAACCTGCGCTGAAACTGTGTGGGCCGCCGCAGCTAAGAGAGAGCTGCTGCCGCTGAGTGCCTGCCTTAATTTGAATCTGCAGAACCTGCGCTGAAACCTTGTGGGCCGCCGCAGCTAAGAGAGAGCTGCTGCCGCTGAGTGCCCGCCTGATTTTGAATCCTCAGACCCTTCGCTGCAACCTTGTGGGCCGCCGCAGCTAAGAGAGCTGCCGCCGCTGGATGCCCGCACTCGTGTTAATTGTGCAACATCGTGGATTGTCCTTTGAGCCGCCGCAGCTAAGAGAGAGTTGCCGCCGCTGAGTGCTTGCACCGTTGCTAACTTGGCATCACCGTGATTTGTCCTGTGAGCTGCCGCAGCTAAGAGAGAGTTGCTGCCGCGGAGGGCTCGCACTGTTGCTAACTTGGCATCACCGTGATTTGACCTGTGAGCCGCCGCAGCTAAGAGAGAGCTGCCGCCGCTGAGTGCTCGCACCCTTGATAACTGTGCATCATCGTGATTTGACCTGTGAGCCGCTGCAGCTGAGAGCTGCCGCCGCTGAGTGCTCGCACCCTTGCTAACTGTGCATCATCGTGATTTGACCTGTGAGCCGCCGCAGCTGAGAGAGCTGCCGCCGCTGAGTGCTCGCACCCTTGCTAACTGTGCATCATCGTGATTTGACCTGTGAGCCGCCGCAGCTACGAGAGAGCTGCCGCCGCTGAGTGCTCGCACCCTTGCTAACTTTGCATCCTCGTGATTTGCCCTGTGAGCCGCCGCAGCTAAGAGAGAGTTGCTGCCGCAGAGTGCTCGCACCCTTGCTAATGGTGCATCATCGTGATTTGGCCTGTGAGCCGCCGCAGCTAAGAGAGAGCTGCCGCCGCTGAGTGCTCGCACCCTGGCTAACTTTGCATCCTCGTGATTTGTCCTGTGAGCTGCCGCAGCTAAGAGAGAGCTGCCGCCGCGGAGTGCCAACGTCTTTGTCAACCTTGCATCATCATGAACCGTCCTGTGGGCCGCCGCAGCTAAGAGAGAGCTGCCGCCGCTGAGTGCTCGCACCCTTGCTAACTTTGCCTCATTGGAATTTGTCCTGTGGGCTGCCGCAGCTAAGACAGAGCTGCTGCCGCTGAGTGCCAACGTCTTTGTCAACCTTGCATCATCATGAATCGTCCTGTGGGCCGCCGCAGCTAGGAGCGTGCTGCTGCCGCCGCGAGCCCACCATGGAGCTGCACGACGAGAGTCATCGCCACCACCAGCCCGGGCCGCTGCAGCCGCGTGCTGCTGCCGCTGAGGGCCCGCCTGTCCCGGAGTGCCCGAATCGTTGCGAGTGTACTTTGCGGACCACTACCATCGAGAACTGTGGTCGCTGGGAGTCCGCCTGTCACCGTCTCCGCTTCTTCGAGAAGCTACGTGCTGGGTCCCTGTCCAACGGCTGGTATCTGGTGCTGAACTCAGTCAGTGCCACATTCTGGTGAACACGTATTGCCTTTTTAAGTCCCTAATGATTTACATACCTGATGACTGGCTAAAACGCTTCTGAGAGTCTCGTACCAAACCTTAGATAAAGATACTATTTTTTTTATACCTACTTGAGTTGTGTCCTTTTGTGGTGTCGTTACTGCCTTATTGTGCATGGTCATAAATGCTTCACACACTGCCTCTGAGATAGGCCTAGCTGCTCGTGCTACGTTACCACAGGGTTGAGCAGGGGTTATCAAAGGGGGTAGCCCACTTGCCCTGACTTGGGGAGAAGGGTCCCTATTTGGACAGTGGCGCCAGCCATTGCCAACTAGAGACCCCCATTTCCAACAACATGCATGCAAACTAGGCAATTCTGTGCTAAATGATACAGTGAATAAGCAAGAGGGAAAGGCTTTTACCAACTAACAAAATGGGCAGTGCCAGGCCAACGAACTAAAGCAGCCCTGGCAAAGATGCTCAAACCGGCCCATCTTCCTTCATCTCCTTGTGTGATCTCTCTCTTTCCAGCCATCCATTCTTCTTCTCTCTTCTACTTTCTCTGATCGCTTTCTTTCTACTTTCTCCCTCCCTCTCTTTCTTGAAGCAGCCCCTGACTTCTACAATTAACTTTAGGGAGTTCTGGAAAGTGACAGAAGCACCAGGTGCTTCCCCTGCCTTTTAAACTGGCCTCAAGGGACTCCAGCCCACCGGGGAAGTGCTCACTGGAATAAAAGGCTGCCTGAGTGCTGTTCATCTGCTATACGGTAGTCAGGGCAGTCACCAATATTCTAGTTTGGAACAATTGCTAAAAATGTGTTTTTTAGCAACTGACTCCTTCAAGTTCTGAGACACTTGTGCTGTCTGGCAGTAACCCCTTTCTTGTTATACTGTTATATGAGAAAGGAAAGAAACAAGCACATAAGAGACAGTACATGTTACAGGCAGCAGGAATACATTGCTTATTAAATCATGTAGCCCTAAATGTAATCAGTAATACGTCGCTTATTTTAATCATGTAGCCCTTTGATCGTGACACATAAAATGCCTTATGTTTAAGTATTCGTATGGTACAATATTTTGTGAGAAGTGTTCCAGAATTCACATGAATTAAACTCACGTTGAGTTTAAACGATGACTCATCACACGTTTCATTGCCGTATACTCTGTAAGCAAATTAGAATCCAACCGGCAATACTAATTACACGTGTAAACTGTCAAAACGTGCACAAGTGGAAAAAGGAATACAAGCAGAGTGCGAGGGTATTTAAACTGCATCCGTTAGATGTTTGTTGCTTAGCCTCGTTAGGTCTCGCCTAGGCAGCGCTTGCGCTGTCTCGTTGAGACATACAGTATACACTATAGCGTGGAAGCTTTGTGGAAGCTCCGCCCACTCTCCACCCATAATTTTCATTGGTTTGTGTCTTAAATGCTACCTTCCGATTGGTTGTAGGCTTGTTAGTCCCTCCTTATGATGGACATGTCTTCATTTGTGTCCTTCCACGGCTATTGGCTACTTTCTTCCAGTGCCTCCCCCGTCCTTCCGCCCGCAGTCCAATGCCTGGTTTGCCTTTATCACCTCGGAGCAAACTTTTTTTTTTGCAGATTTATGTAGCGCGAACGGTCGAGTTAAGCTCCATCACGAGTGCCTGGTTTGCCTTTATCACCTCGGAGCAAACTTTTTTTTTTGCAGATTTATATAGCGCGAACTGTCGAGTTATTGGAGCGCTTTATACGAGCACCAGTTACCGTTATGCAAGGACACATTCATTATTTGGTAGGCACGGGGAGATTAAGTGATTTGCCCAGAATCACGTGACGTTGAGCTGACGCCGAGGCTCAAACTCAGTTCCCCAGTGCCTAAGTCAGCAGCTCTAGCTCTACCCTTTCAAGAACTTTGAAGATACGGGGACGATAGTGGTAGGCGTGTTTTTGAAGGAAAAAGGGGTGGAGAGAGAAATCATCTGGTCCGTTTAAAATTTCCTTCAATCTGGTCTGACGGTGAGTTTATGTAATGGGATGACTTTGTGTTCCAATCTCTTCACCCCCCCTCTCAGGGTAATACTTCACTGGTCGTTATTGCCACCTTTTAAGAGACACGTATACACAACGAATAATCAAATAATGACTCAGGCTAACTGTTGTGAGTGGCTCACAGTTTTCAATCCAGCACACAAAGTCCTAGAACTGCACGGACCATGAAAAGCTCATTCTATTTTGTTGGTGACTGTACCGCTGCGGTAGTGTTTCTTCCAGTTCTAGCGTGCCTTGAACGAGACGAGGTAATGGAGCTCTTTCATTCACTTGCGCTCTCTGTTCTAGCCAATGGGGAACCGAGGTTGTCACATCGGAGCGCGCCACTGGTCTCTGCTCAAGCTAGTGGCGTCGTTGTTTGAAATGCCTACCGAGGAGTCGGAGTTGAGTGCAAATTCTAGAGGTTTCTTGACTTGCCCCGGTTGGTATCCCTTCAGGGATGGAGCGTGTGAGAAGGACCGTGCTGGACCCTGAACAAGCCTTCGATGAAGTGTGAGTAAGTGCAACGGGACTGGGGTATTGCATGACCACTTTACTAGTCTGTCTTCTGTCCATCACTTAAGCCACACTTTGTGACACGTTCACTATTTTAAGGCTTTTAGCAACCATGTTTTGGAATATTTAAGTCCGTACATATACTGAAAACCGCAAAACCGCAGGTACTAGAATGCCATAAAAAAAAGTTCTTTGGGGGAAGGTGGGGGGGACGTGGTTTAAAAATTGGCATAGGCAGTGTGCAGTCATGTGACAGAGAGGGACACTGAAAGTCTATTATGGGGTTTATGCTTCTCTTTAATGGGAACGAACCGAGATTCACATGATATAAACGTGCACATGAGCAACTGTTTACTGCTCGCAAACACACTGGTGCCCCAACTGGTAACTTTGTATTTAAGTGAAAGTGCTGCGGAGCTGGGTGCTGTGAGAAAGAAAGGCTCGTGGCAGAGAACACCCGTCTGTGCACTTTCTCGACCTGTACCCCTCTGCCCCAGCCTGGTTGGGCGGCATTCCTCCCGTAGTTATCAGATCCTGAGTTTGCACGAGAGTGGTGCACGACGGGACGTTACTGCTCTGAAGTGCCTTTGTTTACCCTAAATAGACCCATCATCGGTGCAGCACGAGAAGGGCAGAAACCTGTTGTGAGCGTGGCATGTATGGAATATTTGGGTGCATTGCAGCCTTCCCCAAAACAGTCCCTGAGGTTTATATTTTATTTGATCACCTGCCCGGGAATAATTTGCTGAAAGTTTATAATCCAACAGATATTTAAAAATAATGATCAAAATGATGGAATCGCGGGGTCCGAGTTTTTTTCAACACCAGCCCTTCCAAGCTCTTCCTCCTCCTCCCACTCCTAAGATTCAGCTGCGTCCTTCCTGGGCTCAAACTCAAGCTGTGCAGGAAGATTAACGCTTTCAGGCGAATACTTTTTCACCACCAACTCGGACTCTACTTTATTAGAAGCCGCTTTGTCTATCTGCAGTAATCTAAGGCAGTAAGTACACTTTGACATTTTAATTTGCAGGAATGTTTCCCTTAGAAGTAGTAATTTTACTTTAGCGTTATCTTAAAGGCAGTGTGAATTGCCATGCATCACTTGTTATTTGTAAATATAATTTAAAACTGAGGGCATATTAGCAAGAAGAGGCGATAATCATCGCTAACCCTGCTTAGCGTGATTTTTTTATCGCCGGCTATCGCTGGAATATATCGCCACGCTAACGCTGTATTAGCAACGATTAGCGCTATGGCGATGAATATTCCAGCGATAGCGAGAAATGAGCCAACATCGCTGAAAAACCAGCGATGTTGCATGGGGAAGGAGAACACCTTACTGATGCGACCCTGTGGTCGTATCAGCATAATCCACCCCCATGTTAGGTATGGCTAACACCTGCTAATTGCAGGTGTTAAATAAATAGCGATGACCCCGGTTAGCGCGACTTTTCACGTCGCTAACTGGGGCCATAGCCACCTTGCTAATAGGCGATAGGCCTGTTAGCGAGTGTTTCCCAGGTTTGTTCGTCGGGAACGCCCACTTTGCATGTCATTAGCGATAAATATCGCTGACATGCAAAGCGGTAAAGAACGGGCGCTAATGCCCGCAAACTGTCGCGAACTGCTGTTAGAGACAGTTTGCTGATAGAGCGATATAAATATCGCCGCTTTAGCGGCAAAAGTGCCGCTAAAGCGGCGATAGTGCCCTTGCTAATATGCCCCACAGTCTGTGCTGGGAAACGTTCCTTTTTGTGAGTAACGTTAAAGGAGCCAGTGTGCGCTGTGGAAAGGGCTTTTCAAAGTCATGTTGTTAAACCTTAGAAAGGACCAGTTAAATTCTACTTAATATTTGATTTTATTAAATTATTTACACAAGTAAACACACTTAATTATTAATAAATGAAGCAGCTTTCAAAAGCACGTTATTCTGAAAATTTGGCAGGGCGCTACATTTTTCATGTTGTGGCCCAATTATTTGTTTATTTAGCACACATAGTAAGGGCAACGCACATTACAGGAACACATGCAATGGAAAACATTGCTACTGTAACGTGTTTGCATTCGTATAGCAAAGCAGAGCATGCAATATTGGAGTGAATATTTTTGTGCAGCATGATTGGGTTGCCCTATACTGTATTTAGTTGGCACTTTTGGGCTTCTGAGCTGACATTCCAACTTTTGGAAGAGACAATAAGTTTATTTACTTGCAGTACCCCAGGGCGTGTGGGGCAAGTTGCCTTTTTTTGTTTTTCAATCACATCCTCTTTAAGGAGAAAAACATTTATTAACAGCAAAAAAACAACAGGCTTATATTGTGCCATTTGCACATTTTAAACATGCGGGTAAAGAATACCACATAATTCCACTCCACACCACATAAATCCACTCTAATTCAAAACACATGGGTAAATGACATTCTCATTTGCAGCACCAATACCTCTAGCTCCCACAAATGCGAGACCAATTTGCATTGCAAATGCTTGTTTATTCCTGGCTCTTGCCTGACTCCAGTCGAGCTCCAGTGTTGCCACTCCGGCGGACTCTTCCTGGCGCGTCCTTCCTGCTTCTTCCCAGTGTGTTCCGGTCCGATTCCTGGTGCTCCTTGGACTCCCCTCCAGCGCATCTTCCTGTCTGGAACCTGTTCCCATCCTGTAAAAGAAAAAATAGACGGCATTAGGAGACATTGCCTAGCAGCGCATTGAACAAGACGGTAAAATGCTCACGCTTTCACAACAACGCGGTAAGCCTTGATTAAAAGGTTATTTTTTTTATTGCTCTTCAACCTTTGGAAAAAGGAACATTTCTAAACGTGCTATAAACTTTCAGGTGGCAACAGTGTTGTCAGAAATACCACGCAGACTTTTGTGAACATTATGATGCCAAGTCATTTCTGAATATAACAAATGAGAAGGTTTAATGCACAAAGCATATTAATAGTTTGTGAAGAAAACAGACACAGTTTGTGAAGAAAACAGACACTAGTTTGTGCATTGAGAAAAGAAGCAGGAATAATCATTCAGGTGTCATAGAACAGTTATTTTGTATTATTTTAGACTTGATCATTTGTTTATCATTTTAGATATTCAAACATCAATGTGGATGTTGAAAACACATGTCAGGTATGAAAATCATTGTGTTTGGGGAATATATTTTAGAACAACGGTAAGCAATTGAAACCTACACCTAAACTTATATAATTTATGTTTACAGAAAATATATAATTGCTGGAATGCCTTGGTGCTACGCAAACATTCCTATATGATTGACATCTTCCATGAGGGGATGTATATTTTTGAATGAACCCGGTAGGATTCAGATTAGTTAAGAGTAATATAGAATGTCTCGTTGGATCATAACATTCTAGTGACAGCTTGTGCTTTTATTTTAGCTCGTGTTTGTATAACTCAGAACCCTTCCTGAAAATATACCCAATTCCTGAGGTCCAGAATTCCCAGAGAGGCAAACCAACTCCTGCACCAGAAGTTATCAGCCAGATTCCAGTCTCTCTCTCTTTTGTCTCTCAATCCAATCCCCCTTTCCCCTGGAAGCTAGTGGACTGGCAATTGTGATTATTCCTTGCCGTTTTTATTTAACTTCCGGAGGGATTGGAGAACAGTCTGCGTCAAAGGAGGAACAACCTGGAGTTCAGGTGAGTAGCTAGGCATAACAGTACATTTCAGGGAGGGACACGGACAGCTTTGGAAGAAGCCAAGCTAGGTGTTTGACTTGGCTCTAAGAACCAAAGCACCAGCCGAGCCATCAAAATATTTAAACCATGCAAGAAATGAAAAAATATGATAAAAACTCTTTAAAATCAAAACAATATATATATTTTTTAACACGTTGAGTACTCCAACTAAGAAAATATTATATCACTGAATTGAGTGACATTTATTGAAAGAAATATTTTTGTAAATATGAAACATTCAAGAATGCCCCTGTGCCATTATGTCGCTGCACGAGTTAAATAAGATACTGTCAGTTTTTCATGTATTCTGTTTTTTGTGGCCTCCATTCTTATTAAATGTGGAGCATGTTTTTTGTTTTATATTGTCACTCAGTCAAAATGCTTCATTCAGTTGCAAGGACCATAAAAGACAAACACAACTATAGACAATAAAATAAAGTATTCAATTAAGTTAAAACATTATTCAGAAATACCACAGTTATATAAACTTCTACTATACATGTGGATACAATCAAAAATATAAAATCCAACAAACTAGCTTCAAAAAATGGTGCAAAGTCTTGCGAACCCTAAGAGGGCAAAAAAGGGCCGTTGCAGCTGATTATAACATCAATGCGACAGTAACTCACAATATACCCTAGGTGGGTTAAATGAGGTTTACATATAAAATCTTAATAACTGAGGTCAGTCCACAAAATACAGAATAATGATTTACTCTAACAAACTTGAAACTCATATGGAGAAGCATGAGTGTTTATAATGCAGACACCAAACATTGAATTCACTGGAATTAAACTGCACAGATACTTTTGGCAGGTGATCCCAGTACTGTTAGACAGTGCCTGATAATAAAATATCATAAGTCAAAAGAGAAAGATAAGAAAAAGCTGCCCAGCCTTCCTCAAATCACCCCAGCACTTTAGCTCTAATACTCCAGCTCCAGTGTAGATATCTGGCAACAGCACATACAATAGATTCTTTGGACTCTGCATGTAGTAGCCTAAGTGCATCAGTGCACTGTCTAGCCCCAAACTGTCTACAAATTGGAAGGATCCAGCACTCCCCCATGCACTCATAGCCTGGACAAAAGGAAAAAAGTGTGATAAAGTCTCCTCTGTATGTAAATACACTGGACAGGTGATGCTTGCATCTATTTTAGATTCCCATCTAGAGCAATGGGACTGAAGTTGTAAAGTGCCATGGTGAAACTTGATATATAAAAGTCTAGCAGCAGGGGTTAAAATATAATTAAAGAAGTTTTCAAACTGACTGGGTAGTTTAAGATCTAAAAATTCTGTTGTGAGTGATCCATAATTCTTATTGCTCACCTCAAGACTCCACACATGAGCCCACAAGGTATCCTCGAGAGATTCTTTGAAGAGATGTAAACAACTCACTTTGTCTTACCATTGATCCTCTAAACCCATTTGAGACAGCGTGTCCTTAATGTGACTTACCTACTTTATTTTACAGTTCTTATATATTTCAACTATTTCCTTAAAGGCATTATAGTACTCTGCAAGGGCTGGGGTGTACTTGAGCTCACACCAATACAAAACAGGTCTTAGTTGTGCCTGATGGGTAATGGGCTTGACACCCATGTTTCACCGTAGAGGAAGCAAAGGTATACTTGTGGGAAAAATCAACAAGGATCTTAAGAAGTTGTTTCCAGCTACTCCCAGCACAGCCAATCATGAGGAACACCATAATTCAGCACCATATAAGGGCTACCTTTGCCTTGGTGCTATAAACCTTTAAAGCTGGTGAAAGTCGCCTCTCTTTTGAGGTCTGGTACAGACTAAAAATTCCATACATGTGATGCATAAGTTCATACTGCTTTTCTTAACTTGGGGAGACCATAGCATGTTCTTACTTAACCATATTCCAAGATAGTCAAAAGAGGTTACTCTGTCTAGGCTCTCTCTCAAGAATGAGGGAGCATCTAAATGATCTGTAGGGGTTAATAGTCATGAATTTAGTTTTTGTATGATTTATCACCAACCCATGATCAGCACAGAAGGCAGTAAAATGGTTCACCAAGGTCTGCAAGCCGACTAGGGTCTTGGACACAAGCAAGGTATCGTCTGCAAATAAAAGCAGAGGAACCTTTTGACCTGCAATCCTTGGCACATCACTCTCACAGTTTCAAGGTAAGCTACCACATCATTAAGGTAGAGAGAGAATAAAGTTGGGGCAAGTACACATCCCTGGCATACACCTTCGTGTATCCCTTTACGTTCAGTTAATTCGCCCATATGTGTCTTGATGCAGGAGCATAAGGATACTCAGCAGGTCAGAGGAAACATAATTCGGCTTCAGTACCTTCCAAAGTTTGTGGTGGGGAACCAGGTCGAGTGCAGACTTCAAGTCCATAAATAATAAATACTGATGTAATTTCTGCAAGACAACCGTCTTCCAGTAAAAGTAAGAAATCTGAAGACCTGACCAATGGTGCTTATGCCTCTCCTAAAACCGGCTTGGAGGTTTGATAGAGCTTTATGCTTCATCCAGAGGTCAAGTTTGTTCAGTGTCTGCCTACAAAAAACCTTTTGGGTAACATCAGTGAGACTTATTGGTCTGCAGTTTAAGGGTGAATCCCAAAATACGTTATGTGAACTGGAACTATCTCCACTGCTTTTTAGCTAGTAGGGATATCCACACCCTCTACTATTGCATTGAACAGTTTATTTATGGAAATGGCCCAATTCTGTAAGCCTGCATGAAATAGATCACCCGGGAATCCATCGGACCCAGTTGCCTTGCCAAGGGCAATGCTCCTAATTGCACACACAGTTTAATTTAGCTCTGTGGTAGAGTGGGGATAATTCCTTGCAATCCAAAATCTGGGGAAGCACAAGCGTCCACTCCAGCCCTGGAAGTAGACCATATAGATCTGAAAAATGCTAGTGCCAAGTCTCGGGATGAATATTATTTGCTAGGTGATACTTACCACTCTCTCTCCCATTAGCTACCAGGTGCCAGAATTTCCTGGCACCCTTGGAATTTTCTGTGGCATATAATTCCTCTTCCCGATCTGGGTATCCCAAATACTGCATGCTTTTGCCTGAACCTGCATATAGTGTTTCCTTTTTTGTCCGATATTCATCCACGTTACCACTTTCCAGGGCTTGGCATAGCTCATTTTTCACTATCCTACAGTTCTTATTGTACCAAGTACTGGCTGATATTACTGAAGGTGCTCTCTGGAGGGGGTTACCTAGGAAGCATTGACCAATGATGTTAGAGTTTCCCATGTATAGCTGTGACTCCAGAGTTTTTATCCTGCTGTGTAAATGTGCTATAGCATCTAAAAGGGCCCTGTTCATAACGGCCTTAGGATCCGTTTTTGCCGCTATTTTAGCCCATTTAACTCTACACCTATTATTTGATTGGATCAGACCAGGAAAGAGTGAGAGTGGACCATCCTCCAAATGGTTGATTCGGTCACACAGTGTACTGTGGATAACATTAGGATCACTGTCATTCCTTGTGACAACCTTCATATTCACTACAGACTTCCACAAGGGGAGAGCAATCAAAATGTAAATCGATCCTACTGGTTTGGCCCAGACGATTGGTGGGAAGTAATTGTAAGTCAGACTTTGTTTGTCCACTGCATGCTCTTCATCCATAAGAAAGCGTTAGTGAAAGTAATTGAAAGTCTGCCTCTGTCCACCGCTTCAAGGGCTCAATTTCTAGTGCAGGAAGACCCCATTCCTCATCCCCTGTATAGGTAAGGGAGTAACCATTATTGTCGCGTGGTTAAAAAAATGGTATTAAAATCACCCGCAAAAATGATAGTGCCATGTGTATCAAATTGTTCCCTGTGGGCCATAAGTGATTTCAGTGCAGGTGTTTCAGCTGCCCCTCTAATCCCAAGATTGTATACATTGTACAATAGAATGTACGACTAACCATCCCTGCAATAGTTATACCATGAATATCAGGTGATGAGATAGGAAGGGGACACAGTTTGCCATTTAGTGAGATTCGTACCCAAACTAGAAGATCACCAAAAGACCTAGCAGGAACAAAAAAATGTACGTAGGCAGGCCTATGTACAAGATCAAGACTCCATAATTCTTGGAGAGGAAATATATTGAACTGATCCATGAATGAACTCCTACAGGGTCACCAAACTTGAATCTCACATAAGTCACATTCCAGGACAGGATATTTATGATATTTGAGTTCTTCAGCTGGTTGTCCAATGGTGGGAGGAAGGTTTCCACTAATGAGAAGGCACAGAGCAAAATCCCACCCCCTGGATGAATATCAAACTGTGTACCTTATTAGACTCCCCTGCCCAGCAGATACATAATCACTACTACTGTCAATCACCCACTTCAGAAAAAAAAGGAGCAACCATAGCAAATGGGGCTCAAGAGTCACAGGGGGAGCCACCCAAAAGGCAAGAGGATCAGACAGAAAGGCTCTTATCAAGGGTATCAAATCAACCCCCAGATTCTTTCATCTGGCAACAACTGTTATGCACCATGGAAGAAATTGGAACAGCAATGACATATCACACTGATAAAATAGACACACAAGTAGACTTATTAAATGTATTAGCAGTCCATTTACAGGTAATCAAACAAAACCTGCAGGCATTGAACACCATGATTACAAAAGTACAACAGTACCCAGCCACCGTCTACCATGAATGTCACTGCTTCTCAATAATAGACAAACTCACCATGGTTCCTACCATAATGACAGAACTATTGGGGGAAGTGAAGGAGACTCTCAAAAAAAGCTCTACGGCCGATCAGTGACTCCACAACACCCAAAGTAGCTGCAGCAACCAGTTAACTCAACAACACTCTACAAATACCACACAGACGGAGCCTAGAACCGAAGCAACCACACAGGTAGTGCAGACACAAAAAAATGGGGCACCAACCATCTCCTCAAAAAAGCAAATTCTAACAGAAGAACCAGCAGATGTTTCTTCAAATACCAGATCACACACCACCCTCAGGAAGAGGGAAAGTAAATGCTTGAGGAAAGCTGGAAAAGTAAAGGCAAAAAACAGAACACCTATATACCACACACAGAAAAGCCAACCCCTGTCAGCAACAGCAACGAGAAAACAGTCACAGAATTGGAAGAAGACAACACATCTGTGATCTCTCATGCAATTAGCAGCAATAGCAATAAGCAGCCAGTCATAGATCCACTCACAGAACCCACCAAAAAAACATCTACTGCCATAACTTTGTATCAAATATTCAAGCATCCAGAACCACCAGAGGCCAGGGAGACAAAAGTCCAAGCCGACCATACTCCTTGCACAACACAAGCTCATCCACAGCTCTCACAGACCATCACAACAACAAAGAATTCAGTCAAGAACTGGGGCAGTCAAATCTCATTGGCAAGAACCCAATAACCCATAGAACCCAGTACCAAAGACACCCACAACGGCAGGAAACCTCATCCAATCAAGAGGCGCGAACAAGTGCACGGACAGGCAACATGGTTAGACACAAGAAAGTCTTCAACAAGAATGGCAGGAGAAGACCACCAACGGAGTTTGAAAGTTCACCTCTGCATCCCACAGAGCCAACAACACATGCTACAAAAACATAACAAGTGCCAATAGAGGCACTAGTAGCGGCCGCAATTCAGGATAATCTGAGACAGTCGTGAGACTTCACAAGTAAGGGCGGCACCAAGATTGAGTTGATCCCACAATGCAAATCAAGGGGTGCCTATGACATTCTAAATTGAAGTGCAATACAAAAACAACTTGAAGCGCTGCCAGGCCTAAACCACATCAGTTCAAGAAACATAGAGAGAATCGAGTTTAACCCAAATCCTGAGCAACCAGGGACAGACATTACAATCACTACCTGGTCAGACACGACTATAGCAGAACAAGTATGGCAATACAGGGAATCCTTTGAAACATGGGGCATTGAGCTAACGAAGGTGGAGCCAATACACTACCCAAGCCCATTGCAATGGCCAAAACCAACGCAAAGTATGCTGAAGGGAGCAATAGGCCCAGACCACACCATAATAATAAAAGAAGGATCGCAAATAACGAGGTGCATCTCTGTCAAAAGCCCAACACAGCAATCAGCTAACTTCGAAGAAAATCAGACAACCGGGCCCCGCAGAGGCAGACACAACAGGAATTCATGAGAGAAGCTTTCAAGCTCCATCACTCCAGCTCACCCTCGCAAAATCTGCTCCGGGAACGTGAACGACTTAAGCAGCAAGGCGGACAAGGACGACTTTCTAAAATTCCTCCAAGAACATGATGTCTTGTTACTGCAGCAAACCTGGCAGCTCACAAACACACCAATAGTAGGTTACAAAGAATACCATAAGAAAGCCATCAAACAAGCAAGGTCTTGGAGAACAAAGGGAGGCCTATCGGTTTACATTTCCACCGACATACTCTGGGCCCATAAGGAGGAGGACCTGGATACAACATGGATGCAGTGTGTTAAGCTTGAAGCCGCACGCTACCGTACACTAAAGATTTTGAACATATATACACACACCCAGCTCTCAAGCACAAGGCGGAAAAAATTCAGTCCCTGAAAGGGAGCTCAAAGCACTGATATCCACATATCCGCAAGCATAATATTGTCAGGGGACTTCAACATGAACTTATTCCAGGGCTCTGAAAGCAAATTACCAGGACAAATACAGGAAAAATAGGGCAACCAAACAAGACGTGATCCGTCTGGCAAAAAATGAATCTCAGCACTTGAGGACCTGGGCCTGTTTACACTCAATGGACACAGTCCTTTGGATCATCCAGCCGCTTTCACAAGAGTTACCAACAGGGCCTGCTCAACCATGGACTTTACTCTAGTAGATCCGGACCTTTTCAAAAACATCTCCAACTTTAACATAAAAGAAAGATCGGACAGCAACCATTTTACTCAAACCTTTACCCTGGGCTTCACTGCCTCCACGGTCCAAAAAGCGCAGGATCTCATCTCAGCTGCACAGCCATTAAATCGAAGGCATCTCAAATGGAAGGAAGAGATGACAGAAGCTATCATGGAGGCCAGCACCATCCACCTGACATGCCCTGATGAAAAGCTGACTCTGGTGCGGGCTTGGGAGGATTTTGTCGAAACACTGACCTCAAAATGTTCGATCAAAACCCCCACCATAAAATCCAAAGCAAATACTGGGCAGAATTGTTTACCCAAGATATTAAGGACCATGAAAAAACAACTTACCAAAGAACTCAGAAAAACCTGCGAACGCGGACATAACCCAAGCCAAGTTTCAATCGCTAAAATCGCCAAAATGAAATAAACTTTCAAATAAGCAATTAGGGTGGGAAAATATAAATATAATGAGGGAATATGGACGAAACTGTTATATGCAAGCCAGCAAAGAAATTCTAAACACTTTTGAGCTAAATTAAACAGCCTAGGAAATGTCCACAATTGGCATCACAACTCAGATATCGTGGAAGCCGATTGGACAAACCATATAACCATGGCATATAACGAAGTGGCACAGGACAGTGTACTAATAAGACACGCAAAGCCTCGAAGTGCCCAACCAGCTAGAAAACCACACAAGGCCAACCACTTACACATAGAACAAAGGCAGGCAGAGCACCATAACTCCAATTTTAAGGAAGCTGCTTGGGCAAATCTCATCACCACCCATAACGACCAAGAGGCCCAGGCCAGCTCTCCAACAAGAGATGTAAAGCCCAGCAGGATACCCACCACTATAACAAAATCTAATGTCAACCACCTTCACCTACCATCAATAACGACCCAGCGGTTCTGGTTAGCCCTCCAGTAAGAGATCCAAATACGAGCAGGGTCTCAACAACTCTCATAAGTTCTAAGGTTGAAAGCCTACAGTTTGCTCAAAAGCAGGTTGCCCACACCCTAAAAAAACTCAGTTCTGATGGGGTGCCAGGGCCAAATTACCTACCCAATGCGTTATTGAAAAAAGGCCCCAGTTTGGGTCAACACATTCAACTCCCCTGTTTACCCATGCTCTGGAAATTGGCACCATCCCAGACTTATGGCGAGGTAGTATATTTAAGCCAATATAAAAATCGGGGGAGCGCTCAAATCCCAATAACTATAGATTAATAGCACTAATAGACGTGGAGGCAAAGACATACACTTCAAATATTTGTCCGAAGTAGAGGACTGGGCGACCAACACAAATCTAGTCCCTAAAACGCAAACAGGCTTCTGCGCAGGAATTAGCACCTTAACCAACTTATTAGCTGTCATTCTCTTAGCTGAGGCCATCATAAAATCGAGCAAACTTTACTAATGCTTCATCAACCTCAAAGCAGCCTTTGACAAGGTCCCACAAACAATGTTATGGAAAAAGATGGAAATTTGGGGAGCCCCTCCAAAATTGTTAGAGACAATCATAAACCTTTACTTAAATACATGGGTCCAAATAAGGCTAGGAGACGGACGAAGCATTATCACCAAAATCCCCACCAATAACGGCTTAAAGCAGGGGTGTGTTTTGATACCCTGTCTGTTCAACATCTATACAGCCGACCTAGAGAACCATCTATGCCAAGCACAGGGAGACCATACCAGATTGGGCAACGAACCAATAAGAAACTTGCAATATGCAGATGATATAGTCTTGCTTAGCAAAACCTGCTAGGCCTGCAGCGGCTGATTGCCCAATTGCTAGACTACACTACAAACGGGCATCTGGACCTTAACTACAACAAAACTAAGGTCCTGTGTTTCTCAAGCACACATAATAGACAACCCAGATTTACCTGGAGGCCAATAGTAACATTTTGAAACAGGTCTCAACTTTCAAATATCTCAGGGTACATCTAGATCACCATTTGAATTACAAACAGCGGGGGATATTCACAAGAACGTGTGATAATCATCGCAAATGTAGCTTAACGCAACCTTGCATATCGCAGTCCATCGCGAGGAAATAACACCATCCTAACGTTCAATTCCCAACCCCTCGGCACCATGCGATAGCAGCATGACAACCCACCAAATGCCAGCGTAAAAACCAACGTGAAAAACAAAAAATGCGAAACATGACCGCCCAAAAAGTTGTGACGCCACAAAGCACGATACCAAAATCTGCGAAAACCAGCGACAGGCCTGCAATACCCACGTGTCATGCGTGAAAATGCACTATAAAAGCAAACAAAAAACCAACCCCAAAACCAATCCAAACTGCGTAGCACCATGGATGCACCCGGACCTAGTGCAGAGGACAAGCCGAACTCCACAAACCCCACGGAGGACCAGCATGGAACCCCCTGTTCGGGGGAGGGCAAGGAGAAGAGGAAGAGGAAGACGGGGTTCAGTCCGCAGGAAGACCAGATCACCATCACGGAGGTGATAGAACACCACCAACAACTGTTCGTCACCTCCACTGCGTCATTGGCAACACAAACGGAAATATGGCAGTCCATCGTCACCAAAGTGAATGCAGTCGGAGTGTCGAGGAGGTCAATGGAGGATGTCAAGAGGCGCTGGCATGAAGTGCACAGCCAAACCAAACAGAAACTCGCTGCCAACATGAAGGCAGCAAAGGCGACTGGAGGTGGGAGTCCTGCGCCACAGGAGGAGCTGGATGAGCTGGAGGAAATGATGGCCACAGTCATCAGTGTGGAAACGGTGCAAGGAGTTGGGGGCCTGGACACAGCCCGAAATGACCTGACCCAACAGCAACAGGGTGAGTAACGACCAGGGACTGGGTGGACAGGGGCAGATGGGCACAATGGCACACATGCACAATCATGTGCAGCACACTGCACACCCGCAATGAGTGTGGAACATGTCCCTGATACCCTTGGCACACTGCAGCACACATAGAAACACCAAGTAGGCCCCCGTCCACAATGTGCACAAATGGGCCCCCCTCCATATCACCAATGCCACAAACTACCCATGCACATGTGCTGAATCCAGAAAAGCAGCGGCTCTGTGAGCCACACTGACAATGCAAGTGACACTGCATGACAGATGGCATGGCTGAAGTCACAATACATGACATGGTGCACGAGACGACACTGAGGTGGCTGAGTGTGGACCACATCCGTAAAGGAGCAGGTCACACTTTGACACATCCACGTGCACCTACGGCCCATGACGTCAAGAACACATCTGCAGACAAACAATGCACAAGAGTGCCAAATATCTCCAGTAGCACAAATGACCCAAGTCACAAACATCCCAGCCCCCGAAAAGCACACAAGTCAAATGCACACCGACTCAAAGGGATAAGGGTCCGCCAATGCAGAGCTGCAGGGGCGAATCGCCAACAATGCAGCACACACACATAGCAATCACAGTACATCAACATTGACGACAATGTGGGACAGAGTGCAACCCCTACACCACAGGACAGAGGACACAACTGGTGCCTCTCGTGCGTAGAAACTGGCCAATCACATCTGGCAATGCATGACACTGTGAGATGATAATGTATGAGTACAACCACACATCTGTCATGTAGTCGAAATGTCCACTGACTCCCATCAAATAGCCAGCTACACCAAAACAGTCACAATGTACACCGTCATGCAGTCTGAATGTAAACATCCACAATGCGTCAACATACATGGAACACACTGTTAACCTGCATCTCCCCTTACATTGCAGAGGGACAACCAACACCTCCTGCAGAGCAGACCACACATCTCTTCAGTGATGATGAAGAGGACACCCTGCCCATTTGCCCAGACACACTCCAACGGCTCGTGGACAGCCTCCTTACCCCACCTCCAGGAGCAGGGCAGCCCAGCTGCATCGCGGTGAGCCCACACCCTGCACAGACCACACAGCAGGAAGCACACACCACCACGGCTGCCTCCCAGGACCCCCACGACCAACACATGGATTTCAAACGCTGTGTGTTAGGGTGCCAGGAGAAGATGGCAGATCAGCTGCGGCTGGGTTTCGAACTCATGGCAGCCAAACTCGATGCCATACGTGGGTGTCTAAGTCCCATCAGGGAGCACCTACAGTCCCTAACGGATACCCACTGTCCGCACCATGCTCACCAACAATCCTTGGCTGACATCGCTGGTTCCATTACTCAGAGACAAGAACTGTCTAGGCAGACAGGCTCCAGCGATGACAGCACAGAGTTGGCACAGATGCGGAGGACAATGGAGACCATGGATCCGAAGAAGGCTGGAAGTTTGGCTGCCACTGCTGAACACCAGCGAGATGTAGCTGCAATCTTCCATGCCTTGCAGATCCTCATCTTGCCACTGCTGCCACTGAGCCTGTACCAGATGACTGCTGCAGGAACCTCGACACACACATCTCCGACCCCTGACGTGTCAGTGGCACACAGTGTTGCAGCCCCATCGCCTTCGCACCCTGATGTGTCAGTGGCACACAGTGATGCAGCCATTACACCACCACACACACCGGACACACCCGACACAGAAGAAGTATCAGAGGAGTAAGATGTGGATGGTAACTACTGTGTGAGGAAGGAGGCAGTAGCATCCATCACCTCCATATGGCTTGCCCTGCCTGGCTCTGCCCCATGCATCATGCCCTGGGACAACCCCTTCCACTGACCCCCGGAACACTCTGCGACATTCACCCGGACCCCGACACGGACTGCCATGTCTCCACTGCTTGACAATTACACAGCAATCCTGCTGCGGACTACACTCCCCCTCTTCCAAATCAATTTTCAATGCCCAAAGGACTCTGGTAGGCCCACCACTGGGCTTCCATGTTATGTGGGCTTGGATGGCCATGTATAGCTCCCTCTCCGTCATTCGCCAGAATGTGAATAAAACATTCGAAATCATGCAGATGTGTCATGACTATGTTTACTCATGTATGGAAGTATGGCTGGATGTAGGGACAATGATTGCACATGAAGGTACACCCTGGTAAATGACATCAATGCGCATGTTCATCCCCGAGACACATGGCCAATTGGATGACTGTGAAGGTGGGTACTGGCTGTGTCCCCATTGCACATTAGCAACAAACTCACAACCCCCCAACGTAGGCACAGGTCCATGTCTTGAATAGGGCTGTGTGTAGGAATGACCAAATCGGTAGCAGGCCAGAAGTGGTGTCCTACATCACATGTGATGACAGAACTTCACGTCGCATACCTACTCACACACATCTGTGTGGACACATTCTGTAATGATTCATAACATTGCTCAACATGGTCAGAGGTTGGACACCATACTCACATTGCTGAAGACACGTAAGAGCACAGTTCTACCAGCAACTCTCCCAAAACAATGTTGGGCTCACAGAGGTGGAGCTGTCAGAAGGGACCCACCCCCATTGTACATGCGTCAGTCAGTTCCTCCATGTGTAGGGATGATGCTCATTGTGGCACACGAGTGGTCAATCTAATCAACACTCATCCCAGTTAGACACCAGTGGTGTTGCGTAGACTTTATTGGCATGTGCGTGTCAGTACAGACAAGGCAACAGCCACAACAGGCAGGAACATGCTTAAGACACTTACACGCAGCATGGGTACATGTCGAGGTGCAGGAAATGGGGTTGGAAAAATGAACCCCAATCATCACAGATGGCAACGGTCTCAGCCCACCTTGCCTTGCTGGACGAGTCATGTGTTGCTTGGCGTATGCCATTTGCCCCATGTGAGGGGGCACGACTTACAGCCCATGGGGTCTGCATAGTGCTCTGCCACCCGACTGCGCCGACTGTCTGCTCTGCTGACAATGATCAGGTGAAAGGGTCCGACAAGTCCACATGTCGTGCTACATTGCCATGTTTGTACTCTCCCCCCAGCAGTGTGTCTGACTTGGTAACGTTGCCAGACGACGCTGTGCTGCTCCGACCATGGAACTGCATCACCTTGCACAGGTGTGTGTACACACGCGTAGTTCCACGCACATGCATACAGAGTCCAGACGAAGGCAGACATGTCCTCTGTTGTGGTGCGATGTGGGTACATTCCCCACGATGCTACAAGGTGTTGGGAGCAGTGCTGTGGGTGGCAATCCGATGTGGCTGCAGGGACGTAGTTACTCGTCCATGAATGCCAGCGCAGCTTCATGGGCAATGTGTTCCAATAGTACGTCGTTATCGGGTTCAAGGAACACCAGGGTGAGCCAATCCATTAACTGGTCTGGGCAGATGTGCTCCGTCCACGTCGTTTCCCCAATCCGCAACACAGCCCAATAGGGGAGCGCCTGGATGTGGTCACTGCACACGAGGAGTTGTGCATTCTCCCATGCGCAACTGCCAGCACATACGCCAAGGATCAGAGCATCCCATGCACGGCTATCCAGGTGACACTCCTGTTGGTGGGCCAACAGGGGGCGCACTGTCAGGTCATAATCCAATTCAGCTACGCTTGCGTTGGATAGGCAGACCTCCATGGGCCACTCGAATGTGCATGATCGACAGTGGAACCAGGGCTGGACGCAGGTGACGTAGGGAAGACGGAAACTCAGACGGAAACTGATTTGCAACACTGCCATTGGCAGGGATCCCAACAGATGCAGCATTCGGGCACGGTACAGTTCCACATGACAGGGGTTGTGCATGTGCCCGGAAATGCAGGCCATTGCGTTTGTTGGTCTCGTGGCACTGGCACTAGTCTGACCGGCGGGTGTTCGGTGGACGATATGCCACAGCTCTGGGCAATGAGTCGTATGTATGTGCGACGTTTGTACGTATGGGTAGTTCTTGACAATGTGTCAAGGGCATCCCTTGCAGGTGTCGGTCGTGCATGGACAAGTGTGTGTGGGGTGTAGGCACGTTGGTGTTTCATTAGCGCAGTTCGTGGTGTGGGAGTCATCGGAGGCTGGTATGGTATCTCACGCAGGGTGTGCCAGCCACATTCAGGACCAAGGTCGGGGGTTTGGTTGGCCTTGGGCCTTGTGTGTTGAGACAAAGGTGCTTTCATTCCTGATTTTCGTCTGACTACTGCTTGCATGTCTTAATTGTGATGTGGAGTTCGTGCTGACTTTGATGCCAGGCCTGTGATTTGTGGTGCGCAGAGTTCGAGACCCACGCAGCTGTGGCATGTTTGCATGAGCCAAGGGCCCGATTGGCCTTGCGCTCCTTGTTCAGTCTCTCTCTTTCTGTCTGTTTCTTTCTTTCTCTCTCTCCCTCTTTCTCTCTCTCCCTGTTCTTTGATGGGTGCCTGACACACCTTCTTATCTTGGGTATTGTCTTGCAGGCTGAGTCACAGTTTGTCCAGGGATGCCCCACCATGACTCCTCAGGATAGTTGTTTGGTGACGTATTTGAATTTGACATTTTGTTTGGTCTTTAAATGGTGTATGTATGAATCAGGATCTCAGTGCGCACATGTATGTTGATTGTTGCAAATGTGGGACATCAGGCGGGTGCTTGTGGTCATGTTTCCGTGCAGTTGATGTGCTGTGTCTTGGTCCGGGGGAGGTGGGGTGGCCCATGGTGGGGCTGGGGGGGGTGGTGTGGTCCTGGGGGTGGTGGAGGTGGATGTTGTTGCCCTCTTGGGTGTCCGGCACGCATGTTCAGTGGCTCCATGGCATCTGTTGCCCTTCAGGTGTGGCTCTGGGCTGGGCTCCATTTTGTGGTGCAGGCTGTACTCCGACTTTGCACCAGGTCAGGGCAGGTGTTAGTTTCCTGCTGCTAACGTGCCTTATCGCCTGTTTTGTGGTTTTATCGCTGATCGGGCTGGTCGTTGAGAATGTTGAGGTGTGGTGTTGTTGCGGGTTTTTGCTCGGGAACGCCTACTCTACATCTCATTAGCGATAATTGCGGGGGTCATCTGTGGCGATGTTTTTTGCAGATGCTATCGCGGGTAAAATGGTGTTCTGGGCTGTTAACACCAGCTTGTGAATGGTGCGATGAATTTATCGCCACTTTGGCTGCGATAAAGTGCCGCTAACTCGGCGATGAGTCCTTGAGAATATGCCCCAGCAAGTACTATCCAGGCAAGCTAAAGTTAACAAACTGTCATGCGCATTCAATACTTTGCAACAAAAGCTAAGAGATTGCTCAACAAACCATCTTCTGCAGGTTATAGGAGCAAAATGAATTCCTTCAATATCGTATGAATCAGAACTACTCAAAAGCAAAGATGCCATCAGTTTGAACCCCCCTACAATCCAGCCTCTTCAAATAATTATTCAGGATCCCACGACGTATATCACAAGCCCACATCAGGTTAGAGTTTGGGCTACACAACCAAATCCCTGTCAGACAGGGCACCCTAATTAAATATCACTGGAAAATGAGGGCAGCAGATACAAATTCGTTAGCCTTCAATGTTGGCTTGAAATTGAAAAACAGGCCAGCTCCAAGAACTCATTCTACATTTCACTACAGCAGTCACTTGTAGCCTTAAAAGTAGAAGAGGCCTGGCGCACAATGACCTAATACACTGAGTTCAAACAGGTAATTAACAAAGCAGCTAAACATCAACCACTTTCAACAGATAAAGCAGCCTTGGCCAATAAAAGGCAAGCGTTGGTGTTATTGCCAACATACAAAGTTTTGAAACCCCAACCATGCCTGTCAAAACACTTATCGGAGTCAAAAAAGTAGAATTTGATGCTAATCAGGCTGGGAGATTTTCCATCTAAAGAGTTAACCTTGGAATGGAAACAGACCTGGCCAACTATGGAGTGTTTACTCTGCGGTTACAGTAGTGAAACATTATTCCACCTATTTTGCACTTGCCCGGCGCTTTTACCACTCAGGAAGAAACTATTACGGCCAACACTAAGACAGTTGCAAATAGGATCATGTTGGCCGGCCGAAATAAAGCCACTAGGAGGGTCTCCAGTTCAGTCAGCATGTAAGGCCGTGAATTTCTTGGCCTTAGCAGCCAAGGAGTTAGAAAGGGATAAATAAGAAAAAACAATTAAAAAAATCTACACTGCGAATTCGGGCCTGGCATGGCAGATGGCTCGGCATTTGTCTATTACACTTTGTACCAAGGAGCACCAAAGGTCTTTTCTTCTTTTCAATCGAGGGTCTAGCAGTCCCGCACTTGACATTTCATAAAGGCCATGGAACACTTGCAGAACAGGCACAGAGGACAATTTACTTACCAGATTTGACTGAGCATTTTATGTGATTCTACTTGTTGCACCAAATCAGTCACATTACCTATGCAAAAAGGCCTTTCAAATGCACTTGCACTTTATTAGGGCACCGCTGATCAACACAAGTAAAATCAGCTATCTACAAGCAATCAATCAATGTGACATAATAATGCTACAATAATATGCTGAATGCCTTGAATTCCTTATAGTTAAAAAAAAATGTATACAACATTTTAAATTGTAAAGATTTTTATACCTAAACGACAAAGCATTATTTTATTCCAAGTACATTACAGCATTATAAGGTTGAAATTAATGTTGCTCCTATATTTTAGTTATTGCCAGTCCTGTCGTATTTGAATATATTGCTTTTTGATGAACAAATAAATTGTAAAATATTTTAATTAATCATAGAATAAACATACATACCTCTACTGTCAGGTCAATCCAGCATGGAAGTTCCTAGGTAGTTAGTGGAGGTTTGAACTGAATTGGGGAGCCTTTCGGAGGATTTTTAGCAATTCAAGGCCCACAAGCCCTCCTACCATGTAGATGTGCTTTACTCTTAACTCACTATAGTCAAAAGCACCCTCTTGCACTGATGGATCATGAAACCTTTTAGCATAGAAGATGTCTAAGCAAATTCGGAAATAGTAGTAGTAAGCATACCTAATGTAATAAATGTATTTATTTATTAGTGAGTACACATCCTCTATAGTACCCAGAGTCAGCTTTGGAATCTTTATCATAAACACACAGCTTGACCTCCAAAACTGGTCCTTGTACTCACTTTTAATGGTGTCCCTTATGTTTGATATCTGGGAGAAAGCGCTTGCTACAGAGTACTCAGGGGCTTATTTATGAAAAGTGACGCATCGCTGCGTGAAAACAGCGATGCGTCACTTTTCACTGCGCTCTCCCTGCGACACCAATGATGCGTCATATTTACAGTATGACGCATCATGTCGCATAACAGTTACAGATACGTCAGTATTTCTGACGTATCTGTAGGCGCAAAATGACGCATTGCTGGAGTGTGTCACAAAAGTGACGCAACTCCAGCAATATGTCCTTTCACATGGGGCAAGCCCCATGTGAAAGGGCCTGCGTCAGTCTTACGCCTGCCATGAGGAAGGCGTAAGATATTGACGCATTAGGGTCAAAGAAATGGCGCAGTGAAATCTCATAGATTTCACTGCGTCACTTCTACGACCCTTTCTTGCGTCGGAACGCCCCCCCTGCATACATTATACCTGGCGCAGGTATAATGTGGCGCAGGGGTTTACAAAGTGACGCATCTACCTAGATGTGTCACTTTGTAAATATGACGCACCATGGCGCATTTTTTACACTGCTGGTGCGTCACAAAAAGTGACGCACCGGCAGCGTAAAAGTGACGCAAGGGCTCATAAATAAGCCCCTCAGTGTTGTTCTTAGCTGGCCCCTTGGTATAATTTAATACAGCCCATGGCCTACTGGGGACAGAAGAGGGTACTCTTTGCTGTGTTGTAGAGAGAAGAGACTCATGCTGTGATCCTAGGGCATTTTACATTACCAGATTCGTCACTACAGTTTTTCTACCTGTTTTGGTTATCTATTAAAGTGGTATATGTGCTTGTGGATAAGTTGCTGGGAATGCTAGTTCTTAGGGAACTTTTGGGTTGCTTTAGTTTCCCAACTTCATCTGACAGGGCTGTTACCTGCAGTCTTAGATCAGTTACCTCACTTTGTAATCTCTTGACCAACATGATGATACCAAAAATGCCAACATTACCATTTGGCCCTATGCCAAAGTCCACAGCAGGGGGGCACTTCGTTTTATGATCCTCCAGTGTCCGCTCAGTCCCCTCTCCTCCTCCCAGGTCTGTACTCGGTTGATGGTCTGCAAGGACAGAATATCTATTTGAGCATGTATTATTTGGTTCCACTGGCACAGTTACAGCTTCCTTAGCATTTATGTCAGCAGGGTTATCACTAATAAACTTTAGGGGCACCTCAGGCAATAAAACTTCTGAGTCAGCTGGCCCCTTGCTGGATCTAGATGCTTTACCCTTAGATTTACTTGCAAAAATTGGAACAATTTTACCAACTGCTTTCCACTGGTTCAGGACTTTACCATAACCATTTCGACCTCCTCAGTAAGACTGTCAATGTCTTCTAGTGTTGTATTTACTTGGTGTCCATTCACTGGATCATTAATAGTTAGTTTGGAGCTTTCCTTTCTCTTCCCTAGCAAAGTCTGAGTTGCTAAAATAATACAAAAAATATTAAATAGCGGAAGGAATAAAACTACTATTGCAACTCCCAAAAAAACAACAGTAAGAAAAATGTTGGATAGCGTAGAGGTTAAAATTACTATTCCCACTCTAGAGAGTGCAACAGTAGAGAAAGTATTGGATAGCGTAGGGGTAAAAATTACTATTCCCACTCCAGGTAGCGCAACAGTATGGAAAACGTTGGATAGCGAGAGGGTAAAATTAATATTCCCACTCCAGTGAGTGCAACCGTAGGGAAAGCGTTGGATAGCGTAAGGGTAAAAATTACTATTCCCACTCCAGTGAGTGCAACAGTAGGGAAAGTGTTGGATAGCGTAGGGGTAAAAATTACTACTCCCACTCCAGGGAGTGCAACAGTAGGGAAAGCGTTGGATAGCGGGAGGGTAAAAATGAATATTCCCACTACAGTGAGTGCAACAGTAGGGAAAGTGTTGGATAGCGTAGGGGTAAAAATTACTATTCCAACTCCAGAGAGTGCAACAGTAGGGAAAGTGTTGGATAGCGTAGGGGTAGAAATTACTATTCCCACTCCAGGGAGTGCAACAGTAGGGTAAGCGTTGGATAGCGTGAGGGTAAAAATTACTATTCCCACTCCAGTGAGTGCAACAGTAGGGAAAGTGTTGGATAGCGTAGGGGTAAAAATTACTATTCCAACTCCAGAGAGTGCAACAGTAGGGAAAGTGTTGGATAGCGTAGGGGTAAAAATTACTAGTCCAACTCCAAAGAGTGCAACAGTAGGGAAAGTGTTGGATAGCGTAGAAGTTACAAATAACATACTTATAAATAAAATATTTTTAAAAATAATTAATGAATTATTAAATAACTGTAAACTATTTACCAATACCAATAAATAATTATTAAAAACATAATTACCAATAGAAAATTTATTAACAATAAATTAATAATAAATACCAATAAATAATAATTAATAAATAGTAATTACTAAATAATACATATTGAACAATAAAATATTTTTAATAACAAAAACATATAAATTATTAAAACTGAATTACCAATTAACTAATATTGAACAATTAAATGCTTTTTATACCAAAAATAATAATAATTAAACATTAATTATCAATTAATAATTACTTCTTAATATATTAATTAAATGTATCAATAAATAATATTTAATAATATTTAATTACCAATTGATGATAAAACAACAATAAATTAATTTTTAGAACCAAAAAATTCTAATTAAAAAAAATACCAATTAATAATTAATGTCCAATAAATTAATTAGCAATACCCAAAAATAAATTTAATAATTACTTAATTAGATTTCAATTACTTCCAAAAGTATTCCCCTATAAACGCACAACACACTCCAATAATAAAATAATACACTTAACATAATGATCAATTAATCAATTAATAAAAATTAATTACCAATTATTAATTAATTAACAATAATATAATTATGAATACCAATTAATTGAAATAAATTATAACTTAATTACAATTAATTTACATAATGATCAATTAATCAATTAATAAAAATTAATAACTAATTAATAAAAATTAATTACCAATTATTTATTGATTAACAATAATATAATTATCAATACCAATTAATTAAAATAAATTATAACTTAATTACAATTAAATTACTTCCCACCCTATTCCCTATAAACCCTCAACCCGCTGCAGAACTTACACGCAAAAAATAATTAAAATTAATTTATAATTCCTAAAAATTAATAATTAATTTAGTATAATTAAATTACTTCCCACCCTATTCCCCTATAAACCCACAACCCGCTACGGTACAAAAAAAAACCAATAACTTAAAAAAAACATTATTAACATATAAAAATTGTATACATATATTTTTAGACAAGTAGAACACTTAACAAAAACACATATAACACATACATATTAAAAACATAACAAAATACATAACAATAATACAAATATCGATATTAGTAACATCGATATTAGTAACATCGATATATTTGATTTCGATATTACTAACTTCGATATTACTTACCTTAGGGTCGATATTCTGTCCATCGATATTCTGTCCCTTCGATATTGGGACTTCGATATTAGTGTATGTCGATATTTTATTTTCGATATTTTGACTGCTCACGTCCACTGCATCGTAAGCAGAAGCGGCTGTCGGATGGAGTCCAGCCAAGATGGCCACCGAGGTAATCATGATGTGGCTTTCCATCGAGGCAACTGTGGCGAGAATACCTTCTAATTTGAGTTAGCGGAATTGAATGAAATGAGGTAGAAACTTATCTTTCTTACTGTTTTCCACTTCTGTTTCTGTCTTGAACCCCATCGTCCAGGTCCCTTCTTTACAGGACTCCCACACCACCATGATGACAAATGACTCCATTGTTGCTGGGATCTAAGGTAAGCAACTTTTACAGTTGTCTTACTATGAATCGTGTGTTGACAAATGCTGTAGCCTAGTATATTTTTGCATTGCTCTTACATACAATTTTTCTTATGTGTAATGCAGTAGTGTTCATTTTCCAACTTATCAAGGTAAAATGTACACACCTCCATAGACACTTAAAAAAATTGTTGTTCTGGTGCTTGGGGAAGTTGTGTTTGTGGTGCCTGTGGGTGTACATTCAATATTGTGTGTATGTTGTTAGGGTGGCATGCAATATGTAACAAAAGGGGCATAACACATTACCTTCATATGTTTTGGAAGCCAACACAACACATATGTGTAGTGACACAAAAATAAGTTGTACTTACTAGTCTCCCCTCCACCAGGGACTCATTCCATCAGCAAAATGGTGCCTAGGACACCGCCTGCACAATTGGGACATCTAAATTGGCTCTGCGGAGTTACGCCGGCCTGGCAGCGACGGAGACAGCTGAGCCAGCACACATTTAGATTCAGCGGTGGAACTCCATTAACTCAACGGAGTACTTAAAACCGTCCCACCCCATAATAGAACCAACGAAGAAATACAGAACTAAGAGCGGAGCTGTGACAAAATGTGGCTACGAAAAACAAAAGTCAAGAGCTCCCCGCACTTCTTCCGGAGTTTGTACTGTTATCCAGACAGAAATCATGCAAGCTAACTTGAAAAGGATGCATCTTTGACTACAAACAGTCACACGCCCCACAAAATCTCCACTTCCCTTCCTCTTGATGCAAACAATACCAGGGCAAGGGCCGCACCCCAGGTTAAGGACATAAAGCTTAAAGGGGAGCACAGGTAGGGGGTAAGACAGCAATTGTAAACGTGCCTAGACTGTGTAGAAAAAAATCTAACCAAGGGTGCAGGAGGTATTCGAGGAGCAGAGCCAAAAGGAATGGGCCTGCCCTTTCTCTTCCTGTCGCTGATGGGTGCAGGACAAGCCTGCCCTTGGCCCGGGCTTCACCCGCATGCATCCCAAGCTGCAGGATGCAGTTCTTGTGCTTTATAGCGCTTCATATTCCTCAGGTGGTAGGGATGATGGGGCTCCTCCTGGGCGCTCCTCTGAACCCTGGGACAGGTAGTCCCTGTTGCTGCTTGCTGGAAACGGCTCGTGCTACAAGATGCAGTCCTTGTGCTTTATAGCACTTCGCACTCCTCAGGTGTAGTGATGATGGGGCTCCTCCTGGATGCCCCTCTGAACCCTAGGACAGGTAGTCCCTTTTGCAGCTTTCTGGAAACAGCACGTGCTGCGGGATCCAGTCCTCGTGCTATATAGCGCTTTTTAGAAATTGGGTTTCTGGTTGGCAGAGGTATGCACCCTGGCCATGTAGGACCTACAATTCTTGTCAAGGGAAGTGTAGTACACACTAAAGTTTACCTGTGCTCATCCTCTGGTAGTTTGGCACAGGAAAGTCAGGCTACGCTAAAGATGCAATGTGTAAAGTGTTTGTGCACACAGTAACTCAGTGAAAATACAACAAAATAACTCCACACCACGCATGACATGGACAAATCCAAAAGTTCAGTCCCACCGCGATTAAGCAAGGGCCGGATACAGGAGTCACACATACCCGCTGACAGTACCTTGTATGCATTGGAAATCGTTAAAGATGCAGTGCACAAAGGAGGTGAGGCATCGTGGAAGCAGGTGATGTGTCGGTTCCTGGAGACAGTGCAAGGTTGTTAAAGCTTTAAACCCTCAGGGACAATGTGGTGCACAGAGGAGGTAGTGCGTCAGTTGCTAGTGTTCGGCCTCAGTTCCTAAAAGCCACACAGCGTCTGTGTCAAGAGCGTGGTGTGTGCATTCCATGGCGTAGATCTTGAACCACTGGACTGCAGGCGATTTGTTGGTTGGAGGGTACGCATGGCTGGGACTGTGTTGAAGTCAGAACAGTGTGCCACAGATGACGTGATGCAGTTTCTGAGACTCACACAGTGGCAGTTGTTTCGGAGGCGCTGCGACAAAGTCGAAGCTGTGTTGAAAGTTGAGGTCTTTGCGTCATGCACTCAGGGAATAAGGACCACAGCTTTGGTGCAGGCTGTGGTGTTGTGTCCGCAAGGTCAGGGCTGCGTTGTAAGCCAATGTGTTGCGCACACAGCGAGTGGGGACCACAGCTTTGCTGCAGGCAGCAGCAATGCTTTGATTTTGCAGGGATATGCCGGTTTCGAAATGACACTTTGGAGTCGAAGTGTTGGTCTCTTGGTTGCAGCACCAATACTCACTTCCAAGGGCCGAGTACTAGATTTGCCACCACTTGGCAGAGCAGGACTCACAGCAGAGGAGCCCAGGAGTTGGGAGCAAGATGCAGGTGACATCTTTGTTGTCTCTGAGACTTTAGCAACAGGAAGCAAGCCCTAACAAGCCATTGGAGAATGCTTAGGTGCAGGACATAGAGAGTAAAGTCCAACGCTCTCACTCCCAGGGAAGAAGCAGCAGGTCAACACAGCAAACCAAACAGAAAAGTTGCAGTCCTTCCTGGCAGCACAACAGATCTTCTTTTTGACAGAATGTCCTCAGTCCAGAAGTGTTCTGGTTATATGGTGTCAAAAGTCCATTGCTTATGCCCATTTTAGACTTTGAAGTTGGGAGACTTCAAAGAAAGGTCTTTGTAGTGCACAAAGCCCTGCCATTCCTGGCCCTGGCTCCAGACACACTACAGGGAGCTATGAAGCTCTGTGCGTGGGGACAGGCACAGTTCTATTCTGGTGCAAGTGCCAGCTCCTCCCACCACTCTAGCTTAGGAAGGTTCATCAGCCTGGTGATGGGCCATCAGGATATGCAGGGCACACCTCAGCTCCCTTAGTGTGTGACTGTCTAGAGTGAATGCACAAAGTCCAGAGATAGGCCTTCCTGTGGTGAAAAACACATTTATCAGTTTTTGACTATCAGGACAAGTAAAACTCAAAAGTACCCGTCCTACCTTTTAAATACACTGCACCTTGCCCATGGGGCTACCTAGGGCCTACCTTATGGGTGCCTTACATGTGGTAAGAGGAAAGGTTTGGGACTGGCAAGTAGGTGAACTTTCCAGATCAAAATGGTAGTTCAGAACTGCAACCAAAGGCTCTGGAAAGGTAGGCATGAGACATGTTTGAAGGGCTACTCATGTGGGTGGAAACAATCAGTGCTGGAGGGCTACTAGTAGCACTTGATTTGGAGGCCCTGTGCATATGTAGTACACTGTATTAGGAACATATCAGTAAATAAAATCTGCCAATAATGGAGGAACTAAATGCCATTACATTTTAGACACAGAGCACATGCACTTTAGCACTGGTCACTAATGAAAAAGTACCCAAAGGCCTAAAATCAGCAAAAACACAGTAAGAAACAGGAAGTCAGAAGCAAAAAGACTGGGGAAACCATGCCAAAATATGCCAGGTCTAACAGCCCTTCACACTCCTCAGGTGGTAGTGATGACAGAGCTCCTCCTGGACACCCCACTCAACCCTGGAACACGTAGCCCCTGTTGCTACTTGCTGGAAAAGGCCTGCGCTGCAAGATGAATTCCTTGCACTTTATAGCACTTCACACTCCTCAGATGGTAGTAATGGCGGGGCTTCTCCCATGTGCACCTCTGAACCCTGGGACAGGTTATATCAACCAAGTGAGCTTTTTGAATACCATAGATCCTGAAGTGAAATACTTGCATGAGCTCTCAAAATGCTTGCTTAAGGACAATGAAACAAAGTGGAGTAATAAATAGCTGGAATCATACAATTTGTTCACCTGGTAAAACTAGTATTTGAGCCCCTGTTTCTTGAGTGTAGATTTTGCAATTCAGCTGCTATAGGGCTACGTCTTTCCCTCTTCTGTTTGGCATCAAAGGTCAAACACAATGACAGAATCTGTTCTCTGAGGCCATGTTGCACATTCCATTAATCTCCTTGAAGTGCTGTAGACCAAGGAGCGAACACTGTAGCATCTCCAAGACCTTTTGGTTTTGCTAATTATTTAGTTGCGATCATTGAGGTTGTCTGCCTCACCTTAGATGCTATTTTTAGTTCTGGCATTAGCCAAGACCTTCTGATTTAACTAAAATTATATGTATAATATACTTACTTAAAGGGGCTTTCAGTCAGCTCTGTTCATCCATGGGCATGTTGTTGTGTCATTCACATTTTGTTACCTCCCTCTACAGCATCCAGCATAGGGCAGGGGGTCATCCTACTTCTGCCACTGGCTAACTGCACTTTGAGTGACTGCATTTTGCTCTTTCACATCAAGTACATTCACACACAAGGTAGTTCTTTTCAGTGCCAGTGTTTTTGTTTTCACTTTATTGTTCAGTGTTGTCTTTGTGTTTACAGTCTGATGTGATAGCTACCAGATGAGAGCACAGGGCATATTACAGCTTCATTGGTTCTTGTCTCCTGCTAATGCTGCCCGCAAATTCCTTCTCAGTGGCCTTTCTTTATGTGACTGCTGCTGTTTCACAACATACTAGACTGTGTCCATTGTAAAATGTTCTTTATAAAGTAATCCTCTTTTTAATATGCATGCAAAAAGTTGCATTTATTACTTCACACTTGTATGTCATGCAGGCATGTATTTTAATTGAAGACATTTATACATGCCAACAAATTTAGCCTGGTAGTCTTGGTTTTATGGCTTTCTGGTTTTCTTTCAGTGCTCTTGTATGGTGTGCTTATATAGACATTGAACTAATATATAACTGTTCTGTTTATTCTAATTATCTATCTATCTATCTATTAGACCTGTCAGCCTATGGTGGTCTTCCCCCAAACCTTTTGCCTTCCTCCTCCATTTTTGCTGATCTCTTTTTTGCTGGCCTTAGGACTCTGCAGAATTTACCACTGCTAACCAGTGCTGAAGTGCATATGCTCTTTCCTTAAAACATAGTAACATTGGCTTGAACCTAATTGGCATATTTAATTTACTTGTAATTCCCCAGTAAAGTGGAACTACATGTGCCCAGGGACTGTAAGTTAAATGCTACTAGTGGGCCTGCCGCACCAATTGGCCCACCCACTTAAGTAGGCCTTTAAACATGTCTCTAGCCTGCCATTGCAGCTTGTGTGTGCAGTTCTAAAATTGCCATTTTGACCTCGCAAAACAAACCTTTTGCTAGGTCCAACCCTTATTTTTTAATAAATATGTCGCCCCTATTGTAGGCCCTGGACAGATCAGAGGGCAGGGTACAG
Organism: Calotriton arnoldi; assembly: GCA_963921515.1. NCBI lineage: Eukaryota > Metazoa > Chordata > Amphibia > Caudata > Salamandridae > Calotriton > Calotriton arnoldi. The sequence continues at coordinate 142,947 of CAWUFW010012441.1, read as the reverse complement.
TTTGTTTAAAAGGTTGGACATGTACTTTTAAGTTTTACATATCCTGGTACTGAAAAACTCTTAAATTAATGTTTCACTATTGCAAGGCCTACCTCTCCCATTGACTAACATTGGAGTTAACGTAAATCATTTTATAAACTGTAATTTCCAAATTGGAACAGGTAATCAGTTCATGTTTAGTGTCTTTGGAATTGTAATGAAAAATCCTAAGTGAATTTGGATTTTTAATTGCAATTTTAAAAATACCACTATTAGAAAGTTGGCATTTTCCTTCCTTAGCCATTTAGTGCCTGTAGCCTGTATCTGTGTCACTTGACTGGGTATAGCTGACAGTTGAGATGTATGTATGCCTCTCAAACAGCCACCCACCATAGGGAGCTTAGGTGTGCCTGCATGGGCCCCCTTATACTTGATTAGGCTGTGTCCAACCTCCACACAAAGGGCTGCATACCCCATGTAGTTAGTCCGGAGCAAGAACAGGGGAGGAAGGATGCCGGAGGACTTCAAAGAACCTTCTCCCCACTACAAAGGCACAACTGGTTACAAATACTGGACTTTGGACACCCACTCTCCAGTTGTCAGGAACAATGCCTCTATTTGCACAGGAGCAGAACGACGCCTGAACCCAATGCCCCTCTCCGATTTCCCTGTCGTCAATATTTAACTTGAACGCCAGAAGATCTCGAAGGGGGAAAGGGGAAGGGGACAGAGAAGAGACAGCCAAGTCTTCGTTAGTTCTTCTCCAATCTTCTTATCTTGTCTTCAATGTTTTTGCACATGGGTGAAGAACTGTAAATAAACATGCATAACTTATTCTTTTAATCAATTAACCTTAAAACCTTGTTATTCCTTATTACTGATATTTCATTCTATAACATACCTAATGTTCACTTGACTATTGCCTCTCTTCTATTATCTTTGTGTAGTTTTGATGTTCAATATACTCCTTACATTTGTAGTAATAATATTCTAAATCTTAGAGTTATGTAGTAGAGTAATATATGCTTAGATTCATGTTGTTTATTTCTATTCTTTTTCTTTAGAAATATTCTGCCCAGGGGGAAGAGCTAGAGGAAGACGCCAGCGCCTTCAACAACACACATGTAAGTATAGAACTGTTCATAGAGATCAATACGAACAAGCTTCCTTTAATTCTCTGGAATCTATAACTATTCAACTATTTAGATTCCTTTGATAATTCTGTAGGTTGAAAAACTCTCAAGAACTCAATTCAAACACAATTAATTCACAGTTGCTGATGACATGACCTTAAATACCCAATGGTCGATACATGCTCGTGGGAAGAGTATATAAGCACTCGCTTTTACTGCTAAGTCCGCTTCCGACTGTCTGAATGCTACCGTCTAACACTGGCTGAACTCAGACAGTAATTGCGGTAGTGCGCAAGCGTGAAACTCTATGAGCCTCAGATCCAAATCTATACAAAGTGCAGGCTCTCACAAGGAACACAGCTTAGCGCAGCCTCAGGAAACAACACGGAGAACTGCGCAGCCTCAGGAAACAACACAGAGTGCTGCGCAGACTCCCACTATGAACACAGCACAGCACTTACTCAGGAAACAACACGGTGTACTGCGCAGACTCCCAGAACAAACACAGAATACCTGCGCATACTCCCTCAGAATTTTCAAATTGTCGAATAAACCTTACTTGGCTTCCACAGAAGAGACAAGAGACTCCAGGTAAACTAAATCATGCGCGACGGAACTAAACGTCGAGACACATGCGACGCTCTACCCTAGACTAAACTTTTGCGCCGAGTGCTGGGGAAGGGTCCTTCTCCTCAAGAATCTCAGGTGAAGTGCGAGATTCTAAAAGAGACTCCCTTGGACATTCCAAACCTGTTGACTCCACAGAAACACTAGAGTGCTGCAGTACACTTTGTTTCTTGGCGGCCTTCTTGAATTTCTTCTTGTAGGATTCATGACCAAACTGCTCAATTCTCTTGAAGCGAAGGGGGTTCGTAAGGATACTGAATTAGCAGACCCACTCACTAGACCTGACTGTGATATGGTTCTGACACCAGTACACTTCTGGACCTGTGTATACTCTGCCAGGAAGAAGGACTGGACTTGTATCTCTTGAACCAAGAACCCCAGAGTGACCCCAAGGGCTCATTGGCTGGCCTCCTGACCTGAAGCCTCAGGGACACAACAGGCTTCCAACAACCTTGCACTTGGAATCTTCCATGTGCTAGTCTACCCTACCAAGTGGTGCCACCCCAGTCACAGATCCTTGGAAGTAGACCTAAGGTGCTCTGCCAGCCTCTGTGGATACACCGGAACTGGCACATCTCCTGTGCTGAGTGCTGCTGCGGCCCATGCAGGTACGACCGGTAGAGCGGTGGGGCCGGGTGGGGATTACGACTGACGACGAGGGAAAATTATTTATTTAATTTTCCATTGTCATCAGTCATCAGTTTTGTCATTTGAGATGTCATCAGTGATGTCATCAGTGATGTCACTGACCATGTCATGAGTGATGTAATATGTGACGTCATCAGCAGTGCATTGCGGGGGCGCGAGTTATAGTTAGCTGAACTAACTATAACGGGGAATTTCACGGGTTTTGTACGAGTGCAATGTCCAACTAACTATAACTGTCCCTAAAACCTATGGTTTTTTCAGTTAATTTGTTAAGTTTTTAAATGCTAATTTCTAACTATAACGTGCCTGAAACCTATGGTTTTTTCAGTGAATTTCAAAGGTTTTTAAATGCTAATTCCTAACTATAACATGTCTGAAACCTATGGTTTTTTTCAGTGAATTTCAAAGGTTTTGTAAATGACAATTTTTAAATGTATTAATTGTTATATTTATTTTTTGATACTGATTTACTACATTTTTTTAAACTATTTATTTTTAGATATTTTATTTTTTAAATTACATTGTAATTACATTATACATTACATTACAAAATATACTTTCTCAGAATGAATTACTTTAGTTTAAATACTTTGCAAATAGGCAATAGACTTTTAAGTACAGTAGTTACAGTTGTTGCAATGGGCAACACAATTTCAAACAATGCAACATTGAGCTCAATGTGAATTTCTAGTTAAATGCAATTAGTTACTTTATGGACTATTTTTCTAACCACAGGACTGGATCCTAGATTCAGTCCTGGGACATCTCCTGTAAACAGTTGAGTAAAAGCGTTTTGGTTACAGTAGTGATTTTTAAGGAATATTATTGTATTTTAAAAGTTGACAGAAACTTTTTCACATAGAATCACCAATGTTATCCTATGGGAGGAAATTCACTTAGCAGGTAAGTAGTGTTATCGTTACTTTTTCTTACTCAGTGGTGGATCCTGGATCCAGCACTGGTGCATCTCCTGTAAACAGTTGAAATAATGCGTTTAAGTCATACACGCGATTTTAAAGGAATATTTGTAGTTTGTGAAAATCGACACTTTGAAACTTTTCTGCTGAAAACCAGACAATGGATTCCTATGGAAGGAAATACAAGTTACTGGTAAGTACAGTTAGAATTACTTTTCAGGGTCAGTGCTGGGCTAAAAGATGTAGCACTGAGGTCTCTCCTGATAACAGGTGAGTAAATCGGAAATCGTAGTTCTGCTGATTTTAGAGGAATATTTGTATGTTTCAAAAATCGACACTTAGAAACTTTTTCAGCAAAAAGCAGGCAATGATATCCTATGGAAGGAAATTCAAATTACTGGTAAGTACGGTTAAAATTACTTTTCAGGATCAGTACTGGTCTCAAAGATGCAGCACTGAGGTCTCTCCTGATAACAGGTGAGTAAATCGGAATTCGTAGTTCGTCTGATTTTAGAGGAATATTATAAAGTTCCAAAACTCCACACTTAGAAGAATTTCCAAGTGAAACCAGTCAATGTTAGCCTATGGAAGGAAATTCAAGTTACTGGTAAGTACGGTTAAAATTACTTTTCAGGATCAGTACTGGGCTCAAAGATGTAGCACTGAGGTCTCTCCTGATAACAGGTGAGTAAATCGGAATTCGTAGTTCTGCTGATTTTAGAGGAATATTTGTATGTTTCAAAAATCGACACTTAGAAACTTTTTCAGCAAAAAGCAGGCAATGATATCCTATGGAAGGAAATTCAAGTTACTGGTAAGTACGGTTAAAATTACTTTTCAGGATCAGTACTGGGCTCAAAGATGCAGCACTGAGGTCTCTCCTGATAACAGGTGAGTAAATCGGAATTCGTAGTTCGGCTGATTTTAGAGGAATATTATAAAGTTCCAAAACTCCACACTTAGAAGAATTTCCAAGTGAAACCAGTCAATGTTAGTCTATGGAAGGAAATTCAAGTTACTGGTAAGTACGGTTAAAATTACTATTCAGGATCAGTACTGGGCTCAAAGATGTAGCACTGAGGTCTCTCCTGATAACAGGTGAGTAAATCAGAATTCGTAGTTCTGCTGATTTTAGAAGAATATTTGTATGTTTCAAAAATCGACACTTAGAAACTTTTTCAGCAAAAAGCAGGCAATGATATCCTATGGAAGCAAATTCAAGTTACTGGTAAGTTCGGTTAAAATTACTTTTCAGGATCAGTACTGGGCTCAAAGATGCAGCACTGAGGTCTCTCCTGATAACAGGTGAGTAAATCGGAATTCGTAGTTCGGCTAATTTTAGAGGAATATTATAAAGTTCCAGAACTCCACACTTAGAAGAATTTGCAAGTGAAACCAGTCAATGTTAGCCTATGGAAGGAAATTCAAGTTACTGGTAAGTACGGTTAAAATTACTTTTCAGGATCAGTACTGGGCTCAAATATGTAGCACTGAGGTCTCTCCTGATAACAGGTGAGTAAATCGGAATTCGTAGTTCTGCTGATTTTAGAGGAATATTTGTATGTTTCAAAAATCGACACTTAGAAACTTTTTCAGCAAAAAGCAGGCAATGATATCCTATGGAAGGAAATTCAAGTTACTGGTAAGTACGGTTAAAATTACTTTTCAGGATCAGTACTGGGCTCAAAGATGCAGCACTGAGGTCTCTCCTGATAACAGGTGAGTACATCGGCATTAGTAGTTCGGCTGATTTTAGAGGAATATTATAAAGTTCCAAAACTCCACACTTAGAAGAATTTCCAAGTGAAACCAGTCAATGTTAGCCTATGGAAGGAAATTCAAGTTACTGGTAAGTACGGTTAAAATTACTTTTCAGGTTCAGTACTGGGCTCAAAGATGTAGCACTGAGGTCTCTCCTGATAACAGGTGAGTAAATCGGAATTCGTAGTTCTGCTGATTTTAGAAGAATATTTGTATGTTTCAAAAATCGACACTTAGAAACTTTTTCAGCAAAAAGCAGGCAATGATATCCTATGGAAGCAAATTCAAGTTACTGGTAAGTACGGTTAAAATTACTTTTCAGGATCAGTACTGGGCTCAAAGATGCAGCACTGAGGTCTCTCCTGATAACAGGTGAGTACATCGGAATTCGTAGTTCGGCTGATTTTAGAGGAATATTATAAAGTTCCAAAACTCCACACTTAGAAGAATTTCCAAGTGAAACCAGTCAATGTTAGCCTATGGAAGGAAATTCAAGTTACTGGTAAGTACGGTTAAAATTACTTTTCAGGATCAGTACTGGGCTCAAAGATGTAGCACTGAGGTCTCTCCTGATAACAGGTGAGTAAATCAGAATTCGTAGTTCTGCTGATTTTAGAAGAATATTTGTATGTTTCAAAAATCGACACTTAGAAACTTTTTCAGCAAAATGCAGGCAATGATATCCTATGGAAGGAAATTCAAGTTACTGGTAAGTACGGTTAAAATTACTTTTCAGGATCAGTACTGGGCTCAAAGATGCAGCACTGAGGTCTCTCCTGATAACAGGTGAGTACATCGGAATTCGTAGTTCGGCTGATTTTAGAGGAATATTATAAAGTTCCAAAACTCCACACTTAGAATAATTTCCAGGTGAAACCAGTCAATGTTAGCCTATGGAAAGAAATTCAAGTTACTGGTAAGTACGGTTAAAATTACTTTTCAGGATCAGCACTGGGCTCAAAGATGTAGCACTGAGGTCTCTCCTGATAACAGGTGAGTAAATCGGAATTCGTAGTTCTGCTGATTTTAGAAGAATATTTGTATGTTTCAAAAATCGACACTTAGAAACTTTTTCAGCAAAAAGCAGGCAATGATATCCTATGGAAGGAAATTCAAGTTACTGGTAAGTACGGTTAAAATTACTTTTCAGGATCAGTACTGGGCTCAAAGATGCAGCACTGAGGTCTCTCCTGATAACAGGTGAGTAAATCGGAATTCGTAGTTCGGCTAATTTTAGAGGAATATTATAAAGTTCCAAAACTCCACACTTAGAAGAATTTGCAAGTGAAACCAGTCAATGTTAGCCTATGGAAGGAAATTCAAGTTACTGGTAAGTACGGTTAAAATTACTTTTCATGATCAGTACTGGGCTCAAAGATGTAGCACTGAGGTCTCTCCTGATAACAGGTGAGTAAATCGGAATTCGTAGTTCTGCTGATTTTAGAGGAATATTTGTATGTTTCAAAAATCGACACTTAGAAACTTTTCAGCAAAAAGCAGGCAATGATATCCTATGGAAGGAAATTCAAGTTACTGGTAAGTACGGTTAAAATTACTTTTCAGGATCAGTACTGGTCTCAAAGATGCAGCACTGAGGTCTCTCCTGATAACAGGTGAGTAAATCGGAATTCGTAGTTCGGCTGATTTTAGAGGAATATTATAAAGTTCCAAAACTCCACACTTAGAAGAATTTCCAAGTGAAACCAGTCAATGTTAGCCTATGGAAGGAAATTCAAGTTACTGGTAAGTACGGTTAAAATTACTTTTCAGGATCAGTTCTGGGCTCAAAGATGTAGCACTGAGGTCTCTCCTGATAACAGGTGAGTAAATCGGAATTCGTAGTTCTGCTGATTTTAGAGGAATATTTGTATGTTTCAAAAATCGACACTTAGAAACTTTTTCAGCAAAAAGCAGGCAATGAAATCCTATGGAAGGAAATTCAAGTTACTGGTAAGTACGGTTAAAATTACTTTTCAGGATCAGTACTGGGCTCAAAGATGCAGCACTGAGGTCTCTCCTGATAACAGGTGAGTACATCGGAATTCGTAGTTCGGCTGATTTTAGAGGAATATTATAAAGTTCCAAAACTCCACACTTAGAATAATTTCCAGGTGAAACCAGTCAATGTTAGCCTATGGAAGGAAATTCAAGTTACTGGTAAGTACGGTTAAAATTACTTTTCAGGATCAGCACTGGGCTCAAAGATGTAGCACTGAGGTCTCTCCTGATAACAGGTGAGTAAATCGGAATTCGTAGTTCTGCTGATTTTAGAAGAATATTTGTATGTTTCAAAAATCGACACTTAGAAACTTTTTCAGCAAAAAGCAGGCAATGATATCCTATGGAAGGAAATTCAAGTTACTGGTAAGTACGGTTAAAATTACTTTTCAGGATCAGTACTGGGCTCAAAGATGCAGCACTGAGGTCTCTCCTGATAACAGGTGAGTAAATCGGAATTCGTAGTTCGGCTAATTTTAGAGGAATATTATAAAGTTCCAAAACTCCACACTTAGAAGAATTTGCAAGTGAAACCAGTCAATGTTAGCCTATGGAAGGAAATTCAAGTTACTGGTAAGTACGGTTAAAATTACTTTTCAGGATCAGTACTGGGCTCAAAGATGTAGCACTGAGGTCTCTCCTGATAACAGGTGAGTAAATCGGAATTCGTAGTTCTGCTGATTTTAGAGGAATATTTGTATGTTTCAAAAATCGACACAGAAACTTTTTCAGCAAAAAGCAGGCAATGATATCCTATGGAAGGAAATTCAAGTTACTGGTAAGTACGGTTAAAATTACTTTTCAGGATCAGTACTGGGCTCAAAGATGCAGCACTGAGGTCTCTCCTGATAACAGGTGAGTACATCGGCATTAGTAGTTCGGCTGATTTTAGAGGAATATTATAAAGTTCCAAAACTCCACACTTAGAAGAATTTGCAAGTGAAACCAGTCAATGTTAGCCTATGGAAGGAAATTCAAGTTACTGGTAAGTACGGTTAAAATTACTTTTCAGGATCAGTACTGGGCTCAAAGATGTAGCACTGAGGTCTCTCCTGATAACAGGTGAGTAAATCGGAATTCGTAGTTCTGCTGATTTTAGAGGAATATTTGTATGTTTCAAAAATCGACACTTAGAAACTTTTTCAGCAAAAAGCAGGCAATGATATCCTATGGAAGGAAATTCAAGTTACTGGTAAGTACGGTTAAAATTACTTTTCAGGATCAGTACTGGGCTCAAAGATGCAGCACTGAGGTCTCTCCTGATAACAGGTGAGTACATCGGAATTCGTAGTTCGGCTGATTTTAGAGGAATATTATAAAGTTCCAAAACTCCACACTTAGAAGAATTTCCAAGTGAAACCAGTCAATGTTAGCCTATGGAAGGAAATTCAAGTTACTGGTAAGTACGGTTAAAATTACTTTTCAGGATCAGTACTGGGCTCAAAGATGTAGCACTGAGGTCTCTCCTGATAACAGGTGAGTAAATCAGAATTCGTAGTTCTGCTGATTTTAGAAGAATATTTGTATGTTTCAAAAATCGACACTTAGAAACTTTTTCAGCAAAATGCAGGCAATGATATCCTATGGAAGGAAATTCAAGTTACTGGTAAGTACGGTTAAAATTACTTTTCAGGATCAGTACTGGGCTCAAAGATGCAGCACTGAGGTCTCTCCTGATAACAGGTGAGTACATCGGAATTCGTAGTTCGGCTGATTTTAGAGGAATATTATAAAGTTCCAAAACTCCACACTTAGAATAATTTCCAGGTGAAACCAGTCAATGTTAGCCTATGGAAGGAAATTCAAGTTACTGGTAAGTACGGTTAAAATTACTTTTCAGGATCAGCACTGGGCTCAAAGATGTAGCACTGAGGTCTCTCCTGATAACAGGTGAGTAAATCGGAATTCTTAGTTCTGCTGATTTTAGAAGAATATTTGTATGTTTCAAAAATCGACACTTAGAAACTTTTTCAGCAAAAAGCAGGCAATGATATCCTATGGAAGGAAATTCAAGTTACTGGTAAGTACGGTTAAAATTACTTTTCAGGATCAGTACTGGGCTCAAAGATGCAGCACTGAGGTCTCTCCTGATAACAGGTGAGTAAATCGGAATTCGTAGTTCGGCTAATTTTAGAGGAATATTATAAAGTTCCAAAACTCCACACTTAGAAGAATTTGCAAGTGAAACCAGTCAATGTTAGCCTATGGAAGGAAATTCAAGTTACTGGTAAGTACGGTTAAAATTACTTTTCAGGATCAGTACTGGGCTCAAAGATGTAGCACTGAGGTCTCTCCTGATAACAGGTGAGTAAATCGGAATTCGTAGTTCTGCTGATTTTAGAGGAATATTTGTATGTTTCAAAAATCGACACTTAGAAACTTTTTCAGCAAAAAGCAGGCAATGATATCCTATGGAAGGAAATTCAAGTTACTGGTAAGTACGGTTAAAATTACTTTTCAGGATCAGTACTGGTCTCAAAGATGCAGCACTGAGGTCTCTCCTGATAACAGGTGAGTAAATCGGAATTCGTAGTTCGGCTGATTTTAGAGGAATATTATAAAGTTCCAAAACTCCACACTTAGAAGAATTTCCAAGTGAAACCAGTCAATGTTAGCCTATGGAAGGAAATTCAAGTTACTGGTAAGTACGGTTAAAATTACTTTTCAGGATCAGTACTGGGCTCAAAGATGTAGCACTGAGGTCTCTCCTGATAACAGGTGAGTAAATCGGAATTCGTAGTTCTGCTGATTTTAGAGGAATATTTGTATGTTTCAAAAATCGACACTTAGAAACTTTTTCAGCAAAAAGCAGGCAATGAAATCCTATGGAAGGAAATTCAAGTTACTGGTAAGTACGGTTAAAATTACTTTTCAGGATCAGTACTGGGCTCAAAGATGCAGCACTGAGGTCTCTCCTGATAACAGGTGAGTACATCGGAATTCGTAGTTCGGCTGATTTTAGAGGAATATTATAAAGTTCCAAAACTCCACACTTAGAATAATTTCCAGGTGAAACCAGTCAATGTTAGCCTATGGAAGGAAATTCAAGTTACTGGTAAGTACGGTTAAAATTACTTTTCAGGATCAGCACTGGGCTCAAAGATGTAGCACTGAGGTCTCTCCTGATAACAGGTGAGTAAATCGGAATTCGTAGTTCTGCTGATTTTAGAAGAATATTTGTATGTTTCAAAAATCGACACTTAGAAACTTTTTCAGCAAAAAGCAGGCAATGATATCCTATGGAAGGAAATTCAAGTTACTGGTAAGTACGGTTAAAATTACTTTTCAGGATCAGTACTGGGCTCAAAGATGCAGCACTGAGGTCTCTCCTGATAACAGGTGAGTAAATCGGAATTCGTAGTTCGGCTAATTTTAGAGGAATATTATAAAGTTCCAAAACTCCACACTTAGAAGAATTTCCAAGTGAAACCAGTCAATGTTAGCCTATGGAAGGAAATTCAAGTTACTGGTAAGTACGGTTAAAATTACTTTTCAGGATCAGTACTGGGCTCAAAGATGTAGCACTGAGGTCTCTCCTGATAACAGGTGAGTAAATCGGAATTCGTAGTTCTGCTGATTTTAGAAGAATATTTGTATGTTTCAAAAATCGACACTTAGAAACTTTTTCAGCAAAAAGCAGGCAATGATATCCTATGGAAGCAAATTCAAGTTACTGGTAAGTACGGTTAAAATTACTTTTCAGGATCAGTACTGGGCTCAAAGATGCAGCACTGAGGTCTGTCCTGATAAGAGGTGAGTAAATCGGAATTCATAGTTCGGCTAATTTTAGAGGAATATTATAAAGTTCCAAAACTCCACACTTAGAAGAATTTGCAAGTGAAACCAGTCAATGTTAGCCTATGGAAGGAAATTCAAGTTACTGGTAAGTACGGTTAAAATTACTTTTCAGGATCAGTACTGGGCTCAAAGATGTAGCACTGAGGTCTCTCCTGATAACAGGTGAGTAAATCGGAATTCGTAGTTCTGCTGATTTTAGAGGAATATTTGTATGTTTCAAAAATCGACACTTAGAAACTTTTTCAGCAAAAAGCAGGCAATGATATCCTATGGAAGGAAATTCAAGTTACTGGTAAGTACGGTTAAAATTACTTTTCAGGATGAGTACTGGGCTCAAAGATGCAGCACTGAGGTCTCTCCTGATAACAGGTGAGTACATCGGAATTCGTAGTTCGGCTGATTTTAGAGGAATATTAGAAAGTTCCAAAACTCCACACTTAGAATAATTTCCAGGTGAAACCAGTCAATGTTAGCCTATGGAAGGAAATTCAAGTTACTGGTAAGTACGGTTAAAATTACTTTTCAGGATCAGCACTGGGCTCAAAGATGTAGCACTGAGGTCTCTCCTGATAACAGGTGAGTAAATCGGAATTCGTAGTTCTGCTGATTTTAGAAGAATATTTGTATGTTTCAAAAATCGACACTTAGAAACTTTTTCAGCAAAAAGCAGGCAATGATATCCTATGGAAGGAAATTCAAGTTACTGGTAAGTACGGTTAAAATTACTTTTCAGGATCAGTACTGGGCTCAAAGATGCAGCACTGAGGTCTCTCCTGATAACAGGTGAGTAAATCGGAATTCGTAGTTCGGCTAATTTTAGAGGAATATTATAAAGTTCCAAAACTCCACACTTAGAAGAATTTCCAAGTGAAACCAGTCAATGTTAGCCTATGGAAGGAAATTCAAGTTACTGGTAAGTACGGTTAAAATTACTTTTCAGGATCAGTACTGGGCTCAAAGATGTAGCACTGAGGTCTCTCCTGATAACAGGTGAGTAAATCGGAATTCGTAGTTCTGCTGATTTTAGAGGAATATTTGTATGTTTCAAAAATCGACACTTAGAAACTTTTTCAGCAAAAAGCAGGCAATGAAATCCTATGGAAGGAAATTCAAGTTACTGGTAAGTACGGTTAAAATTACTTTTCAGGATCAGTACTGGGCTCAAAGATGCAGCACTGAGGTCTCTCCTGATAACAGGTGAGTACATCGGAATTCGTAGTTCGGCTGATTTTAGAGGAATATTATAAAGTTCCAAAACTCCACACTTAGAATAATTTCCAGGTGAAACCAGTCAATGTTAGCCTATGGAAGGAAATTCAAGTTACTGGTAAGTACGGTTAAAATTACTTTTCAGGATCAGCACTGGGCTCAAAGATGTAGCACTGAGGTCTCTCCTGATAACAGGTGAGTAAATCGGAATTCGTAGTTCTGCTGATTTTAGAAGAATATTTGTATGTTTCAAAAATCGACACTTAGAAACTTTTTCAGCAAAAAGCAGGCAATGATATCCTATGGAAGGAAATTCAAGTTACTGGTAAGTACGGTTAAAATTACTTTTCAGGATCAGTACTGGGCTCAAAGATGCAGCACTGAGGTCTCTCCTGATAACAGGTGAGTAAATCGGAATTTGTAGTTCGGCTAATTTTAGAGGAATATTATAAAGTTCCAAAACTCCACACTTAGAAGAATTTCCAAGTGAAACCAGTCAATGTTAGCCTATGGAAGGAAATTCAAGTTACTGGTAAGTACGGTTAAAATTACTTTTCAGGATCAGTACTGGGCTCAAAGATGTAGCACTGAGGTCTCTCCTGATAACAGGTGAGTAAATCGGAATTCGTAGTTCTGCTGATTTTAGAGGAATATTTGTATGTTTCAAAAATCGACACTTAGAAACTTTTTCAGCAAAAAGCAGGCAATGAAATCCTATGGAAGGAAATTCAAGTTACTGGTAAGTACGGTTAAAATTACTTTTCAGGATCAGTACTGGGCTCAAAGATGCAGCACTGAGGTCTCTCCTGATAACAGGTGAGTACATCGGAATTCGTAGTTCGGCTGATTTTAGAGGAATATTATAAAGTTCCAAAACTCCACACTTAGAATAATTTCCAGGTGAAACCAGTCAATGTTAGCCTATGGAAGGAAATTCAAGTTACTGGTAAGTACGGTTAAAATTACTTTTCAGGATCAGCACTGGGCTCAAAGATGTAGCACTGAGGCCTCTCCTGATAACAGGTGAGTAAATCGGAATTCGTAGTTCTGCTGATTTTAGAAGAATATTTGTATGTTTCAAAAATCGACACTTAGAAACTTTTTCAGCAAAAAGCAGGCAATGATATCCTATGGAAGGAAATTCAAGTTACTGGTAAGTACGGTTAAAATTACTTTTCAGGATCAGTACTGGGCTCAAAGATGCAGCACTGAGGTCTCTCCTGATAACAGGTGAGTACATCGGAATTCGTAGTTCGGCTGATTTTAGAGGAATATTATAAAGTTCCAAAACTCCACACTTAGAATAATTTCCAGGTGAAACCAGTCAATGTTAGCCTATGGAAGGAAATTCAAGTTACTGGTAAGTACGGTTAAAATTACTTTTCAGGATCAGCACTGGGCTCAAAGATGTAGCACTGAGGTCTCTCCTGATAACAGGTGAGTAAATCGGAATTCGTAGTTCTGCTGATTTTAGAAGAATATTTGTATGTTTCAAAAATCGACACTTAGAAACTTTTTCAGCAAAAAGCAGGCAATGATATCCTATGGAAGGAAATTCAAGTTACTGGTAAGTACGGTTAAAATTACTTTTCAGGATCAGTACTGGGCTCAAAGATGCAGCACTGAGGTCTCTCCTGATAACAGGTGAGTAAATCGGAATTCGTAGTTCGGCTAATTTTAGAGGAATATTATAAAGTTCCAAAACTCCACACTTAGAAGAATTTGCAAGTGAAACCAGTCAATGTTAGCCTATGGAAGGAAATTCAAGTTACTGGTAAGTACGGTTAAAATTACTTTTCAGGATCAGTACTGGGCTCAAAGATGTAGCACTGAGGTCTCTCCTGATAACAGGTGAGTAAATCGGAATTCGTAGTTCTGCTGATTTTAGAGGAATATTTGTATGTTTCAAAAATCGACACTTAGAAACTTTTTCAGCAAAAAGCAGGCAATGATATCCTATGGAAGGAAATTCAAGTTACTGGTAAGTACGGTTAAAATTACTTTTCAGGATCAGTACTGGTCTCAAAGATGCAGCACTGAGGTCTCTCCTGATAACAGGTGAGTAAATCGGAATTCGTAGTTCGGCTGATTTTAGAGGAATATTATAAAGTTCCAAAACTCCACACTTAGAAGAATTTCCAAGTGAAACCAGTCAATGTTAGCCTATGGAAGGAAATTCAAGTTACTGGTAAGTACGGTTAAAATTACTTTTCAGGATCAGTACTGGGCTCAAAGATGTAGCACTGAGGTCTCTCCTGATAACAGGTGAGTAAATCGGAATTCGTAGTTCTGCTGATTTTAGAGGAATATTTGTATGTTTCAAAAATCGACACTTAGAAACTTTTTCAGCAAAAAGCAGGCAATGAAATCCTATGGAAGGAAATTCAAGTTACTGGTAAGTACGGTTAAAATTACTTTTCAGGATCAGTACTGGGCTCAAAGATGCAGCACTGAGGTCTCTCCTGATAACAGGTGAGTACATCGGAATTCGTAGTTCGGCTGATTTTAGAGGAATATTATAAAGTTCCAAAACTCCACACTTAGAATAATTTCCAGGTGAAACCAGTCAATGTTAGCCTATGGAAGGAAATTCAAGTTACTGGTAAGTACGGTTAAAATTACTTTTCAGGATCAGCACTGGGCTCAAAGATGTAGCACTGAGGTCTCTCCTGATAACAGGTGAGTAAATCGGAATTCGTAGTTCTACTGATTTTAGAAGAATATTTGTATGTTTCAAAAATCGACACTTAGAAACTTTTTCAGCAAAAAGCAGGCAATGAAATCCTATGGAAGGAAATTCAAGTTACTGGTAAGTACGGTTAAAATTACTTTTCAGGATCAGTACTGGGCTCAAAGATGTAGCACTGAGGTCTCTCCTGATAACAGGTGAGTAAATCGGAATTCGTAGTTCGGCTAATTTTAGAGGAATATTATAAAGTTCCAAAACTCCACACTTAGAAGAATTTGCAAGTGAAACCAGTCAATGTTAGCCTATGGAAGGAAATTCAAGTTACTGGTAAGTACGGTTAAAATTACTTTTCAGGATCAGTACTGGGCTCAAAGATGTAGCACTGAGGTCTCTCCTGATAACAGGTGAGTAAATCGGAATTCGTAGTTCTGCCGATTTTAGAGGAATATTTGTATGTTTCAAAAATCGACACTTAGAAACTTTTTCAGCAAAAAGCAGGCAATGATATCCTATGGAAGGAAATTCAAGTTACTGGTAAGTACGGTTAAAATTACTTTTCAGGATCAGTACTGGTCTCAAAGATGCAGCACTGAGGTCTCTCCTGATAACAGGTGAGTAAATCGGAATTCGTAGTTCGGCTGATTTTAGAGGAATATTATAAAGTTCCAAAACTCCACACTTAGAAGAATTTCCAAGTGAAACCAGTCAATGTTAGCCTATGGAAGGAAATTCAAGTTACTGGTAAGTACGGTTAAAATTACTTTTCAGGATCAGTACTGGGCTCAAAGATGTAGCACTGAGGTCTCTCCTGATAACAGGTGAGTAAATCGGAATTCGTAGTTCTGCTGATTTTAGAGGAATATTTGTATGTTTCAAAAATCGACACTTAGAAACTTTTTCAGCAAAAAGCAGGCAATGAAATCCTATGGAAGGAAATTCAAGTTACTGGTAAGTACGGTTAAAATTACTTTTCAGGATCAGTACTGGGCTCAAAGATGCAGCACTGAGGTCTCTCCTGATAACAGGTGAGTACATCGGAATTCGTAGTTCGGCTGATTTTAGAGGAATATTATAAAGTTCCAAAACTCCACACTTAGAATAATTTCCAGGTGAAACCAGTCAATGTTAGCCTATGGAAGGAAATTCAAGTTACTGGTAAGTACGGTTAAAATTACTTTTCAGGATCAGCACTGGGCTCAAAGATGTAGCACTGAGGTCTCTCCTGATAACAGGTGAGTAAATCGGAATTCGTAGTTCTACTGATTTTAGAAGAATATTTGTATGTTTCAAAAATCGACACTTAGAAACTTTTTCAGCAAAAAGCAGGCAATGATATCCTATGGAAGGAAATTCAAGTTACTGGTAAGTACGGTTAAAATTACTTTTCAGGATCAGTACTGGGCTCAAAGATGCAGCACTGAGGTCTCTCCTGATAACAGGTGAGTAAATCGGAATTCGTAGTTCGGCTAATTTTAGAGGAATATTATAAAGTTCCAAAACTCCACACTTAGAAGAATTTGCAAGTGAAACCAGTCAATGTTAGCCTATGGAAGGAAATTCAAGTTACTGGTAAGTACGGTTAAAATTACTTTTCAGGATCAGTACTGGGCTCAAAGATGTAGCACTGAGGTCTCTCCTGATAACAGGTGAGTAAATCGGAATTCGTAGTTCTGCTGATTTTAGAGGAATATTTGTATGTTTCAAAAATCGACACTTAGAAACTTTTTCAGCAAAAAGCAGGCTATGATATCCTATGGAAGGAAATTCAAGTTACTGGTAAGTACGGTTAAAATTACTTTTCAGGATCAGTACTGGGCTCAAAGATGCAGCACTGAGGTCTCTCCTGATAACAGGTGAGTACATCGGAATTCGTAGTTCGGCTGATTTTAGAGGAATATTATAAAGTTCCAAAACTCCACACTTAGAATAATTTCCAGGTGAAACCAGTCAATGTTAGCCTATGGAAGGAAATTCAAGTTACTGGTAAGTACGGTTAAAATTACTTTTCAGGATCAGCACTGGGCTCAAAGATGTAGCACTGAGGTCTCTCCTGATAACAGGTGAGTAAATCGGAATTCGTAGTTCTACTGATTTTAGAAGAATATTTGTATGTTTCAAAAATCGACACTTAGAAACTTTTTCAGCAAAAAGCAGGCAATGATATCCTATGGAAGGAAATTCAAGTTACTGGTAAGTACGGTTAAAATTACTTTTCAGGATCAGTACTGGGCTCAAAGATGCAGCACTGAGGTCTCTCCTGATAACAGGTGAGTAAATCGGAATTCGTAGTTCGGCTAATTTTAGAGGAATATTATAAAGTTCCAAAACTCCACACTTAGAAGAATTTGCAAGTGAAACCAGTCAATGTTAGCCTATGGAAGGAAATTCAAGTTACTGGTAAGTACGGTTAAAATTACTTTTCAGGATCAGTACTGGGCTCAAAGATGTAGCACTGAGGTCTCTCCTGATAACAGGTGAGTAAATCGGAATTCGTAGTTCTGCTGATTTTAGAGGAATATTTGTATGTTTCAAAAATCGACACTTAGAAACTTTTTCAGCAAAAAGCAGGCTATGATATCCTATGGAAGGAAATTCAAGTTACTGGTAAGTACGGTTAAAATTACTTTTCAGGATCAGTACTGGGCTCAAAGATGCAGCACTGAGGTCTCTCCTGATAACAGGTGAGTACATCGGAATTCGTAGTTCGGCTGATTTTAGAGGAATATTGTAAAGTTCCAAAACTCCACACTTAGAAGAATTTCCAAGTGAAACCAGTCAATGTTAGCCTATGGAAGGAAATTCAAGTTACTGGTAAGTACGGTTAAAATTACTTTTCAGGATCAGTACTGGGCTCAAAGATGTAGCACTGAGGTCTCTCCTGATAACAGGTGAGTAAATCGGAATTCGTAGTTCTGCTGATTTTAGAGGAATATTTGTATGTTTCAAAAATCGACACTTAGAAACTTTTTCAGCAAAAAGCAGGCAATGATATCCTATGGAAGGAAATTCAAGTTACTGGTAAGTACGGTTAAAATTACTTTTCAGGATCAGTACTGGTCTCAAAGATGCAGCACTGAGGTCTCTCCTGATAACAGGTGAGTAAATCGGAATTCGTAGTTCGGCTGATTTTAGAGGAATATTATAAAGTTCCAAAACTCCACACTTAGAAGAATTTCCAGGTGAAACCAGTCAATGTTAGCCTATGGAAGGAAATTCAAGTTACTGGTAAGTACGGTTAAAATTACTTTTCAGGATCAGTACTGGGCTCAAAGATGTAGCACTGAGGTCTCTCCTGATAACAGGTGAGTAAATCGGAATTCGTAGTTCGGCTAATTTTAGAGGAATATTTGTATGTTTCAAAAATCGACACTTACTTTTCAGGATCAGTACTGGGCTCAAAGATGCAGCACTGAGGTCTCTCCTGATAACAGGTGAGTACATCGGAATTCGTAGTTCGGCTGATTTTAGAGGAATATTATAAAGTTCCAAAACTCCACACTTAGAAGAATTTCCAAGTGAAACCAGTCAATGTTAGCCTATGGAAGGAAATTCAAGTTACTGGTAAGTACGGTTAAAATTACTTTTCAGGATCAGTACTGGGCTCAAAGATGTAGCACTGAGGTCTCTCCTGATAACAGGTGAGTAAATCGGAATTCGTAGTTCGGCTGATTTTAGAGGAATATTATAAAGTTCCAAAACTCCACACTTAGAATAATTTCCAGGTGAAACCAGTCAATGTTAGCCTATGGAAGGAAATTCAAGTTACTGGTAAGTACGGTTAAAATTACTTTTCAGGATCAGCACTGGGCTCAAAGATGTAGCACTGAGGTCTCTCCTGATAACAGGTGAGTAAATCGGAATTCGTAGTTCTGCTGATTTTAGAAGAATATTTGTATGTTTCAAAAATCGACACTTAGAAACTTTTTCAGCAAAAAGCAGGCAATGATATCCTATGGAAGGAAATTCAAGTTACTGGTAAGTACGGTTAAAATTACTTTTCAGGATCAGTACTGGGCTCAAAGATGCAGCACTGAGGTCTCTCCTGATAACAGGTGAGTAAATCGGAATTTGTAGTTCGGCTAATTTTAGAGGAATATTATAAAGTTCCAAAACTCCACACTTAGAAGAATTTCCAAGTGAAACCAGTCAATGTTAGCCTATGGAAGGAAATTCAAGTTACTGGTAAGTACGGTTAAAATTACTTTTCAGGATCAGTACTGGGCTCAAAGATGTAGCACTGAGGTCTCTCCTGATAACAGGTGAGTAAATCGGAATTCGTAGTTCTGCTGATTTTAGAGGAATATTTGTATGTTTCAAAAATCGACACTTAGAAACTTTTTCAGCAAAAAGCAGGCAATGAAATCCTATGGAAGGAAATTCAAGTTACTGGTAAGTACGGTTAAAATTACTTTTCAGGATCAGTACTGGGCTCAAAGATGCAGCACTGAGGTCTCTCCTGATAACAGGTGAGTACATCGGAATTCGTAGTTCGGCTGATTTTAGAGGAATATTATAAAGTTCCAAAACTCCACACTTAGAATAATTTCCAGGTGAAACCAGTCAATGTTAGCCTATGGAAGGAAATTCAAGTTACTGGTAAGTACGGTTAAAATTACTTTTCAGGATCAGCACTGGGCTCAAAGATGTAGCACTGAGGTCTCTCCTGATAACAGGTGAGTAAATCGGAATTCGTAGTTCTGCTGATTTTAGAAGAATATTTGTATGTTTCAAAAATCGACACTTAGAAACTTTTTCAGCAAAAAGCAGGCAATGATATCCTATGGAAGGAAATTCAAGTTACTGGTAAGTACGGTTAAAATTACTTTTCAGGATCAGTACTGGGCTCAAAGATGCAGCACTGAGGTCTCTCCTGATAACAGGTGAGTAAATCGGAATTTGTAGTTCGGCTAATTTTAGAGGAATATTATAAAGTTCCAAAACTCCACACTTAGAAGAATTTCCAAGTGAAACCAGTCAATGTTAGCCTATGGAAGGAAATTCAAGTTACTGGTAAGTACGGTTAAAATTACTTTTCAGGATCAGTACTGGGCTCAAAGATGTAGCACTGAGGTCTCTCCTGATAACAGGTGAGTAAATCGGAATTCGTAGTTCTGCTGATTTTAGAGGAATATTTGTATGTTTCAAAAATCGACACTTAGAAACTTTTTCAGCAAAAAGCAGGCAATGAAATCCTATGGAAGGAAATTCAAGTTACTGGTAAGTACGGTTAAAATTACTTTTCAGGATCAGTACTGGGCTCAAAGATGCAGCACTGAGGTCTCTCCTGATAACAGGTGAGTACATCGGAATTCGTAGTTCGGCTGATTTTAGAGGAATATTATAAAGTTCCAAAACTCCACACTTAGAATAATTTCCAGGTGAAACCAGTCAATGTTAGCCTATGGAAGGAAATTCAAGTTACTGGTAAGTACGGTTAAAATTACTTTTCAGGATCAGCACTGGGCTCAAAGATGTAGCACTGAGGTCTCTCCTGATAACAGGTGAGTAAATCGGAATTCGTAGTTCTGCTGATTTTAGAGGAATATTTGTATGTTTCAAAAATCGACACTTAGAAACTTTTTCAGCAAAAAGCAGGCAATGATATCCTATGGAAGGAAATTCAAGTTACTGGTAAGTACGGTTAAAATTACTTTTCAGGATCAGTACTGGGCTCAAAGATGCAGCACTGAGGTCTCTCCTGATAACAGGTGAGTACATCGGAATTCGTAGTTCGGCTGATTTTAGAGGAATATTATAAAGTTCCAAAACTCCACACTTAGAATAATTTCCAGGTGAAACCAGTCAATGTTAGCCTATGGAAGGAAATTCAAGTTACTGGTAAGTACGGTTAAAATTACTTTTCAGGATCAGTACTGGGCTCAAAGATGTAGCACTGAGGTCTCTCCTGATAACAGGTGAGTAAATCGGAATTCGTAGTTCTGCTGATTTTAGAGGAATATTTGTATGTTTCAAAAATCGACACTTAGAAACTTTTTCAGCAAAAAGCAGGCAATGATATCCTATGGAAGGAAATTCAAGTTACTGGTAAGTACGGTTAAAATTACTTTTCAGGATCAGTACTGGGCTCAAAGATGCAGCACTGAGGTCTCTCCTGATAACAGGTGAGTAAATCGGAATTCGTAGTTCGGCTGATTTTAGAGGAATATTATAAAGTTCCAAAACTCCACACTTAGAAGAATTTGCAAGTGAAACCAGTCAATGTTAGCCTATGGAAGGAAATTCAAGTTACTGGTAAGTACGGTTAAAATTACTTTTCAGGATCAGTACTGGGCTCAAAGATGTAGCACTGAGGTCTCTCCTGATAACAGGTGAGTAAATCGGAATTCGTAGTTCTGCTGATTTTAGAGGAATATTTGTATGTTTCAAAAATCGACACTTAGAAACTTTTTCAGCAAAAAGCAGGCAATGATATCCTATGGAAGGAAATTCAAGTTACTGGTAAGTACGGTTAAAATTACTTTTCAGGATCAGTACTGGGCTCAAAGATGCAGCACTGAGGTCTCTCCTGATAACAGGTGAGTAAATCGGAATTCGTAGTTCGGCTGATTTTAGAGGAATATTATAAAGTTCCAAAACTCCACACTTAGAAGAATTTCCAAGTGAAACCAGTCAATGTTAGCCTATGGAAGGAAATTCAAGTTACTGGTAAGTACGGTTAAAATTACTTTTCAGGATCAGTACTGGGCTCAAAGATGTAGCACTGAGGTCTCTCCTGATAACAGGTGAGTAAATCGGAATTCGTAGTTCTGCTGATTTTAGAGGAATATTTGTATGTTTCAAAAATCGACACTTAGAAACTTTTTCAGCAAAAAGCAGGCAATGAAATCCTATGGAAGGAAATTCAAGTTACTGGTAAGTACGGTTAAAATTACTTTTCAGGATCAGTACTGGGCTCAAAGATGCAGCACTGAGGTCTCTCCTGATAACAGGTGAGTACATCGGAATTCGTAGTTCGGCTGATTTTAGAGGAATATTATAAAGTTCCAAAACTCCACACTTAGAATAATTTCCAGGTGAAACCAGTCAATGTTAGCCTATGGAAGGAAATTCAAGTTACTGGTAAGTACGGTTAAAATTACTTTTCAGGATCAGCACTGGGCTCAAAGATGTAGCACTGAGGTCTCTCCTGATAACAGGTGAGTAAATCGGAATTCGTAGTTCTGCTGATTTTAGAAGAATATTTGTATGTTTCAAAAATCGACACTTAGAAACTTTTTCAGCAAAAAGCAGGCAATGATATCCTATGGAAGGAAATTCAAGTTACTGGTAAGTACGGTTAAAATTACTTTTCAGGATCAGTACTGGGCTCAAAGATGCAGCACTGAGGTCTCTCCTGATAACAGGTGAGTAAATCGGAATTCGTAGTTCGGCTGATTTTAGAGGAATATTATAAAGTTCCAAAACTCCACACTTAGAAGAATTTGCAAGTGAAACCAGTCAATGTTAGCCTATGGAAGGAAATTCAAGTTACTGGTAAGTACGGTTAAAATTACTTTTCAGGATCAGTACTGGGCTCAAAGATGTAGCACTGAGGTCTCTCCTGATAACAGGTGAGTAAATCGGAATTCGTAGTTCTGCTGATTTTAGAGGAATATTTGTATGTTTCAAAAATCGACACTTAGAAACTTTTTCAGCAAAAAGCAGGCAATGATATCCTATGGAAGGAAATTCAAGTTACTGGTAAGTACGGTTAAAATTACTTTTCAGGATCAGTACTGGGCTCAAAGATGCAGCACTGAGGTCTCTCCTGATAACAGGTGAGTACATCGGAATTCGTAGTTCGGCTGATTTTAGAGGAATATTATAAAGTTCCAAAACTCCACACTTAGAAGAATTTCCAAGTGAAACCAGTCAATGTTAGCCTATGGAAGGAAATTCAAGTTACTGGTAAGTACGGTTAAAATTACTTTTCAGGATCAGTACTGGGCTCAAAGATGTAGCACTGAGGTCTCTCCTGATAACAGGTGAGTAAATCGGAATTCGTAGTTCTGCTGATTTTAGAGGAATATTTGTATGTTTCAAAAATCGACACTTAGAAACTTTTTCAGCAAAAAGCAGGCAATGAAATCCTATGGAAGGAAATTCAAGTTACTGGTAAGTACGGTTAAAATTACTTTTCAGGATCAGTACTGGGCTCAAAGATGCAGCACTGAGGTCTCTCCTGATAACAGGTGAGTACATCGGAATTCGTAGTTCGGCTGATTTTAGAGGAATATTATAAAGTTCCAAAACTCCACACTTAGAATAATTTCCAGGTGAAACCAGTCAATGTTAGCCTATGGAAGGAAATTCAAGTTACTGGTAAGTACGGTTAAAATTACTTTTCAGGATCAGCACTGGGCTCAAAGATGTAGCACTGAGGTCTCTCCTGATAACAGGTGAGTAAATCGGAATTCGTAGTTCTGCTGATTTTAGAAGAATATTTGTATGTTTCAAAAATCGACACTTAGAAACTTTTTCAGCAAAAAGCAGGCAATGATATCCTATGGAAGGAAATTCAAGTTACTGGTAAGTACGGTTAAAATTACTTTTCAGGATCAGTACTGGGCTCAAAGATGCAGCACTGAGGTCTCTCCTGATAACAGGTGAGTACATCGGAATTCGTAGTTCGGCTGATTTTAGAGGAATATTATAAAGTTCCAAAACTCCACACTTAGAAGAATTTCCAAGTGAAACCAGTCAATGTTAGCCTATGGAAGGAAATTCAAGTTACTGGTAAGTACGGTTAAAATTACTTTTCAGGATCAGTACTGGGCTCAAAGATGTAGCACTGAGGTCTCTCCTGATAACAGGTGAGTAAATCGGAATTCGTAGTTCTGCTGATTTTAGAGGAATATTTGTATGTTTCAAAAATCGACACTTAGAAACTTTTTCAGCAAAAAGCAGGCAATGATATCCTATGGAAGGAAATTCAAGTTACTGGTAAGTACGGTTAAAATTACTTTTCAGGATCAGTACTGGGCTCAAAGATGCAGCACTGAGGTCTCTCCTGATAACAGGTGAGTAAATCGGAATTCGTAGTTCGGCTGATTTTAGAGGAATATTATAAAGTTCCAAAACTCCACACTTAGAAGAATTTCCAAGTGAAACCAGTCAATGTTAGCCTATGGAAGGAAATTCAAGTTACTGGTAAGTACGGTTAAAATTACTTTTCAGGATCAGTACTGGGCTCAAAGATGTAGCACTGAGGTCTCTCCTGATAACAGGTGAGTAAATCGGAATTCGTAGTTCTGCTGATTTTAGAGGAATATTTGTATGTTTCAAAAATCGACACTTAGAAACTTTTTCAGCAAAAAGCAGGCAATGATATCCTATGGAAGGAAATTCAAGTTACTGGTAAGTACGGTTAAAATTACTTTTCAGGATCAGTACTGGGCTCAAAGATGCAGCACTGAGGTCTCTCCTGATAACAGGTGAGTAAATCGGAATTCGTAGTTCGGCTGATTTTAGAGGAATATTATAAAGTTCCAAAACTCCACACTTAGAAGAATTTCCAAGTGAAACCAGTCAATGTTAGCCTATGGAAGGAAATTCAAGTTACTGGTAAGTACGGTTAAAATTACTTTTCAGGATCAGTACTGGGCTCAAAGATGTAGCACTGAGGTCTCTCCTGATAACAGGTGAGTAAATCGGAATTCGTAGTTCTGCTGATTTTAGAGGAATATTTGTATGTTTCAAAAATCGACACTTAGAAACTTTTTCAGCAAAAAGCAGGCAATGAAATCCTATGGAAGGAAATTCAAGTTACTGGTAAGTACGGTTAAAATTACTTTTCAGGATCAGTACTGGGCTCAAAGATGCAGCACTGAGGTCTCTCCTGATAACAGGTGAGTACATCGGAATTCGTAGTTCGGCTGATTTTAGAGGAATATTATAAAGTTCCAAAACTCCACACTTAGAAGAATTTCCAAGTGAAACCAGTCAATGTTAGCCTATGGAAGGAAATTCAAGTTACTGGTAAGTACGGTTAAAATTACTTTTCAGGATCAGTACTGGGCTCAAAGATGTAGCACTGAGGTCTCTCCTGATAACAGGTGAGTAAATCGGAATTCGTAGTTCTGCTGATTTTAGAGGAATATTTGTATGTTTCAAAAATCGACACTTAGAAACTTTTTCAGCAAAAAGCAGGCAATGATATCCTATGGAAGGAAATTCAAGTTACTGGTAAGTACGGTTAAAATTACTTTTCAGGATCAGTACTGGGCTCAAAGATGCAGCACTGAGGTCTCTCCTGATAACAGGTGAGTACATCGGAATTCGTAGTTCGGCTGATTTTAGAGGAATATTATAAAGTTCCAAAACTCCACACTTAGAAGAATTTCCAAGTGAAACCAGTCAATGTTAGCCTATGGAAGGAAATTCAAGTTACTGGTAAGTACGGTTAAAATTACTTTTCAGGATCAGTACTGGGCTCAAAGATGTAGCACTGAGGTCTCTCCTGATAACAGGTGAGTAAATCGGAATTCGTAGTTCTGCTGATTTTAGAGGAATATTTGTATGTTTCAAAAATCGACACTTAGAAACTTTTTCAGCAAAAAGCAGGCAATGATATCCTATGGAAGGAAATTCAAGTTACTGGTAAGTACGGTTAAAATTACTTTTCAGGATCAGTACTGGGCTCAAAGATGCAGCACTGAGGTCTCTCCTGATAACAGGTGAGTACATCGGAATTCGTAGTTCGGCTGATTTTAGAGGAATATTATAAAGTTCCAAAACTCCACACTTAGAATAATTTCCAGGTGAAACCAGTCAATGTTAGCCTATGGAAGGAAATTCAAGTTACTGGTAAGTACGGTTAAAATTACTTTTCAGGATCAGCACTGGGCTCAAAGATGTAGCACTGAGGTCTCTCCTGATAACAGGTGAGTAAATCGGAATTCGTAGTTCTGCTGATTTTAGAAGAATATTTGTATGTTTCAAAAATCGACACTTAGAAACTTTTTCAGCAAAAAGCAGGCAATGATATCCTATGGAAGGAAATTCAAGTTACTGGTAAGTACGGTTAAAATTACTTTTCAGGATCAGTACTGGGCTCAAAGATGCAGCACTGAGGTCTCTCCTGATAACAGGTGAGTAAATCGGAATTCGTAGTTCGGCTAATTTTAGAGGAATATTATAAAGTTCCAAAACTCCACACTTAGAAGAATTTGCAAGTGAAACCAGTCAATGTTAGCCTATGGAAGGAAATTCAAGTTACTGGTAAGTACGGTTAAAATTACTTTTCAGGATCAGTACTGGGCTCAAAGATGTAGCACTGAGGTCTCTCCTGATAACAGGTGAGTAAATCGGAATTCGTAGTTCTGCTGATTTTAGAGGAATATTTGTATGTTTCAAAAATCGACACTTAGAAACTTTTTCAGCAAAAAGCAGGCAATGATATCCTATGGAAGGAAATTCAAGTTACTGGTAAGTACGGTTAAAATTACTTTTCAGGATCAGTACTGGGCTCAAAGATGCAGCACTGAGGTCTCTCCTGATAACAGGTGAGTACATCGGAATTCGTAGTTCGGCTGATTTTAGAGGAATATTATAAAGTTCCAAAACTCCACACTTAGAAGAATTTCCAAGTGAAACCAGTCAATGTTAGCCTATGGAAGGAAATTCAAGTTACTGGTAAGTACGGTTAAAATTACTTTTCAGGATCAGTACTGGGCTCAAAGATGTAGCACTGAGGTCTCTCCTGATAACAGGTGAGTAAATCGGAATTCGTAGTTCTGCTGATTTTAGAGGAATATTTGTATGTTTCAAAAATCGACACTTAGAAACTTTTTCAGCAAAAAGCAGGCAATGATATCCTATGGAAGGAAATTCAAGTTACTGGTAAGTACGGTTAAAATTACTTTTCAGGATCAGTACTGGGCTCAAAGATGCAGCACTGAGGTCTCTCCTGATAACAGGTGAGTACATCGGAATTCGTAGTTCGGCTGATTTTAGAGGAATATTATAAAGTTCCAAAACTCCACACTTAGAAGAATTTCCAAGTGAAACCAGTCAATGTTAGCCTATGGAAGGAAATTCAAGTTACTGGTAAGTACGGTTAAAATTACTTTTCAGGATCAGTACTGGGCTCAAAGATGTAGCACTGAGGTCTCTCCTGATAACAGGTGAGTAAATCGGAATTCGTAGTTCTGCTGATTTTAGAGGAATATTTGTATGTTTCAAAAATCGACACTTAGAAACTTTTTCAGCAAAAAGCAGGCAATGAAATCCTATGGAAGGAAATTCAAGTTACTGGTAAGTACGGTTAAAATTACTTTTCAGGATCAGTACTGGGCTCAAAGATGCAGCACTGAGGTCTCTCCTGATAACAGGTGAGTACATCGGAATTCGTAGTTCGGCTGATTTTAGAGGAATATTATAAAGTTCCAAAACTCCACACTTAGAAGAATTTCCAAGTGAAACCAGTCAATGTTAGCCTATGGAAGGAAATTCAAGTTACTGGTAAGTACGGTTAAAATTACTTTTCAGGATCAGTACTGGGCTCAAAGATGTAGCACTGAGGTCTCTCCTGATAACAGGTGAGTAAATCGGAATTCGTAGTTCGGCTGATTTTAGAGGAATATTATAAAGTTCCAAAACTCCACACTTAGAATAATTTCCAGGTGAAACCAGTCAATGTTAGCCTATGGAAGGAAATTCAAGTTACTGGTAAGTACGGTTAAAATTACTTTTCAGGATCAGTACTGGGCTCAAAGATGTAGCACTGAGGTCTCTCCTGATAACAGGTGAGTAAATCGGAATTCGTAGTTCTGCTGATTTTAGAGGAATATTTGTATGTTTCAAAAATCGACACTTAGAAACTTTTTCAGCAAAAAGCAGGCAATGATATCCTATGGAAGGAAATTCAAGTTACTGGTAAGTACGGTTAAAATTACTTTTCAGGATCAGTACTGGGCTCAAAGATGCAGCACTGAGGTCTCTCCTGATAACAGGTGAGTAAATCGGAATTCGTAGTTCGGCTGATTTTAGAGGAATATTATAAAGTTCCAAAACTCCACACTTAGAAGAATTTCCAAGTGAAACCAGTCAATGTTAGCCTATGGAAGGAAATTCAAGTTACTGGTAAGTACGGTTAAAATTACTTTTCAGGATCAGTACTGGGCTCAAAGATGTAGCACTGAGGTCTCTCCTGATAACAGGTGAGTAAATCGGAATTCGTAGTTCTGCTGATTTTAGAGGAATATTTGTATGTTTCAAAAATCGACACTTAGAAACTTTTTCAGCAAAAAGCAGGCAATGAAATCCTATGGAAGGAAATTCAAGTTACTGGTAAGTACGGTTAAAATTACTTTTCAGGATCAGTACTGGGCTCAAAGATGCAGCACTGAGGTCTCTCCTGATAACAGGTGAGTACATCGGAATTCGTAGTTCGGCTGATTTTAGAGGAATATTATAAAGTTCCAAAACTCCACACTTAGAATAATTTCCAGGTGAAACCAGTCAATGTTAGCCTATGGAAGGAAATTCAAGTTACTGGTAAGTACGGTTAAAATTACTTTTCAGGATCAGCACTGGGCTCAAAGATGTAGCACTGAGGTCTCTCCTGATAACAGGTGAGTAAATCGGAATTCGTAGTTCTGCTGATTTTAGAGGAATATTTGTATGTTTCAAAAATCGACACTTAGAAACTTTTTCAGCAAAAAGCAGGCAATGATATCCTATGGAAGGAAATTCAAGTTACTGGTAAGTACGGTTAAAATTACTTTTCAGGATCAGTACTGGGCTCAAAGATGCAGCACTGAGGTCTCTCCTGATAACAGGTGAGTACATCGGAATTCGTAGTTCGGCTGATTTTAGAGGAATATTATAAAGTTCCAAAACTCCACACTTAGAAGAATTTCCAAGTGAAACCAGTCAATGTTAGCCTATGGAAGGAAATTCAAGTTACTGGTAAGTACGGTTAAAATTACTTTTCAGGATCAGTACTGGGCTCAAAGATGTAGCACTGAGGTCTCTCCTGATAACAGGTGAGTAAATCGGAATTCGTAGTTCTGCTGATTTTAGAGGAATATTTGTATGTTTCAAAAATCGACACTTAGAAACTTTTTCAGCAAAAAGCAGGCAATGATATCCTATGGAAGGAAATTCAAGTTACTGGTAAGTACGGTTAAAATTACTTTTCAGGATCAGTACTGGGCTCAAAGATGCAGCACTGAGGTCTCTCCTGATAACAGGTGAGTACATCGGAATTCGTAGTTCGGCTGATTTTAGAGGAATATTATAAAGTTCCAAAACTCCACACTTAGAAGAATTTCCAAGTGAAACCAGTCAATGTTAGCCTATGGAAGGAAATTCAAGTTACTGGTAAGTACGGTTAAAATTACTTTTCAGGATCAGTACTGGGCTCAAAGATGTAGCACTGAGGTCTCTCCTGATAACAGGTGAGTAAATCGGAATTCGTAGTTCTGCTGATTTTAGAGGAATATTTGTATGTTTCAAAAATCGACACTTAGAAACTTTTTCAGCAAAAAGCAGGCAATGATATCCTATGGAAGGAAATTCAAGTTACTGGTAAGTACGGTTAAAATTACTTTTCAGGATCAGTACTGGGCTCAAAGATGCAGCACTGAGGTCTCTCCTGATAACAGGTGAGTACATCGGAATTCGTAGTTCGGCTGATTTTAGAGGAATATTATAAAGTTCCAAAACTCCACACTTAGAAGAATTTCCAAGTGAAACCAGTCAATGTTAGCCTATGGAAGGAAATTCAAGTTACTGGTAAGTACGGTTAAAATTACTTTTCAGGATCAGTACTGGGCTCAAAGATGTAGCACTGAGGTCTCTCCTGATAACAGGTGAGTAAATCGGAATTCGTAGTTCTGCTGATTTTAGAGGAATATTTGTATGTTTCAAAAATCGACACTTAGAAACTTTTTCAGCAAAAAGCAGGCAATGAAATCCTATGGAAGGAAATTCAAGTTACTGGTAAGTACGGTTAAAATTACTTTTCAGGATCAGTACTGGGCTCAAAGATGCAGCACTGAGGTCTCTCCTGATAACAGGTGAGTACATCGGAATTCGTAGTTCGGCTGATTTTAGAGGAATATTATAAAGTTCCAAAACTCCACACTTAGAATAATTTCCAAGTGAAACCAGTCAATGTTAGCCTATGGAAGGAAATTCAAGTTACTGGTAAGTACGGTTAAAATTACTTTTCAGGATCAGCACTGGGCTCAAAGATGTAGCACTGAGGTCTCTCCTGATAACAGGTGAGTAAATCGGAATTCGTAGTTCTGCTGATTTTAGAGGAATATTTGTATGTTTCAAAAATCGACACTTAGAAACTTTTTCAGCAAAAAGCAGGCAATGATATCCTATGGAAGGAAATTCAAGTTACTGGTAAGTACGGTTAAAATTACTTTTCAGGATCAGTACTGGGCTCAAAGATGCAGCACTGAGGTCTCTCCTGATAACAGGTGAGTACATCGGAATTCGTAGTTCGGCTGATTTTAGAGGAATATTATAAAGTTCCAAAACTCCACACTTAGAAGAATTTCCAAGTGAAACCAGTCAATGTTAGCCTATGGAAGGAAATTCAAGTTACTGGTAAGTACGGTTAAAATTACTTTTCAGGATCAGTACTGGGCTCAAAGATGTAGCACTGAGGTCTCTCCTGATAACAGGTGAGTAAATCGGAATTCGTAGTTCTGCTGATTTTAGAGGAATATTTGTATGTTTCAAAAATCGACACTTAGAAACTTTTTCAGCAAAAAGCAGGCAATGAAATCCTATGGAAGGAAATTCAAGTTACTGGTAAGTACGGTTAAAATTACTTTTCAGGATCAGTACTGGGCTCAAAGATGCAGCACTGAGGTCTCTCCTGATAACAGGTGAGTACATCGGAATTCGTAGTTCGGCTGATTTTAGAGGAATATTATAAAGTTCCAAAACTCCACACTTAGAATAATTTCCAGGTGAAACCAGTCAATGTTAGCCTATGGAAGGAAATTCAAGTTACTGGTAAGTACGGTTAAAATTACTTTTCAGGATCAGCACTGGGCTCAAAGATGTAGCACTGAGGTCTCTCCTGATAACAGGTGAGTAAATCGGAATTCGTAGTTCTGCTGATTTTAGAAGAATATTTGTATGTTTCAAAAATCGACACTTAGAAACTTTTTCAGCAAAAAGCAGGCAATGATATCCTATGGAAGGAAATTCAAGTTACTGGTAAGTACGGTTAAAATTACTTTTCAGGATCAGTACTGGGCTCAAAGATGCAGCACTGAGGTCTCTCCTGATAACAGGTGAGTAAATCGGAATTCGTAGTTCGGCTAATTTTAGAGGAATATTATAAAGTTCCAAAACTCCACACTTAGAAGAATTTCCAAGTGAAACAAGTCAATGTTAGCCTATGGAAGGAAATTCAAGTTACTGGTAAGTACGGTTAAAATTACTTTTCAGGATCAGTACTGGGCTCAAAGATGTAGCACTGAGGTCTCTCCTGATAACAGGTGAGTAAATCGGAATTCGTAGTTCTGCTGATTTTAGAGGAATATTTGTATGTTTCAAAAATCGACACTTAGAAACGTTTTCAGCAAAAAGCAGGCAATGATATCCTATGGAAGGAAATTCAAGTTACTGGTAAGTACGGTTAAAATTACTTTTCAGGATCAGTACTGGGCTCAAAGATGCAGCACTGAGGTCTCTCCTGATAACAGGTGAGTACATCGGAATTCGTAGTTCGGCTGATTTTAGAGGAATATTATAAAGTTCCAAAACTCCACACTTAGAAGAATTTCCAAGTGAAACCAGTCAATGTTAGCCTATGGAAGGAAATTCAAGTTACTGGTAAGTACGGTTAAAATTACTTTTCAGGATCAGTACTGGGCTCAAAGATGTAGCACTGAGGTCTCTCCTGATAACAGGTGAGTAAATCGGAATTCGTAGTTCTGCTGATTTTAGAGGAATATTTGTATGTTTCAAAAATCGACACTTAGAAACTTTTTCAGCAAAAAGCAGGCAATGATATCCTATGGAAGGAAATTCAAGTTACTGGTAAGTACGGTTAAAATTACTTTTCAGGATCAGTACTGGGCTCAAAGATGCAGCACTGAGGTCTCTCCTGATAACAGGTGAGTAAATCGGAATTCGTAGTTCGGCTGATTTTAGAGGAATATTATAAAGTTCCAAAACTCCACACTTAGAAGAATTTCCAAGTGAAACCAGTCAATGTTAGCCTATGGAAGGAAATTCAAGTTACTGGTAAGTACGGTTAAAATTACTTTTCAGGATCAGTACTGGGCTCAAAGATGTAGCACTGAGGTCTCTCCTGATAACAGGTGAGTAAATCGGAATTCGTAGTTCTGCTGATTTTAGAGGAATATTTGTATGTTTCAAAAATCGACACTTAGAAACTTTTTCAGCAAAAAGCAGGCAATGATATCCTATGGAAGGAAATTCAAGTTACTGGTAAGTACGGTTAAAATTACTTTTCAGGATCAGTACTGGGCTCAAAGATGCAGCACTGAGGTCTCTCCTGATAACAGGTGAGTACATCGGAATTCGTAGTTCGGCTGATTTTAGAGGAA
The DNA here is from genome assembly GCA_963921515.1 of Calotriton arnoldi. NCBI lineage: Eukaryota > Metazoa > Chordata > Amphibia > Caudata > Salamandridae > Calotriton > Calotriton arnoldi. The sequence continues at coordinate 110,639 of CAWUFW010012441.1, read as the reverse complement.
TATTATAAAGTTCCAAAACTCCACACTTAGAAGAATTTCCAAGTGAAACCAGTCAATGTTAGCCTATGGAAGGAAATTCAAGTTACTGGTAAGTACGGTTAAAATTACTTTTCAGGATCAGTACTGGGCTCAAAGATGTAGCACTGAGGTCTCTCCTGATAACAGGTGAGTAAATCGGAATTCGTAGTTCTGCTGATTTTAGAGGAATATTTGTATGTTTCAAAAATCGACACTTAGAAACTTTTTCAGCAAAAAGCAGGCAATGAAATCCTATGGAAGGAAATTCAAGTTACTGGTAAGTACGGTTAAAATTACTTTTCAGGATCAGTACTGGGCTCAAAGATGCAGCACTGAGGTCTCTCCTGATAACAGGTGAGTACATCGGAATTCGTAGTTCGGCTGATTTTAGAGGAATATTATAAAGTTCCAAAACTCCACACTTAGAAGAATTTCCAAGTGAAACCAGTCAATGTTAGCCTATGGAAGGAAATTCAAGTTACTGGTAAGTACGGTTAAAATTACTTTTCAGGATCAGTACTGGGCTCAAAGATGTAGCACTGAGGTCTCTCCTGATAACAGGTGAGTAAATCGGAATTCGTAGTTCTGCTGATTTTAGAGGAATATTTGTATGTTTCAAAAATCGACACTTAGAAACTTTTTCAGCAAAAAGCAGGCAATGAAATCCTATGGAAGGAAATTCAAGTTACTGGTAAGTACGGTTAAAATTACTTTTCAGGATCAGTACTGGGCTCAAAGATGCAGCACTGAGGTCTCTCCTGATAACAGGTGAGTACATCGGAATTCGTAGTTCGGCTGATTTTAGAGGAATATTATAAAGTTCCAAAACTCCACACTTAGAATAATTTCCAGGTGAAACCAGTCAATGTTAGCCTATGGAAGGAAATTCAAGTTACTGGTAAGTACGGTTAAAATTACTTTTCAGGATCAGCACTGGGCTCAAAGATGTAGCACTGAGGTCTCTCCTGATAACAGGTGAGTAAATCGGAATTCGTAGTTCTGCTGATTTTAGAAGAATATTTGTATGTTTCAAAAATCGACACTTAGAAACTTTTTCAGCAAAAAGCAGGCAATGATATCCTATGGAAGGAAATTCAAGTTACTGGTAAGTACGGTTAAAATTACTTTTCAGGATCAGTACTGGGCTCAAAGATGCAGCACTGAGGTCTCTCCTGATAACAGGTGAGTACATCGGAATTCGTAGTTCGGCTGATTTTAGAGGAATATTATAAAGTTCCAAAACTCCACACTTAGAAGAATTTCCAAGTGAAACCAGTCAATGTTAGCCTATGGAAGGAAATTCAAGTTACTGGTAAGTACGGTTAAAATTACTTTTCAGGATCAGTACTGGGCTCAAAGATGTAGCACTGAGGTCTCTCCTGATAACAGGTGAGTAAATCGGAATTCGTAGTTCTGCTGATTTTAGAGGAATATTTGTATGTTTCAAAAATCGACACTTAGAAACTTTTTCAGCAAAAAGCAGGCAATGAAATCCTATGGAAGGAAATTCAAGTTACTGGTAAGTACGGTTAAAATTACTTTTCAGGATCAGTACTGGGCTCAAAGATGCAGCACTGAGGTCTCTCCTGATAACAGGTGAGTACATCGGAATTCGTAGTTCGGCTGATTTTAGAGGAATATTATAAAGTTCCAAAACTCCACACTTAGAAGAATTTCCAAGTGAAACCAGTCAATGTTAGCCTATGGAAGGAAATTCAAGTTACTGGTAAGTACGGTTAAAATTACTTTTCAGGATCAGTACTGGGCTCAAAGATGTAGCACTGAGGTCTCTCCTGATAACAGGTGAGTAAATCGGAATTCGTAGTTCTGCTGATTTTAGAGGAATATTTGTATGTTTCAAAAATCGACACTTAGAAACTTTTTCAGCAAAAAGCAGGCAATGATATCCTATGGAAGGAAATTCAAGTTACTGGTAAGTACGGTTAAAATTACTTTTCAGGATCAGTACTGGGCTCAAAGATGCAGCACTGAGGTCTCTCCTGATAACAGGTGAGTACATCGGAATTCGTAGTTCGGCTGATTTTAGAGGAATATTATAAAGTTCCAAAACTCCACACTTAGAAGAATTTCCAAGTGAAACCAGTCAATGTTAGCCTATGGAAGGAAATTCAAGTTACTGGTAAGTACGGTTAAAATTACTTTTCAGGATCAGTACTGGGCTCAAAGATGTAGCACTGAGGTCTCTCCTGATAACAGGTGAGTAAATCGGAATTCGTAGTTCTGCTGATTTTAGAGGAATATTTGTATGTTTCAAAAATCGACACTTAGAAACTTTTTCAGCAAAAAGCAGGCAATGAAATCCTATGGAAGGAAATTCAAGTTACTGGTAAGTACGGTTAAAATTACTTTTCAGGATCAGTACTGGGCTCAAAGATGCAGCACTGAGGTCTCTCCTGATAACAGGTGAGTACATCGGAATTCGTAGTTCGGCTGATTTTAGAGGAATATTATAAAGTTCCAAAACTCCACACTTAGAATAATTTCCAAGTGAAACCAGTCAATGTTAGCCTATGGAAGGAAATTCAAGTTACTGGTAAGTACGGTTAAAATTACTTTTCAGGATCAGCACTGGGCTCAAAGATGTAGCACTGAGGTCTCTCCTGATAACAGGTGAGTAAATCGGAATTCGTAGTTCTGCTGATTTTAGAGGAATATTTGTATGTTTCAAAAATCGACACTTAGAAACTTTTTCAGCAAAAAGCAGGCAATGATATCCTATGGAAGGAAATTCAAGTTACTGGTAAGTACGGTTAAAATTACTTTTCAGGATCAGTACTGGGCTCAAAGATGCAGCACTGAGGTCTCTCCTGATAACAGGTGAGTACATCGGAATTCGTAGTTCGGCTGATTTTAGAGGAATATTATAAAGTTTCAAAACTCCACACTTAGAAGAATTTGCAAGTGAAACCAGTCAATGTTAGCCTATGGAAGGAAATTCAAGTTACTGGTAAGTACGGTTAAAATTACTTTTCAGGATCAGTACTGGGCTCAAAGATGTAGCACTGAGGTCTCTCCTGATAACAGGTGAGTAAATCGGAATTCGTAGTTCTGCTGATTTTAGAGGAATATTTGTATGTTTCAAAAATCGACACTTAGAAACTTTTTCAGCAAAAAGCAGGCAATGATATCCTATGGAAGGAAATTCAAGTTACTGGTAAGTACGGTTAAAATTACTTTTCAGGATCAGTACTGGGCTCAAAGATGCAGCACTGAGGTCTCTCCTGATAACAGGTGAGTACATCGGAATTCGTAGTTCGGCTGATTTTAGAGGAATATTATAAAGTTCCAAAACTCCACACTTAGAAGAATTTCCAAGTGAAACCAGTCAATGTTAGCCTATGGAAGGAAATTCAAGTTACTGGTAAGTACGGTTAAAATTACTTTTCAGGATCAGTACTGGGCTCAAAGATGTAGCACTGAGGTCTCTCCTGATAACAGGTGAGTAAATCGGAATTCGTAGTTCTGCTGATTTTAGAGGAATATTTGTATGTTTCAAAAATCGACACTTAGAAACTTTTTCAGCAAAAAGCAGGCAATGAAATCCTATGGAAGGAAATTCAAGTTACTGGTAAGTACGGTTAAAATTACTTTTCAGGATCAGTACTGGGCTCAAAGATGCAGCACTGAGGTCTCTCCTGATAACAGGTGAGTACATCGGAATTCGTAGTTCGGCTGATTTTAGAGGAATATTATAAAGTTCCAAAACTCCACACTTAGAATAATTTCCAGGTGAAACCAGTCAATGTTAGCCTATGGAAGGAAATTCAAGTTACTGGTAAGTACGGTTAAAATTACTTTTCAGGATCAGTACTGGGCTCAAAGATGTAGCACTGAGGTCTCTCCTGATAACAGGTGAGTAAATCGGAATTCGTAGTTCTGCTGATTTTAGAGGAATATTTGTATGTTTCAAAAATCGACACTTAGAAACTTTTTCAGCAAAAAGCAGGCAATGATATCCTATGGAAGGAAATTCAAGTTACTGGTAAGTACGGTTAAAATTACTTTTCAGGATCAGTACTGGGCTCAAAGATGCAGCACTGAGGTCTCTCCTGATAACAGGTGAGTACATCGGAATTCGTAGTTCGGCTGATTTTAGAGGAATATTATAAAGTTCCAAAACTCCACACTTAGAAGAATTTCCAAGTGAAACCAGTCAATGTTAGCCTATGGAAGGAAATTCAAGTTACTGGTAAGTACGGTTAAAATTACTTTTCAGGATCAGTACTGGGCTCAAAGATGTAGCACTGAGGTCTCTCCTGATAACAGGTGAGTAAATCGGAATTCGTAGTTCTGCTGATTTTAGAGGAATATTTGTATGTTTCAAAAATCGACACTTAGAAACTTTTTCAGCAAAAAGCAGGCAATGAAATCCTATGGAAGGAAATTCAAGTTACTGGTAAGTACGGTTAAAATTACTTTTCAGGATCAGTACTGGGCTCAAAGATGCAGCACTGAGGTCTCTCCTGATAACAGGTGAGTACATCGGAATTCGTAGTTCGGCTGATTTTAGAGGAATATTATAAAGTTCCAAAACTCCACACTTAGAATAATTTCCAGGTGAAACCAGTCAATGTTAGCCTATGGAAGGAAATTCAAGTTACTGGTAAGTACGGTTAAAATTACTTTTCAGGATCAGCACTGGGCTCAAAGATGTAGCACTGAGGTCTCTCCTGATAACAGGTGAGTAAATCGGAATTCGTAGTTCTGCTGATTTTAGAGGAATATTTGTATGTTTCAAAAATCGACACTTAGAAACTTTTTCAGCAAAAAGCAGGCAATGATATCCTATGGAAGGAAATTCAAGTTACTGGTAAGTACGGTTAAAATTACTTTTCAGGATCAGTACTGGGCTCAAAGATGCAGCACTGAGGTCTCTCCTGATAACAGGTGAGTACATCGGAATTCGTAGTTCGGCTGATTTTAGAGGAATATTATAAAGTTCCAAAACTCCACACTTAGAAGAATTTCCAAGTGAAACCAGTCAATGTTAGCCTATGGAAGGAAATTCAAGTTACTGGTAAGTACGGTTAAAATTACTTTTCAGGATCAGTACTGGGCTCAAAGATGTAGCACTGAGGTCTCTCCTGATAACAGGTGAGTAAATCGGAATTCGTAGTTCTGCTGATTTTAGAGGAATATTTGTATGTTTCAAAAATCGACACTTAGAAACTTTTTCAGCAAAAAGCAGGCAATGAAATCCTATGGAAGGAAATTCAAGTTACTGGTAAGTACGGTTAAAATTACTTTTCAGGATCAGTACTGGGCTCAAAGATGCAGCACTGAGGTCTCTCCTGATAACAGGTGAGTACATCGGAATTCGTAGTTCGGCTGATTTTAGAGGAATATTATAAAGTTCCAAAACTCCACACTTAGAAGAATTTCCAAGTGAAACCAGTCAATGTTAGCCTATGGAAGGAAATTCAAGTTACTGGTAAGTACGGTTAAAATTACTTTTCAGGATCAGTACTGGGCTCAAAGATGTAGCACTGAGGTCTCTCCTGATAACAGGTGAGTAAATCGGAATTCGTAGTTCTGCTGATTTTAGAGGAATATTTGTATGTTTCAAAAATCGACACTTAGAAACTTTTTCAGCAAAAAGCAGGCAATGAAATCCTATGGAAGGAAATTCAAGTTACTGGTAAGTACGGTTAAAATTACTTTTCAGGATCAGTACTGGGCTCAAAGATGCAGCACTGAGGTCTCTCCTGATAACAGGTGAGTACATCGGAATTCGTAGTTCGGCTGATTTTAGAGGAATATTATAAAGTTCCAAAACTCCACACTTAGAATAATTTCCAGGTGAAACCAGTCAATGTTAGCCTATGGAAGGAAATTCAAGTTACTGGTAAGTACGGTTAAAATTACTTTTCAGGATCAGTACTGGGCTCAAAGATGTAGCACTGAGGTCTCTCCTGATAACAGGTGAGTAAATCGGAATTCGTAGTTCTGCTGATTTTAGAGGAATATTTGTATGTTTCAAAAATCGACACTTAGAAACTTTTTCAGCAAAAAGCAGGCAATGATATCCTATGGAAGGAAATTCAAGTTACTGGTAAGTACGGTTAAAATTACTTTTCAGGATCAGTACTGGGCTCAAAGATGCAGCACTGAGGTCTCTCCTGATAACAGGTGAGTACATCGGAATTCGTAGTTCGGCTGATTTTAGAGGAATATTATAAAGTTCCAAAACTCCACACTTAGAAGAATTTCCAAGTGAAACCAGTCAATGTTAGCCTATGGAAGGAAATTCAAGTTACTGGTAAGTACGGTTAAAATTACTTTTCAGGATCAGTACTGGGCTCAAAGATGTAGCACTGAGGTCTCTCCTGATAACAGGTGAGTAAATCGGAATTCGTAGTTCTGCTGATTTTAGAGGAATATTTGTATGTTTCAAAAATCGACACTTAGAAACTTTTTCAGCAAAAAGCAGGCAATGAAATCCTATGGAAGGAAATTCAAGTTACTGGTAAGTACGGTTAAAATTACTTTTCAGGATCAGTACTGGGCTCAAAGATGCAGCACTGAGGTCTCTCCTGATAACAGGTGAGTACATCGGAATTCGTAGTTCGGCTGATTTTAGAGGAATATTATAAAGTTCCAAAACTCCACACTTAGAAGAATTTCCAAGTGAAACCAGTCAATGTTAGCCTATGGAAGGAAATTCAAGTTACTGGTAAGTACGGTTAAAATTACTTTTCAGGATCAGTACTGGGCTCAAAGATGTAGCACTGAGGTCTCTCCTGATAACAGGTGAGTAAATCGGAATTCGTAGTTCTGCTGATTTTAGAGGAATATTTGTATGTTTCAAAAATCGACACTTAGAAACTTTTTCAGCAAAAAGCAGGCAATGATATCCTATGGAAGGAAATTCAAGTTACTGGTAAGTACGGTTAAAATTACTTTTCAGGATCAGTACTGGGCTCAAAGATGTAGCACTGAGGTCTCTCCTGATAACAGGTGAGTAAATCAGTACTGGGCTCAAAGATGCAGCACTGAGGTCTCTCCTGATAACAGGTGAGTACATCGGAATTCGTAGTTCGGCTGATTTTAGAGGAATATTATAAAGTTCCAAAACTCCACACTTAGAAGAATTTCCAAGTGAAACCAGTCAATGTTAGCCTATGGAAGGAAATTCAAGTTACTGGTAAGTACGGTTAAAATTACTTTTCAGGATCAGTACTGGGCTCAAAGATGTAGCACTGAGGTCTCTCCTGATAACAGGTGAGTAAATCGGAATTCGTAGTTCTGCTGATTTTAGAGGAATATTTGTATGTTTCAAAAATCGACACTTAGAAACTTTTTCAGCAAAAAGCAGGCAATGAAATCCTATGGAAGGAAATTCAAGTTACTGGTAAGTACGGTTAAAATTACTTTTCAGGATCAGTACTGGGCTCAAAGATGCAGCACTGAGGTCTCTCCTGATAACAGGTGAGTACATCGGAATTCGTAGTTCGGCTGATTTTAGAGGAATATTATAAAGTTCCAAAACTCCACACTTAGAAGAATTTCCAAGTGAAACCAGTCAATGTTAGCCTATGGAAGGAAATTCAAGTTACTGGTAAGTACGGTTAAAATTACTTTTCAGGATCAGTACTGGGCTCAAAGATGTAGCACTGAGGTCTCTCCTGATAACAGGTGAGTAAATCGGAATTCGTAGTTCTGCTGATTTTAGAGGAATATTTGTATGTTTCAAAAATCGACACTTAGAAACTTTTTCAGCAAAAAGCAGGCAATGATATCCTATGGAAGGAAATTCAAGTTACTGGTAAGTACGGTTAAAATTACTTTTCAGGATCAGTACTGGGCTCAAAGATGCAGCACTGAGGTCTCTCCTGATAACAGGTGAGTACATCGGAATTCGTAGTTCGGCTGATTTTAGAGGAATATTATAAAGTTCCAAAACTCCACACTTAGAAGAATTTCCAAGTGAAACCAGTCAATGTTAGCCTATGGAAGGAAATTCAAGTTACTGGTAAGTACGGTTAAAATTACTTTTCAGGATCAGTACTGGGCTCAAAGATGCAGCACTGAGGTCTCTCCTGATAACAGGTGAGTAAATCGGAATTCGTAGTTCGGCTGATTTTAGAGGAATATTATAAAGTTCCAAAACTCCACACTTAGAAGAATTTCCAGGTGAAACCAGTCAATGTTAGCCTATGGAAGGAAATTCAAGTTACTGGTAAGTACGGTTAAAATTACTTTTCAGGATCAGTACTGGGCTCAAAGATGTAGCACTGAGGTCTCTCCTGATAACAGGTGAGTAAATCGGAATTCGTAGTTCTGCTGATTTTAGAGGAATATTTGTATGTTTCAAAAATCGACACTTAGAAACTTTTTCAGCAAAAAGCAGGCAATGATATCCTATGGAAGGAAATTCAAGTTACTGGTAAGTACGGTTAAAATTACTTTTCAGGATCAGTACTGGGCTCAAAGATGCAGCACTGAGGTCTCTCCTGATAACAGGTGAGTACATCGGAATTCGTAGTTCGGCTGATTTTAGAGGAATATTATAAAGTTCCAAAACTCCACACTTAGAAGAATTTCCAAGTGAAACCAGTCAATGTTAGCCTATGGAAGGAAATTCAAGTTACTGGTAAGTACGGTTAAAATTACTTTTCAGGATCAGTACTGGGCTCAAAGATGTAGCACTGAGGTCTCTCCTGATAACAGGTGAGTAAATCGGAATTCGTAGTTCTGCTGATTTTAGAGGAATATTTGTATGTTTCAAAAATCGACACTTAGAAACTTTTTCAGCAAAAAGCAGGCAATGAAATCCTATGGAAGGAAATTCAAGTTACTGGTAAGTACGGTTAAAATTACTTTTCAGGATCAGTACTGGGCTCAAAGATGCAGCACTGAGGTCTCTCCTGATAACAGGTGAGTACATCGGAATTCGTAGTTCGGCTGATTTTAGAGGAATATTATAAAGTTCCAAAACTCCACACTTAGAAGAATTTCCAAGTGAAACCAGTCAATGTTAGCCTATGGAAGGAAATTCAAGTTACTGGTAAGTACGGTTAAAATTACTTTTCAGGATCAGTACTGGGCTCAAAGATGTAGCACTGAGGTCTCTCCTGATAACAGGTGAGTAAATCGGAATTCGTAGTTCTGCTGATTTTAGAGGAATATTTGTATGTTTCAAAAATCGACACTTAGAAACTTTTTCAGCAAAAAGCAGGCAATGAAATCCTATGGAAGGAAATTCAAGTTACTGGTAAGTACGGTTAAAATTACTTTTCAGGATCAGTACTGGGCTCAAAGATGCAGCACTGAGGTCTCTCCTGATAACAGGTGAGTACATCGGAATTCGTAGTTCGGCTGATTTTAGAGGAATATTATAAAGTTCCAAAACTCCACACTTAGAAGAATTTCCAAGTGAAACCAGTCAATGTTAGCCTATGGAAGGAAATTCAAGTTACTGGTAAGTACGGTTAAAATTACTTTTCAGGATCAGTACTGGGCTCAAAGATGTAGCACTGAGGTCTCTCCTGATAACAGGTGAGTAAATCGGAATTCGTAGTTCTGCTGATTTTAGAGGAATATTTGTATGTTTCAAAAATCGACACTTAGAAACTTTTTCAGCAAAAAGCAGGCAATGAAATCCTATGGAAGGAAATTCAAGTTACTGGTAAGTACGGTTAAAATTACTTTTCAGGATCAGTACTGGGCTCAAAGATGCAGCACTGAGGTCTCTCCTGATAACAGGTGAGTACATCGGAATTCGTAGTTCGGCTGATTTTAGAGGAATATTATAAAGTTCCAAAACTCCACACTTAGAAGAATTTCCAAGTGAAACCAGTCAATGTTAGCCTATGGAAGGAAATTCAAGTTACTGGTAAGTACGGTTAAAATTACTTTTCAGGATCAGTACTGGGCTCAAAGATGTAGCACTGAGGTCTCTCCTGATAACAGGTGAGTAAATCGGAATTCGTAGTTCTGCTGATTTTAGAGGAATATTTGTATGTTTCAAAAATCGACACTTAGAAACTTTTTCAGCAAAAAGCAGGCAATGAAATCCTATGGAAGGAAATTCAAGTTACTGGTAAGTACGGTTAAAATTACTTTTCAGGATCAGTACTGGGCTCAAAGATGCAGCACTGAGGTCTCTCCTGATAACAGGTGAGTACATCGGAATTCGTAGTTCGGCTGATTTTAGAGGAATATTATAAAGTTCCAAAACTCCACACTTAGAAGAATTTCCAAGTGAAACCAGTCAATGTTAGCCTATGGAAGGAAATTCAAGTTACTGGTAAGTACGGTTAAAATTACTTTTCAGGATCAGTACTGGGCTCAAAGATGTAGCACTGAGGTCTCTCCTGATAACAGGTGAGTAAATCGGAATTCGTAGTTCTGCTGATTTTAGAGGAATATTTGTATGTTTCAAAAATCGACACTTAGAAACTTTTTCAGCAAAAAGCAGGCAATGAAATCCTATGGAAGGAAATTCAAGTTACTGGTAAGTACGGTTAAAATTACTTTTCAGGATCAGTACTGGGCTCAAAGATGCAGCACTGAGGTCTCTCCTGATAACAGGTGAGTACATCGGAATTCGTAGTTCGGCTGATTTTAGAGGAATATTATAAAGTTCCAAAACTCCACACTTAGAATAATTTCCAGGTGAAACCAGTCAATGTTAGCCTATGGAAGGAAATTCAAGTTACTGGTAAGTACGGTTAAAATTACTTTTCAGGATCAGCACTGGGCTCAAAGATGTAGCACTGAGGTCTCTCCTGATAACAGGTGAGTAAATCGGAATTCGTAGTTCTGCTGATTTTAGAAGAATATTTGTATGTTTCAAAAATCGACACTTAGAAACTTTTTCAGCAAAAAGCAGGCAATGATATCCTATGGAAGGAAATTCAAGTTACTGGTAAGTACGGTTAAAATTACTTTTCAGGATCAGTACTGGGCTCAAAGATGCAGCACTGAGGTCTCTCCTGATAACAGGTGAGTAAATCGGAATTCGTAGTTCGGCTGATTTTAGAGGAATATTATAAAGTTCCAAAACTCCACACTTAGAAGAATTTGCAAGTGAAACCAGTCAATGTTAGCCTATGGAAGGAAATTCAAGTTACTGGTAAGTACGGTTAAAATTACTTTTCAGGATCAGTACTGGGCTCAAAGATGTAGCACTGAGGTCTCTCCTGATAACAGGTGAGTAAATCGGAATTCGTAGTTCTGCTGATTTTAGAGGAATATTTGTATGTTTCAAAAATCGACACTTAGAAACTTTTTCAGCAAAAAGCAGGCAATGATATCCTATGGAAGGAAATTCAAGTTACTGGTAAGTACGGTTAAAATTACTTTTCAGGATCAGTACTGGGCTCAAAGATGCAGCACTGAGGTCTCTCCTGATAACAGGTGAGTACATCGGAATTCGTAGTTCGGCTGATTTTAGAGGAATATTTGTATAGTTCCAAAACTCCACACTTAGAAACATTTTCAAGCAAAACGCAGGCAATGATATCCTATGGAAGGAAATTCAAGTTACTGGTAAGTACGGTTAAAATTACTTTTCAGGATCAGTACTGGGCTCAAAGATGCAGCACTGAGGTCTCTCCTGATAACAGGTGAGTACATCGGAATTCGTAGTTCGGCTGATTTTAGAGGAATATTATAAAGTTCCAAAACTCCACACTTAGAAGAATTTCCAAGTGAAACCAGTCAATGTTAGCCTATGGAAGGAAATTCAAGTTACTGGTAAGTACGGTTAAAATTACTTTTCAGGATCAGTACTGGGCTCAAAGATGTAGCACTGAGGTCTCTCCTGATAACAGGTGAGTAAATCGGAATTCGTAGTTCTGCTGATTTTAGAGGAATATTTGTATGTTTCAAAAATCGACACTTAGAAACTTTTTCAGCAAAAAGCAGGCAATGAAATCCTATGGAAGGAAATTCAAGTTACTGGTAAGTACGGTTAAAATTACTTTTCAGGATCAGTACTGGGCTCAAAGATGCAGCACTGAGGTCTCTCCTGATAACAGGTGAGTACATCGGAATTCGTAGTTCGGCTGATTTTAGAGGAATATTATAAAGTTCCAAAACTCCACACTTAGAAGAATTTCCAGGTGAAACCAGTCAATGTTAGCCTATGGAAGGAAATTCAAGTTACTGGTAAGTACGGTTAAAATTACTTTTCAGGATCAGTACTGGGCTCAAAGATGTAGCACTGAGGTCTCTCCTGATAACAGGTGAGTAAATCGGAATTCGTAGTTCTGCTGATTTTAGAGGAATATTTGTATGTTTCAAAAATCGACACTTAGAAACTTTTTCAGCAAAAAGCAGGCAATGATATCCTATGGAAGGAAATTCAAGTTACTGGTAAGTACGGTTAAAATTACTTTTCAGGATCAGTACTGGGCTCAAAGATGCAGCACTGAGGTCTCTCCTGATAACAGGTGAGTACATCGGAATTCGTAGTTCGGCTGATTTTAGAGGAATATTATAAAGTTCCAAAACTCCACACTTAGAAGAATTTCCAAGTGAAACCAGTCAATGTTAGCCTATGGAAGGAAATTCAAGTTACTGGTAAGTACGGTTAAAATTACTTTTCAGGATCAGTACTGGGCTCAAAGATGTAGCACTGAGGTCTCTCCTGATAACAGGTGAGTAAATCGGAATTCGTAGTTCTGCTGATTTTAGAGGAATATTTGTATGTTTCAAAAATCGACACTTAGAAACTTTTTCAGCAAAAAGCAGGCAATGAAATCCTATGGAAGGAAATTCAAGTTACTGGTAAGTACGGTTAAAATTACTTTTCAGGATCAGTACTGGGCTCAAAGATGCAGCACTGAGGTCTCTCCTGATAACAGGTGAGTACATCGGAATTCGTAGTTCGGCTGATTTTAGAGGAATATTATAAAGTTCCAAAACTCCACACTTAGAAGAATTTCCAAGTGAAACCAGTCAATGTTAGCCTATGGAAGGAAATTCAAGTTACTGGTAAGTACGGTTAAAATTACTTTTCAGGATCAGTACTGGGCTCAAAGATGTAGCACTGAGGTCTCTCCTGATAACAGGTGAGTAAATCGGAATTCGTAGTTCTGCTGATTTTAGAGGAATATTTGTATGTTTCAAAAATCGACACTTAGAAACTTTTTCAGCAAAAAGCAGGCAATGAAATCCTATGGAAGGAAATTCAAGTTACTGGTAAGTACGGTTAAAATTACTTTTCAGGATCAGTACTGGGCTCAAAGATGCAGCACTGAGGTCTCTCCTGATAACAGGTGAGTACATCGGAATTCGTAGTTCGGCTGATTTTAGAGGAATATTATAAAGTTCCAAAACTCCACACTTAGAAGAATTTCCAAGTGAAACCAGTCAATGTTAGCCTATGGAAGGAAATTCAAGTTACTGGTAAGTACGGTTAAAATTACTTTTCAGGATCAGTACTGGGCTCAAAGATGTAGCACTGAGGTCTCTCCTGATAACAGGTGAGTAAATCGGAATTCGTAGTTCTGCTGATTTTAGAGGAATATTTGTATGTTTCAAAAATCGACACTTAGAAACTTTTTCAGCAAAAAGCAGGCAATGATATCCTATGGAAGGAAATTCAAGTTACTGGTAAGTACGGTTAAAATTACTTTTCAGGATCAGTACTGGGCTCAAAGATGCAGCACTGAGGTCTCTCCTGATAACAGGTGAGTACATCGGAATTCGTAGTTCGGCTGATTTTAGAGGAATATTATAAAGTTCCAAAACTCCACACTTAGAAGAATTTCCAAGTGAAACCAGTCAATGTTAGCCTATGGAAGGAAATTCAAGTTACTGGTAAGTACGGTTAAAATTACTTTTCAGGATCAGTACTGGGCTCAAAGATGTAGCACTGAGGTCTCTCCTGATAACAGGTGAGTAAATCGGAATTCGTAGTTCTGCTGATTTTAGAGGAATATTTGTATGTTTCAAAAATCGACACTTAGAAACTTTTTCAGCAAAAAGCAGGCAATGATATCCTATGGAAGGAAATTCAAGTTACTGGTAAGTACGGTTAAAATTACTTTTCAGGATCAGTACTGGGCTCAAAGATGCAGCACTGAGGTCTCTCCTGATAACAGGTGAGTACATCGGAATTCGTAGTTCGGCTGATTTTAGAGGAATATTATAAAGTTCCAAAACTCCACACTTAGAAGAATTTCCAAGTGAAACCAGTCAATGTTAGCCTATGGAAGGAAATTCAAGTTACTGGTAAGTACGGTTAAAATTACTTTTCAGGATCAGTACTGGGCTCAAAGATGTAGCACTGAGGTCTCTCCTGATAACAGGTGAGTAAATCGGAATTCGTAGTTCTGCTGATTTTAGAGGAATATTTGTATGTTTCAAAAATCGACACTTAGAAACTTTTTCAGCAAAAAGCAGGCAATGAAATCCTATGGAAGGAAATTCAAGTTACTGGTAAGTACGGTTAAAATTACTTTTCAGGATCAGTACTGGGCTCAAAGATGCAGCACTGAGGTCTCTCCTGATAACAGGTGAGTACATCGGAATTCGTAGTTCGGCTGATTTTAGAGGAATATTATAAAGTTCCAAAACTCCACACTTAGAAGAATTTCCAAGTGAAACCAGTCAATGTTAGCCTATGGAAGGAAATTCAAGTTACTGGTAAGTACGGTTAAAATTACTTTTCAGGATCAGTACTGGGCTCAAAGATGTAGCACTGAGGTCTCTCCTGATAACAGGTGAGTAAATCGGAATTCGTAGTTCTGCTGATTTTAGAGGAATATTTGTATGTTTCAAAAATCGACACTTAGAAACTTTTTCAGCAAAAAGCAGGCAATGAAATCCTATGGAAGGAAATTCAAGTTACTGGTAAGTACGGTTAAAATTACTTTTCAGGATCAGTACTGGGCTCAAAGATGCAGCACTGAGGTCTCTCCTGATAACAGGTGAGTACATCGGAATTCGTAGTTCGGCTGATTTTAGAGGAATATTATAAAGTTCCAAAACTCCACACTTAGAATAATTTCCAGGTGAAACCAGTCAATGTTAGCCTATGGAAGGAAATTCAAGTTACTGGTAAGTACGGTTAAAATTACTTTTCAGGATCAGTACTGGGCTCAAAGATGTAGCACTGAGGTCTCTCCTGATAACAGGTGAGTAAATCGGAATTCGTAGTTCTGCTGATTTTAGAGGAATATTTGTATGTTTCAAAAATCGACACTTAGAAACTTTTTCAGCAAAAAGCAGGCAATGATATCCTATGGAAGGAAATTCAAGTTACTGGTAAGTACGGTTAAAATTACTTTTCAGGATCAGTACTGGGCTCAAAGATGCAGCACTGAGGTCTCTCCTGATAACAGGTGAGTACATCGGAATTCGTAGTTCGGCTGATTTTAGAGGAATATTATAAAGTTCCAAAACTCCACACTTAGAAGAATTTCCAAGTGAAACCAGTCAATGTTAGCCTATGGAAGGAAATTCAAGTTACTGGTAAGTACGGTTAAAATTACTTTTCAGGATCAGTACTGGGCTCAAAGATGTAGCACTGAGGTCTCTCCTGATAACAGGTGAGTAAATCGGAATTCGTAGTTCTGCTGATTTTAGAGGAATATTTGTATGTTTCAAAAATCGACACTTAGAAACTTTTTCAGCAAAAAGCAGGCAATGATATCCTATGGAAGGAAATTCAAGTTACTGGTAAGTACGGTTAAAATTACTTTTCAGGATCAGTACTGGGCTCAAAGATGCAGCACTGAGGTCTCTCCTGATAACAGGTGAGTACATCGGAATTCGTAGTTCGGCTGATTTTAGAGGAATATTATAAAGTTCCAAAACTCCACACTTAGAAGAATTTCCAAGTGAAACCAGTCAATGTTAGCCTATGGAAGGAAATTCAAGTTACTGGTAAGTACGGTTAAAATTACTTTTCAGGATCAGTACTGGGCTCAAAGATGTAGCACTGAGGTCTCTCCTGATAACAGGTGAGTAAATCGGAATTCGTAGTTCTGCTGATTTTAGAGGAATATTTGTATGTTTCAAAAATCGACACTTAGAAACTTTTTCAGCAAAAAGCAGGCAATGAAATCCTATGGAAGGAAATTCAAGTTACTGGTAAGTACGGTTAAAATTACTTTTCAGGATCAGTACTGGGCTCAAAGATGCAGCACTGAGGTCTCTCCTGATAACAGGTGAGTACATCGGAATTCGTAGTTCGGCTGATTTTAGAGGAATATTATAAAGTTCCAAAACTCCACACTTAGAAGAATTTCCAAGTGAAACCAGTCAATGTTAGCCTATGGAAGGAAATTCAAGTTACTGGTAAGTACGGTTAAAATTACTTTTCAGGATCAGTACTGGGCTCAAAGATGTAGCACTGAGGTCTCTCCTGATAACAGGTGAGTAAATCGGAATTCGTAGTTCTGCTGATTTTAGAGGAATATTTGTATGTTTCAAAAATCGACACTTACTTTTCAGGATCAGTACTGGGCTCAAAGATGCAGCACTGAGGTCTCTCCTGGATAACAGGTGAGTACATCGGAATTCGTAGTTCGGCTGATTTTAGAGGAATATTATAAAGTTCCAAAACTCCACACTTAGAAGAATTTCCAAGTGAAACCAGTCAATGTTAGCCTATGGAAGGAAATTCAAGTTACTGGTAAGTACGGTTAAAATTACTTTTCAGGATCAGTACTGGGCTCAAAGATGTAGCACTGAGGTCTCTCCTGATAACAGGTGAGTAAATCGGAATTCGTAGTTCTGCTGATTTTAGAGGAATATTTGTATGTTTCAAAAATCGACACTTAGAAACTTTTTCAGCAAAAAGCAGGCAATGAAATCCTATGGAAGGAAATTCAAGTTACTGGTAAGTACGGTTAAAATTACTTTTCAGGATCAGTACTGGGCTCAAAGATGCAGCACTGAGGTCTCTCCTGATAACAGGTGAGTACATCGGAATTCGTAGTTCGGCTGATTTTAGAGGAATATTATAAAGTTCCAAAACTCCACACTTAGAAGAATTTCCAAGTGAAACCAGTCAATGTTAGCCTATGGAAGGAAATTCAAGTTACTGGTAAGTACGGTTAAAATTACTTTTCAGGATCAGTACTGGGCTCAAAGATGTAGCACTGAGGTCTCTCCTGATAACAGGTGAGTAAATCGGAATTCGTAGTTCTGCTGATTTTAGAGGAATATTTGTATGTTTCAAAAATCGACACTTAGAAACTTTTTCAGCAAAAAGCAGGCAATGAAATCCTATGGAAGGAAATTCAAGTTACTGGTAAGTACGGTTAAAATTACTTTTCAGGATCAGTACTGGGCTCAAAGATGCAGCACTGAGGTCTCTCCTGATAACAGGTGAGTACATCGGAATTCGTAGTTCGGCTGATTTTAGAGGAATATTATAAAGTTCCAAAACTCCACACTTAGAAGAATTTCCAAGTGAAACCAGTCAATGTTAGCCTATGGAAGGAAATTCAAGTTACTGGTAAGTACGGTTAAAATTACTTTTCAGGATCAGTACTGGGCTCAAAGATGTAGCACTGAGGTCTCTCCTGATAACAGGTGAGTAAATCGGAATTCGTAGTTCTGCTGATTTTAGAGGAATATTTGTATGTTTCAAAAATCGACACTTAGAAACTTTTTCAGCAAAAAGCAGGCAATGATATCCTATGGAAGGAAATTCAAGTTACTGGTAAGTACGGTTAAAATTACTTTTCAGGATCAGTACTGGGCTCAAAGATGCAGCACTGAGGTCTCTCCTGATAACAGGTGAGTACATCGGAATTCGTAGTTCGGCTGATTTTAGAGGAATATTATAAAGTTCCAAAACTCCACACTTAGAAGAATTTCCAAGTGAAACCAGTCAATGTTAGCCTATGGAAGGAAATTCAAGTTACTGGTAAGTACGGTTAAAATTACTTTTCAGGATCAGTACTGGGCTCAAAGATGTAGCACTGAGGTCTCTCCTGATAACAGGTGAGTAAATCGGAATTCGTAGTTCTGCTGATTTTAGAGGAATATTTGTATGTTTCAAAAATCGACACTTAGAAACTTTTTCAGCAAAAAGCAGGCAATGAAATCCTATGGAAGGAAATTCAAGTTACTGGTAAGTACGGTTAAAATTACTTTTCAGGATCAGTACTGGGCTCAAAGATGCAGCACTGAGGTCTCTCCTGATAACAGGTGAGTACATCGGAATTCGTAGTTCGGCTGATTTTAGAGGAATATTATAAAGTTCCAAAACTCCACACTTAGAAGAATTTCCAAGTGAAACCAGTCAATGTTAGCCTATGGAAGGAAATTCAAGTTACTGGTAAGTACGGTTAAAATTACTTTTCAGGATCAGTACTGGGCTCAAAGATGTAGCACTGAGGTCTCTCCTGATAACAGGTGAGTAAATCGGAATTCGTAGTTCTGCTGATTTTAGAGGAATATTTGTATGTTTCAAAAATCGACACTTAGAAACTTTTTCAGCAAAAAGCAGGCAATGAAATCCTATGGAAGGAAATTCAAGTTACTGGTAAGTACGGTTAAAATTACTTTTCAGGATCAGTACTGGGCTCAAAGATGCAGCACTGAGGTCTCTCCTGATAACAGGTGAGTACATCGGAATTCGTAGTTCGGCTGATTTTAGAGGAATATTATAAAGTTCCAAAACTCCACACTTAGAAGAATTTCCAAGTGAAACCAGTCAATGTTAGCCTATGGAAGGAAATTCAAGTTACTGGTAAGTACGGTTAAAATTACTTTTCAGGATCAGTACTGGGCTCAAAGATGTAGCACTGAGGTCTCTCCTGATAACAGGTGAGTAAATCGGAATTCGTAGTTCTGCTGATTTTAGAGGAATATTTGTATGTTTCAAAAATCGACACTTAGAAACTTTTTCAGCAAAAAGCAGGCAATGAAATCCTATGGAAGGAAATTCAAGTTACTGGTAAGTACGGTTAAAATTACTTTTCAGGATCAGTACTGGGCTCAAAGATGCAGCACTGAGGTCTCTCCTGATAACAGGTGAGTACATCGGAATTCGTAGTTCGGCTGATTTTAGAGGAATATTATAAAGTTCCAAAACTCCACACTTAGAAGAATTTCCAAGTGAAACCAGTCAATGTTAGCCTATGGAAGGAAATTCAAGTTACTGGTAAGTACGGTTAAAATTACTTTTCAGGATCAGTACTGGGCTCAAAGATGTAGCACTGAGGTCTCTCCTGATAACAGGTGAGTAAATCGGAATTCGTAGTTCTGCTGATTTTAGAGGAATATTTGTATGTTTCAAAAATCGACACTTAGAAACTTTTTCAGCAAAAAGCAGGCAATGAAATCCTATGGAAGGAAATTCAAGTTACTGGTAAGTACGGTTAAAATTACTTTTCAGGATCAGTACTGGGCTCAAAGATGCAGCACTGAGGTCTCTCCTGATAACAGGTGAGTACATCGGAATTCGTAGTTCGGCTGATTTTAGAGGAATATTATAAAGTTCCAAAACTCCACACTTAGAAGAATTTCCAAGTGAAACCAGTCAATGTTAGCCTATGGAAGGAAATTCAAGTTACTGGTAAGTACGGTTAAAATTACTTTTCAGGATCAGTACTGGGCTCAAAGATGTAGCACTGAGGTCTCTCCTGATAACAGGTGAGTAAATCGGAATTCGTAGTTCTGCTGATTTTAGAGGAATATTTGTATGTTTCAAAAATCGACACTTAGAAACTTTTTCAGCAAAAAGCAGGCAATGAAATCCTATGGAAGGAAATTCAAGTTACTGGTAAGTACGGTTAAAATTACTTTTCAGGATCAGTACTGGGCTCAAAGATGCAGCACTGAGGTCTCTCCTGATAACAGGTGAGTACATCGGAATTCGTAGTTCGGCTGATTTTAGAGGAATATTATAAAGTTCCAAAACTCCACACTTAGAAGAATTTCCAAGTGAAACCAGTCAATGTTAGCCTATGGAAGGAAATTCAAGTTACTGGTAAGTACGGTTAAAATTACTTTTCAGGATCAGTACTGGGCTCAAAGATGTAGCACTGAGGTCTCTCCTGATAACAGGTGAGTAAATCGGAATTCGTAGTTCTGCTGATTTTAGAGGAATATTTGTATGTTTCAAAAATCGACACTTAGAAACTTTTTCAGCAAAAAGCAGGCAATGATATCCTATGGAAGGAAATTCAAGTTACTGGTAAGTACGGTTAAAATTACTTTTCAGGATCAGTACTGGGCTCAAAGATGCAGCACTGAGGTCTCTCCTGATAACAGGTGAGTACATCGGAATTCGTAGTTCGGCTGATTTTAGAGGAATATTATAAAGTTCCAAAACTCCACACTTAGAAGAATTTCCAAGTGAAACCAGTCAATGTTAGCCTATGGAAGGAAATTCAAGTTACTGGTAAGTACGGTTAAAATTACTTTTCAGGATCAGTACTGGGCTCAAAGATGTAGCACTGAGGTCTCTCCTGATAACAGGTGAGTAAATCGGAATTCGTAGTTCTGCTGATTTTAGAGGAATATTTGTATGTTTCAAAAATCGACACTTAGAAACTTTTTCAGCAAAAAGCAGGCAATGATATCCTATGGAAGGAAATTCAAGTTACTGGTAAGTACGGTTAAAATTACTTTTCAGGATCAGTACTGGGCTCAAAGATGCAGCACTGAGGTCTCTCCTGATAACAGGTGAGTACATCGGAATTCGTAGTTCGGCTGATTTTAGAGGAATATTATAAAGTTCCAAAACTCCACACTTAGAAGAATTTCCAAGTGAAACCAGTCAATGTTAGCCTATGGAAGGAAATTCAAGTTACTGGTAAGTACGGTTAAAATTACTTTTCAGGATCAGTACTGGGCTCAAAGATGTAGCACTGAGGTCTCTCCTGATAACAGGTGAGTAAATCGGAATTCGTAGTTCTGCTGATTTTAGAGGAATATTTGTATGTTTCAAAAATCGACACTTAGAAACTTTTTCAGCAAAAAGCAGGCAATGAAATCCTATGGAAGGAAATTCAAGTTACTGGTAAGTACGGTTAAAATTACTTTTCAGGATCAGTACTGGGCTCAAAGATGCAGCACTGAGGTCTCTCCTGATAACAGGTGAGTACATCGGAATTCGTAGTTCGGCTGATTTTAGAGGAATATTATAAAGTTCCAAAACTCCACACTTAGAAGAATTTCCAAGTGAAACCAGTCAATGTTAGCCTATGGAAGGAAATTCAAGTTACTGGTAAGTACGGTTAAAATTACTTTTCAGGATCAGTACTGGGCTCAAAGATGTAGCACTGAGGTCTCTCCTGATAACAGGTGAGTAAATCGGAATTCGTAGTTCTGCTGATTTTAGAGGAATATTTGTATGTTTCAAAAATCGACACTTAGAAACTTTTTCAGCAAAAAGCAGGCAATGAAATCCTATGGAAGGAAATTCAAGTTACTGGTAAGTACGGTTAAAATTACTTTTCAGGATCAGTACTGGGCTCAAAGATGCAGCACTGAGGTCTCTCCTGATAACAGGTGAGTACATCGGAATTCGTAGTTCGGCTGATTTTAGAGGAATATTATAAAGTTCCAAAACTCCACACTTAGAAGAATTTCCAAGTGAAACCAGTCAATGTTAGCCTATGGAAGGAAATTCAAGTTACTGGTAAGTACGGTTAAAATTACTTTTCAGGATCAGTACTGGGCTCAAAGATGTAGCACTGAGGTCTCTCCTGATAACAGGTGAGTAAATCGGAATTCGTAGTTCTGCTGATTTTAGAGGAATATTTGTATGTTTCAAAAATCGACACTTAGAAACTTTTTCAGCAAAAAGCAGGCAATGATATCCTATGGAAGGAAATTCAAGTTACTGGTAAGTACGGTTAAAATTACTTTTCAGGATCAGTACTGGGCTCAAAGATGCAGCACTGAGGTCTCTCCTGATAACAGGTGAGTACATCGGAATTCGTAGTTCGGCTGATTTTAGAGGAATATTATAAAGTTCCAAAACTCCACACTTAGAAGAATTTCCAAGTGAAACCAGTCAATGTTAGCCTATGGAAGGAAATTCAAGTTACTGGTAAGTACGGTTAAAATTACTTTTCAGGATCAGTACTGGGCTCAAAGATGTAGCACTGAGGTCTCTCCTGATAACAGGTGAGTAAATCGGAATTCGTAGTTCTGCTGATTTTAGAGGAATATTTGTATGTTTCAAAAATCGACACTTAGAAACTTTTTCAGCAAAAAGCAGGCAATGAAATCCTATGGAAGGAAATTCAAGTTACTGGTAAGTACGGTTAAAATTACTTTTCAGGATCAGTACTGGGCTCAAAGATGCAGCACTGAGGTCTCTCCTGATAACAGGTGAGTACATCGGAATTCGTAGTTCGGCTGATTTTAGAGGAATATTATAAAGTTCCAAAACTCCACACTTAGAAGAATTTCCAAGTGAAACCAGTCAATGTTAGCCTATGGAAGGAAATTCAAGTTACTGGTAAGTACGGTTAAAATTACTTTTCAGGATCAGTACTGGGCTCAAAGATGTAGCACTGAGGTCTCTCCTGATAACAGGTGAGTAAATCGGAATTCGTAGTTCTGCTGATTTTAGAGGAATATTTGTATGTTTCAAAAATCGACACTTAGAAACTTTTTCAGCAAAAAGCAGGCAATGAAATCCTATGGAAGGAAATTCAAGTTACTGGTAAGTACGGTTAAAATTACTTTTCAGGATCAGTACTGGGCTCAAAGATGCAGCACTGAGGTCTCTCCTGATAACAGGTGAGTACATCGGAATTCGTAGTTCGGCTGATTTTAGAGGAATATTATAAAGTTCCAAAACTCCACACTTAGAAGAATTTCCAAGTGAAACCAGTCAATGTTAGCCTATGGAAGGAAATTCAAGTTACTGGTAAGTACGGTTAAAATTACTTTTCAGGATCAGTACTGGGCTCAAAGATGTAGCACTGAGGTCTCTCCTGATAACAGGTGAGTAAATCGGAATTCGTAGTTCTGCTGATTTTAGAGGAATATTTGTATGTTTCAAAAATCGACACTTAGAAACTTTTTCAGCAAAAAGCAGGCAATGAAATCCTATGGAAGGAAATTCAAGTTACTGGTAAGTACGGTTAAAATTACTTTTCAGGATCAGTACTGGGCTCAAAGATGCAGCACTGAGGTCTCTCCTGATAACAGGTGAGTACATCGGAATTCGTAGTTCGGCTGATTTTAGAGGAATATTATAAAGTTCCAAAACTCCACACTTAGAATAATTTCCAGGTGAAACCAGTCAATGTTAGCCTATGGAAGGAAATTCAAGTTACGGGTAAGTACGGTTAAAATTACTTTTCAGGATCAGTACTGGGCTCAAAGATGTAGCACTGAGGTCTCTCCTGATAACAGGTGAGTAAATCGGAATTCGTAGTTCTGCTGATTTTAGAGGAATATTTGTATGTTTCAAAAATCGACACTTAGAAACTTTTTCAGCAAAAAGCAGGCAATGTAATCCTATGGAAGGAAATTCAAGTTACTGGTAAGTACGGTTAAAATTACTTTTCAGGATCAGTACTGGGCTCAAAGATGCAGCACTGAGGTCTCTCCTGATAACAGGTGAGTACATCGGAATTCGTAGTTCGGCTGATTTTAGAGGAATATTATAAAGTTCCAAAACTCCACACTTAGAAGAATTTCCAAGTGAAACCAGTCAATGTTAGCCTATGGAAGGAAATTCAAGTTACTGGTAAGTACGGTTAAAATTACTTTTCAGGATCAGTACTGGGCTCAAAGATGTAGCACTGAGGTCTCTCCTGATAACAGGTGAGTAAATCGGAATTCGTAGTTCTGCTGATTTTAGAGGAATATTTGTATGTTTCAAAAATCGACACTTAGAAACTTTTTCAGCAAAAAGCAGGCAATGAAATCCTATGGAAGGAAATTCAAGTTACTGGTAAGTACGGTTAAAATTACTTTTCAGGATCAGTACTGGGCTCAAAGATGCAGCACTGAGGTCTCTCCTGATAACAGGTGAGTACATCGGAATTCGTAGTTCGGCTGATTTTAGAGGAATATTATAAAGTTCCAAAACTCCACACTTAGAATAATTTCCAGGTGAAACCAGTCAATGTTAGCCTATGGAAGGAAATTCAAGTTACTGGTAAGTACGGTTAAAATTACTTTTCAGGATCAGTACTGGGCTCAAAGATGTAGCACTGAGGTCTCTCCTGATAACAGGTGAGTAAATCGGAATTCGTAGTTCTGCTGATTTTAGAGGAATATTTGTATGTTTCAAAAATCGACACTTAGAAACTTTTTCAGCAAAAAGCAGGCAATGATATCCTATGGAAGGAAATTCAAGTTACTGGTAAGTACGGTTAAAATTACTTTTCAGGATCAGTACTGGGCTCAAAGATGCAGCACTGAGGTCTCTCCTGATAACAGGTGAGTACATCGGAATTCGTAGTTCGGCTGATTTTAGAGGAATATTATAAAGTTCCAAAACTCCACACTTAGAAGAATTTCCAAGTGAAACCAGTCAATGTTAGCCTATGGAAGGAAATTCAAGTTACTGGTAAGTACGGTTAAAATTACTTTTCAGGATCAGTACTGGGCTCAAAGATGTAGCACTGAGGTCTCTCCTGATAACAGGTGAGTAAATCGGAATTCGTAGTTCTGCTGATTTTAGAGGAATATTTGTATGTTTCAAAAATCGACACTTAGAAACTTTTTCAGCAAAAAGCAGGCAATGAAATCCTATGGAAGGAAATTCAAGTTACTGGTAAGTACGGTTAAAATTACTTTTCAGGATCAGTACTGGGCTCAAAGATGCAGCACTGAGGTCTCTCCTGATAACAGGTGAGTACATCGGAATTCGTAGTTCGGCTGATTTTAGAGGAATATTATAAAGTTCCAAAACTCCACACTTAGAAGAATTTCCAAGTGAAACCAGTCAATGTTAGCCTATGGAAGGAAATTCAAGTTACTGGTAAGTACGGTTAAAATTACTTTTCAGGATCAGCACTGGGCTCAAAGATGTAGCACTGAGGTCTCTCCTGATAACAGGTGAGTAAATCGGAATTCGTAGTTCTGCTGATTTTAGAGGAATATTTGTATGTTTCAAAAATCGACACTTAGAAACTTTTTCAGCAAAAAGCAGGCAATGATAATCCTATGGAAGGAAATTCAAGTTACTGGTAAGTACGGTTAAAATTACTTTTCAGGATCAGTACTGGGCTCAAAGATGCAGCACTGAGGTCTCTCCTGATAACAGGTGAGTACATCGGAATTCGTAGTTCGGCTGATTTTAGAGGAATATTATAAAGTTCCAAAACTCCACACTTAGAAGAATTTCCAAGTGAAACCAGTCAATGTTAGCCTATGGAAGGAAATTCAAGTTACTGGTAAGTACGGTTAAAATTACTTTTCAGGATCAGTACTGGGCTCAAAGATGTAGCACTGAGGTCTCTCCTGATAACAGGTGAGTAAATCGGAATTCGTAGTTCTGCTGATTTTAGAGGAATATTTGTATGTTTCAAAAATCGACACTTAGAAACTTTTTCAGCAAAAAGCAGGCAATGATATCCTATGGAAGGAAATTCAAGTTACTGGTAAGTACGGTTAAAATTACTTTTCAGGATCAGTACTGGGCTCAAAGATGCAGCACTGAGGTCTCTCCTGATAACAGGTGAGTACATCGGAATTCGTAGTTCGGCTGATTTTAGAGGAATATTATAAAGTTCCAAAACTCCACACTTAGAATAATTTCCAGGTGAAACCAGTCAATGTTAGCCTATGGAAGGAAATTCAAGTTACTGGTAAGTACGGTTAAAATTACTTTTCAGGATCAGTACTGGGCTCAAAGATGTAGCACTGAGGTCTCTCCTGATAACAGGTGAGTAAATCGGAATTCGTAGTTCTGCTGATTTTAGAGGAATATTTGTATGTTTCAAAAATCGACACTTAGAAACTTTTTCAGCAAAAAGCAGGCAATGATATCCTATGGAAGGAAATTCAAGTTACTGGTAAGTACGGTTAAAATTACTTTTCAGGATCAGTACTGGGCTCAAAGATGCAGCACTGAGGTCTCTCCTGATAACAGGTGAGTACATCGGAATTCGTAGTTCGGCTGATTTTAGAGGAATATTATAAAGTTCCAAAACTCCACACTTAGAAGAATTTCCAAGTGAAACCAGTCAATGTTAGCCTATGGAAGGAAATTCAAGTTACTGGTAAGTACGGTTAAAATTACTTTTCAGGATCAGTACTGGGCTCAAAGATGTAGCACTGAGGTCTCTCCTGATAACAGGTGAGTAAATCGGAATTCGTAGTTCTGCTGATTTTAGAGGAATATTTGTATGTTTCAAAAATCGACACTTAGAAACTTTTTCAGCAAAAAGCAGGCAATGATATCCTATGGAAGGAAATTCAAGTTACTGGTAAGTACGGTTAAAATTACTTTTCAGGATCAGTACTGGGCTCAAAGATGCAGCACTGAGGTCTCTCCTGATAACAGGTGAGTACATCGGAATTCGTAGTTCGGCTGATTTTAGAGGAATATTTGTATGTTTCAAAAATTGACACTTACTTTTCAGGATCAGTACTGGGCTCAAAGATGCAGCACTGAGGTCTCTCCTGATAACAGGTGAGTACATCGGAATTCGTAGTTCGGCTGATTTTAGAGGAATATTATAAAGTTCCAAAACTCCACACTTAGAAGAATTTCCAAGTGAAACCAGTCAATGTTAGCCTATGGAAGGAAATTCAAGTTACTGGTAAGTACGGTTAAAATTACTTTTCAGGATCAGTACTGGGCTCAAAGATGTAGCACTGAGGTCTCTCCTGATAACAGGTGAGTAAATCGGAATTCGTAGTTCTGCTGATTTTAGAGGAATATTTGTATGTTTCAAAAATCGACACTTAGAAACTTTTTCAGCAAAAAGCAGGCAATGAAATCCTATGGAAGGAAATTCAAGTTACTGGTAAGTACGGTTAAAATTACTTTTCAGGATCAGTACTGGGCTCAAAGATGCAGCACTGAGGTCTCTCCTGATAACAGGTGAGTACATCGGAATTCGTAGTTCGGCTGATTTTAGAGGAATATTATAAAGTTCCAAAACTCCACACTTAGAAGAATTTCCAAGTGAAACCAGTCAATGTTAGCCTATGGAAGGAAATTCAAGTTACTGGTAAGTACGGTTAAAATTACTTTTCAGGATCAGTACTGGGCTCAAAGATGTAGCACTGAGGTCTCTCCTGATAACAGGTGAGTAAATCGGAATTCGTAGTTCTGCTGATTTTAGAGGAATATTTGTATGTTTCAAAAATCGACACTTAGAAACTTTTTCAGCAAAAAGCAGGCAATGAAATCCTATGGAAGGAAATTCAAGTTACTGGTAAGTACGGTTAAAATTACTTTTCAGGATCAGTACTGGGCTCAAAGATGCAGCACTGAGGTCTCTCCTGATAACAGGTGAGTACATCGGAATTCGTAGTTCGGCTGATTTTAGAGGAATATTATAAAGTTCCAAAACTCCACACTTAGAATAATTTCCAGGTGAAACCAGTCAATGTTAGCCTATGGAAGGAAATTCAAGTTACTGGTAAGTACGGTTAAAATTACTTTTCAGGATCAGTACTGGGCTCAAAGATGTAGCACTGAGGTCTCTCCTGATAACAGGTGAGTAAATCGGAATTCGTAGTTCTGCTGATTTTAGAGGAATATTTGTATGTTTCAAAAATCGACACTTAGAAACTTTTTCAGCAAAAAGCAGGCAATGATATCCTATGGAAGGAAATTCAAGTTACTGGTAAGTACGGTTAAAATTACTTTTCAGGATCAGTACTGGGCTCAAAGATGCAGCACTGAGGTCTCTCCTGATAACAGGTGAGTACATCGGAATTCGTAGTTCGGCTGATTTTAGAGGAATATTATAAAGTTCCAAAACTCCACACTTAGAAGAATTTCCAAGTGAAACCAGTCAATGTTAGCCTATGGAAGGAAATTCAAGTTACTGGTAAGTACGGTTAAAATTACTTTTCAGGATCAGTACTGGGCTCAAAGATGTAGCACTGAGGTCTCTCCTGATAACAGGTGAGTAAATCGGAATTCGTAGTTCTGCTGATTTTAGAGGAATATTTGTATGTTTCAAAAATCGACACTTAGAAACTTTTTCAGCAAAAAGCAGGCAATGAAATCCTATGGAAGGAAATTCAAGTTACTGGTAAGTACGGTTAAAATTACTTTTCAGGATCAGTACTGGGCTCAAAGATGCAGCACTGAGGTCTCTCCTGATAACAGGTGAGTACATCGGAATTCGTAGTTCGGCTGATTTTAGAGGAATATTATAAAGTTCCAAAACTCCACACTTAGAAGAATTTCCAAGTGAAACCAGTCAATGTTAGCCTATGGAAGGAAATTCAAGTTACTGGTAAGTACGGTTAAAATTACTTTTCAGGATCAGTACTGGGCTCAAAGATGTAGCACTGAGGTCTCTCCTGATAACAGGTGAGTAAATCGGAATTCGTAGTTCTGCTGATTTTAGAGGAATATTTGTATGTTTCAAAAATCGACACTTAGAAACTTTTTCAGCAAAAAGCAGGCAATGAAATCCTATGGAAGGAAATTCAAGTTACTGGTAAGTACGGTTAAAATTACTTTTCAGGATCAGTACTGGGCTCAAAGATGCAGCACTGAGGTCTCTCCTGATAACAGGTGAGTACATCGGAATTCGTAGTTCGGCTGATTTTAGAGGAATATTATAAAGTTCCAAAACTCCACACTTAGAAGAATTTCCAAGTGAAACCAGTCAATGTTAGCCTATGGAAGGAAATTCAAGTTACTGGTAAGTACGGTTAAAATTACTTTTCAGGATCAGTACTGGGCTCAAAGATGTAGCACTGAGGTCTCTCCTGATAACAGGTGAGTAAATCGGAATTCGTAGTTCTGCTGATTTTAGAGGAATATTTGTATGTTTCAAAATCGACACTTAGAAACTTTTTCAGCAAAAAGCAGGCAATGATATCCTATGGAAGGAAATTCAAGTTACTGGTAAGTACGGTTAAAATTACTTTTCAGGATCAGTACTGGGCTCAAAGATGCAGCACTGAGGTCTCTCCTGATAACAGGTGAGTACATCGGAATTCGTAGTTCGGCTGATTTTAGAGGAATATTATAAAGTTCCAAAACTCCACACTTAGAAGAATTTCCAGGTGAAACCAGTCAATGTTAGCCTATGGAAGGAAATTCAAGTTACTGGTAAGTACGGTTAAAATTACTTTTCAGGATCAGTACTGGGCTCAAAGATGTAGCACTGAGGTCTCTCCTGATAACAGGTGAGTAAATCGGAATTCGTAGTTCTGCTGATTTTAGAGGAATATTTGTATGTTTCAAAAATCGACACTTAGAAACTTTTTCAGCAAAAAGCAGGCAATGATATCCTATGGAAGGAAATTCAAGTTACTGGTAAGTACGGTTAAAATTACTTTTCAGGATCAGTACTGGGCTCAAAGATGCAGCACTGAGGTCTCTCCTGATAACAGGTGAGTACATCGGAATTCGTAGTTCGGCTGATTTTAGAGGAATATTATAAAGTTCCAAAACTCCACACTTAGAAGAATTTCCAAGTGAAACCAGTCAATGTTAGCCTATGGAAGGAAATTCAAGTTACTGGTAAGTACGGTTAAAATTACTTTTCAGGATCAGTACTGGGCTCAAAGATGTAGCACTGAGGTCTCTCCTGATAACAGGTGAGTAAATCGGAATTCGTAGTTCTGCTGATTTTAGAGGAATATTTGTATGTTTCAAAAATCGACACTTAGAAACTTTTTCAGCAAAAAGCAGGCAATGATATCCTATGGAAGGAAATTCAAGTTACTGGTAAGTACGGTTAAAATTACTTTTCAGGATCAGTACTGGGCTCAAAGATGCAGCACTGAGGTCTCTCCTGATAACAGGTGAGTACATCGGAATTCGTAGTTCGGCTGATTTTAGAGGAATATTATAAAGTTCCAAAACTCCACACTTAGAAGAATTTCCAAGTGAAACCAGTCAATGTTAGCCTATGGAAGGAAATTCAAGTTACTGGTAAGTACGGTTAAAATTACTTTTCAGGATCAGTACTGGGCTCAAAGATGTAGCACTGAGGTCTCTCCTGATAACAGGTGAGTAAATCGGAATTCGTAGTTCTGCTGATTTTAGAGGAATATTTGTATGTTTCAAAAATCGACACTTAGAAACTTTTTCAGCAAAAAGCAGGCAATGATATCCTATGGAAGGAAATTCAAGTTACTGGTAAGTACGGTTAAAATTACTTTTCAGGATCAGTACTGGGCTCAAAGATGCAGCACTGAGGTCTCTCCTGATAACAGGTGAGTAAATCGGAATTCGTAGTTCGGCTGATTTTAGAGGAATATTATAAAGTTCCAAAACTCCACACTTAGAAGAATTTCCAAGTGAAACCAGTCAATGTTAGCCTATGGAAGGAAATTCAAGTTACTGGTAAGTACGGTTAAAATTACTTTTCAGGATCAGTACTGGGCTCAAAGATGTAGCACTGAGGTCTCTCCTGATAACAGGTGAGTAAATCGGAATTCGTAGTTCTGCTGATTTTAGAGGAATATTTGTATGTTTCAAAAATCGACACTTAGAAACTTTTTCAGCAAAAAGCAGGCAATGAAATCCTATGGAAGGAAATTCAAGTTACTGGTAAGTACGGTTAAAATTACTTTTCAGGATCAGTACTGGGCTCAAAGATGCAGCACTGAGGTCTCTCCTGATAACAGGTGAGTACATCGGAATTCGTAGTTCGGCTGATTTTAGAGGAATATTATAAAGTTCCAAAACTCCACACTTAGAAGAATTTCCAGGTGAAACCAGTCAATGTTAGCCTATGGAAGGAAATTCAAGTTACTGGTAAGTACGGTTAAAATTACTTTTCAGGATCAGTACTGGGCTCAAAGATGTAGCACTGAGGTCTCTCCTGATAACAGGTGAGTAAATCGGAATTCGTAGTTCTGCTGATTTTAGAGGAATATTTGTATGTTTCAAAAATCGACACTTAGAAACTTTTTCAGCAAAAAGCAGGCAATGATATCCTATGGAAGGAAATTCAAGTTACTGGTAAGTACGGTTAAAATTACTTTTCAGGATCAGTACTGGGCTCAAAGATGCAGCACTGAGGTCTCTCCTGATAACAGGTGAGTAAATCGGAATTCGTAGTTCGGCTGATTTTAGAGGAATATTATAAAGTTCCAAAACTCCACACTTAGAAGAATTTCCAAGTGAAACCAGTCAATGTTAGCCTATGGAAGGAAATTCAAGTTACTGGTAAGTACGGTTAAAATTACTTTTCAGGATCAGTACTGGGCTCAAAGATGTAGCACTGAGGTCTCTCCTGATAACAGGTGAGTAAATCGGAATTCGTAGTTCTGCTGATTTTAGAGGAATATTTGTATGTTTCAAAAATCGACACTTAGAAACTTTTTCAGCAAAAAGCAGGCAATGATATCCTATGGAAGGAAATTCAAGTTACTGGTAAGTACGGTTAAAATTACTTTTCAGGATCAGTACTGGGCTCAAAGATGCAGCACTGAGGTCTCTCCTGATAACAGGTGAGTACATCGGAATTCGTAGTTCGGCTGATTTTAGAGGAATATTATAAAGTTCCAAAACTCCACACTTAGAATAATTTCCAGGTGAAACCAGTCAATGTTAGCCTATGGAAGGAAATTCAAGTTACTGGTAAGTACGGTTAAAATTACTTTTCAGGATCAGTACTGGGCTCAAAGATGTAGCACTGAGGTCTCTCCTGATAACAGGTGAGTAAATCGGAATTCGTAGTTCTGCTGATTTTAGAGGAATATTTGTATGTTTCAAAAATCGACACTTAGAAACTTTTTCAGCAAAAAGCAGGCAATGATATCCTATGGAAGGAAATTCAAGTTACTGGTAAGTACGGTTAAAATTACTTTTCAGGATCAGTACTGGGCTCAAAGATGCAGCACTGAGGTCTCTCCTGATAACAGGTGAGTAAATCGGAAATCGTAGTTCGGCTGATTTTAGAGGAATATTATAAAGTTCCAAAACTCCACACTTAGAAGAATTTCCAAGTGAAACCAGTCAATGTTAGCCTATGGAAGGAAATTCAAGTTACTGGTAAGTACGGTTAAAATTACTTTTCAGGATCAGTACTGGGCTCAAAGATGTAGCACTGAGGTCTCTCCTGATAACAGGTGAGTAAATCGGAATTCGTAGTTCTGCTGATTTTAGAGGAATATTTGTATGTTTCAAAAATCGACACTTAGAAACTTTTTCAGCAAAAGCAGGCAATGATATCCTATGGAAGGAAATTCAAGTTACTGGTAAGTACGGTTAAAATTACTTTTCAGGATCAGTACTGGTCTCAAAGATGCAGCACTGAGGTCTCTCCTGATAACAGGTGAGTAAATCGGAGTTCGTAGTTCGGCTGATTTTAGAGGAATATTTGTATGTTTCAAAAATTCGACACTTACTTTTCAGGATCAGTACTGGGCTCAAAGATGCAGCACTGAGGTCTCTCCTGATAACAGGTGAGTACATCGGAATTCGTAGTTCGGCTGATTTTAGAGGAATATTATAAAGTTCCAAAACTCCACACTTAGAAGAATTTCCAAGTGAAACCAGTCAATGTTAGCCTATGGAAGGAAATTCAAGTTACTGGTAAGTACGGTTAAAATTACTTTTCAGGATCAGTACTGGGCTCAAAGATGTAGCACTGAGGTCTCTCCTGATAACAGGTGAGTAAATCGGAATTCGTAGTTCTGCTGATTTTAGAGGAATATTTGTATGTTTCAAAAATCGACACTTAGAAACTTTTTCAGCAAAAAGCAGGCAATGATAATCCTATGGAAGGAAATTCAAGTTACTGGTAAGTACGGTTAAAATTACTTTTCAGGATCAGTACTGGGCTCAAAGATGCAGCACTGAGGTCTCTCCTGATAACAGGTGAGTACATCGGAATTCGTAGTTCGGCTGATTTTAGAGGAATATTATAAAGTTCCAAAACTCCACACTTAGAAGAATTTCCAAGTGAAACCAGTCAATGTTAGCCTATGGAAGGAAATTCAAGTTACTGGTAAGTACGGTTAAAATTACTTTTCAGGATCAGTACTGGGCTCAAAGATGTAGCACTGAGGTCTCTCCTGATAACAGGTGAGTAAATCGGAATTCGTAGTTCTGCTGATTTTAGAGGAATATTTGTATGTTTCAAAAATCGACACTTAGAAACTTTTTCAGCAAAAAGCAGGCAATGAAATCCTATGGAAGGAAATTCAAGTTACTGGTAAGTACGGTTAAAATTACTTTTCAGGATCAGTACTGGGCTCAAAGATGCAGCACTGAGGTCTCTCCTGATAACAGGTGAGTACATCGGAATTCGTAGTTCGGCTGATTTTAGAGGAATATTATAAAGTTCCAAAACTCCACACTTAGAATAATTTCCAGGTGAAACCAGTCAATGTTAGCCTATGGAAGGAAATTCAAGTTACTGGTAAGTACGGTTAAAATTACTTTTCAGGATCAGCACTGGGCTCAAAGATGTAGCACTGAGGTCTCTCCTGATAACAGGTGAGTAAATCGGAATTCGTAGTTCTGCTGATTTTAGAAGAATATTTGTATGTTTCAAAAATCGACACTTAGAAACTTTTTCAGCAAAAAGCAGGCAATGATATCCTATGGAAGGAAATTCAAGTTACTGGTAAGTACGGTTAAAATTACTTTTCAGGATCAGTACTGGGCTCAAAGATGCAGCACTGAGGTCTCTCCTGATAACAGGTGAGTAAATCGGAATTCGTAGTTCGGCTGATTTTAGAGGAATATTATAAAGTTCCAAAACTCCACACTTAGAAGAATTTCCAAGTGAAACCAGTCAATGTTAGCCTATGGAAGGAAATTCAAGTTACTGGTAAGTACGGTTAAAATTACTTTTCAGGATCAGTACTGGGCTCAAAGATGTAGCACTGAGGTCTCTCCTGATAACAGGTGAGTAAATCGGAATTCGTAGTTCTGCTGATTTTAGAGGAATATTTGTATGTTTCAAAAATCGACACTTAGAAACTTTTTCAGCAAAAAGCAGGCAATGAAATCCTATGGAAGGAAATTCAAGTTACTGGTAAGTACGGTTAAAATTACTTTTCAGGATCAGTACTGGGCTCAAAGATGCAGCACTGAGGTCTCTCCTGATAACAGGTGAGTACATCGGAATTCGTAGTTCGGCTGATTTTAGAGGAATATTATAAAGTTCCAAAACTCCACACTTAGAATAATTTCCAGGTGAAACCAGTCAATGTTAGCCTATGGAAGGAAATTCAAGTTACTGGTAAGTACGGTTAAAATTACTTTTCAGGATCAGCACTGGGCTCAAAGATGCAGCACTGAGGTCTCTCCTGATAACAGGTGAGTAAATCGGAATTCGTAGTTCTGCTGATTTTAGAGGAATATTTGTATAGTTTCAAAACTCGACACTTAGAAGACTTTTTCAGCAAAAAGCAGGCAATGATATCCTATGGAAGGAAATTCAAGTTACTGGTAAGTACGGTTAAAATTACTTTTCAGGATCAGTACTGGGCTCAAAGATGCAGCACTGAGGTCTCTCCTGATAACAGGTGAGTAAATCGGAATTCGTAGTTCGGCTAATTTTAGAGGAATATTATAAAGTTCCAAAACTCCACACTTAGAAGAATTTCCAAGTGAAACCAGTCAATGTTAGCCTATGGAAGGAAATTCAAGTTACTGGTAAGTACGGTTAAAATTACTTTTCAGGATCAGTACTGGGCTCAAAGATGTAGCACTGAGGTCTCTCCTGATAACAGGTGAGTAAATCGGAATTCGTAGTTCTGCTGATTTTAGAGGAATATTTGTATGTTTCAAAAATCGACACTTAGAAGACTTTTCAGCAAAAAGCAGGCAATGATATCCTATGGAAGGAAATTCAAGTTACTGGTAAGTACGGTTAAAATTACTTTTCAGGATCAGTACTGGGCTCAAAGATGCAGCACTGAGGTCTCTCCTGATAACAGGTGAGTAAATCGGAATTCGTAGTTCGGCTGATTTTAGAGGAATATTATAAAGTTCCAAAACTCCACACTTAGAAGAATTTCCAAGTGAAACCAGTCAATGTTAGCCTATGGAAGGAAATTCAAGTTACTGGTAAGTACGGTTAAAATTACTTTTCAGGATCAGTACTGGGCTCAAAGATGCAGCACTGAGGTCTCTCCTGATAACAGGTGAGTAAATCGGAATTCGTAGTTCTGCTGATTTTAGAGGAATATTTGTAATGTTTCAAAACTCGACACTTAGAAGACTTTTTCAAGCGAAAAGCAGGCAATGATATCCTATGGAAGGAAATTCAAGTTACTGGTAAGTACGGTTAAAATTACTTTTCAGGATCAGTACTGGGCTCAAAGATGCAGCACTGAGGTCTCTCCTGATAACAGGTGAGTAAATCGGAATTCGTAGTTCGGCTGATTTTAGAGGAATATTATAAAGTTCCAAAACTCCACACTTAGAAGAATTTCCAAGTGAAACCAGTCAATGTTAGCCTATGGAAGGAAATTCAAGTTACTGGTAAGTACGGTTAAAATTACTTTTCAGGATCAGTACTGGGCTCAAAGATGTAGCACTGAGGTCTCTCCTGATAACAGGTGAGTAAATCGGAATTCGTAGTTCTGCTGATTTTAGAGGAATATTTGTATAGTTCCAAAACTCGACACTTAGAAGACTTTTCCAAGCGAAACCAGTCAATGATAGCCTATGGAAGGAAATTCAAGTTACTGGTAAGTACGGTTAAAATTACTTTTCAGGATCAGTACTGGGCTCAAAGATGCAGCACTGAGGTCTCTCCTGATAACAGGTGAGTAAATCGGAATTCGTAGTTCGGCTGATTTTAGAGGAATATTATAAAGTTCCAAAACTCCACACTTAGAAGAATTTCCAAGTGAAACCAGTCAATGTTAGCCTATGGAAGGAAATTCAAGTTACTGGTAAGTACGGTTAAAATTACTTTTCAGGATCAGTACTGGGCTCAAAGATGCAGCACTGAGGTCTCTCCTGATAACAGGTGAGTAAATCGGAATTCGTAGTTCTGCTGATTTTAGAGGAATATTTGTATAGTTTCAAAACTCGACACTTAGAAGACTTTTCCAAGCAAAACGCAGGCAATGATAGCCTATGGAAGGAAATTCAAGTTACTGGTAAGTACGGTTAAAATTACTTTTCAGGATCAGTACTGGGCTCAAAGATGCAGCACTGAGGTCTCTCCTGATAACAGGTGAGTAAATCGGAATTCGTAGTTCGGCTGATTTTAGAGGAATATTATAAAGTTCCAAAACTCCACACTTAGAAGAATTTCCAAGTGAAACCAGTCAATGTTAGCCTATGGAAGGAAATTCAAGTTACTGGTAAGTACGGTTAAAATTACTTTTCAGGATCAGTACTGGGCTCAAAGATGTAGCACTGAGGTCTCTCCTGATAACAGGTGAGTAAATCGGAATTCGTAGTTCTGCTGATTTTAGAGGAATATTTGTAATGTTTCAAAAATCGACACTTAGAAACTTTTTCAGCAAAAAGCAGGCAATGATATCCTATGGAAGGAAATTCAAGTTACTGGTAAGTACGGTTAAAATTACTTTTCAGGATCAGTACTGGGCTCAAAGATGCAGCACTGAGGTCTCTCCTGATAACAGGTGAGTAAATCGGAATTCGTAGTTCGGCTGATTTTAGAGGAATATTATAAAGTTCCAAAACTCCACACTTAGAAGAATTTCCAAGTGAAACCAGTCAATGTTAGCCTATGGAAGGAAATTCAAGTTACTGGTAAGTACGGTTAAAATTACTTTTCAGGATCAGTACTGGGCTCAAAGATGTAGCACTGAGGTCTCTCCTGATAACAGGTGAGTAAATCGGAATTCGTAGTTCTGCTGATTTTAGAGGAATATTTGTATAGTTTCAAAACTCGACACTTAGAAGACTTTTCCAAGCGAAAAGCAGGCAATGATATCCTATGGAAGGAAATTCAAGTTACTGGTAAGTACGGTTAAAATTACTTTTCAGGATCAGTACTGGGCTCAAAGATGCAGCACTGAGGTCTCTCCTGATAACAGGTGAGTAAATCGGAATTCGTAGTTCGGCTGATTTTAGAGGAATATTATAAAGTTCCAAAACTCCACACTTAGAAGAATTTCCAAGTGAAACCAGTCAATGTTAGCCTATGGAAGGAAATTCAAGTTACTGGTAAGTACGGTTAAAATTACTTTTCAGGATCAGTACTGGGCTCAAAGATGCAGCACTGAGGTCTCTCCTGATAACAGGTGAGTAAATCGGAATTCGTAGTTCTGCTGATTTTAGAGGAATATTTGTATAGTTTCAAAACTCGACACTTAGAAACTTTTTCAAGCAAAAAGCAGGCAATGATATCCTATGGAAGGAAATTCAAGTTACTGGTAAGTACGGTTAAAATTACTTTTCAGGATCAGTACTGGGCTCAAAGATGCAGCACTGAGGTCTCTCCTGATAACAGGTGAGTAAATCGGAATTCGTAGTTCGGCTGATTTTAGAGGAATATTATAAAGTTCCAAAACTCCACACTTAGAAGAATTTCCAAGTGAAACCAGTCAATGTTAGCCTATGGAAGGAAATTCAAGTTACTGGTAAGTACGGTTAAAATTACTTTTCAGGATCAGTACTGGGCTCAAAGATGTAGCACTGAGGTCTCTCCTGATAACAGGTGAGTAAATCGGAATTCGTAGTTCTGCTGATTTTAGAGGAATATTTGTATGTTTCAAAAATCGACACTTAGAAACTTTTTCAGCAAAAGCAGGCAATGATATCCTATGGAAGGAAATTCAAGTTACTGGTAAGTACGGTTAAAATTACTTTTCAGGATCAGTACTGGGCTCAAAGATGCAGCACTGAGGTCTCTCCTGATAACAGGTGAGTAAATCGGAATTCGTAGTTCGGCTGATTTTAGAGGAATATTATAAAGTTCCAAAACTCCACACTTAGAAGAATTTCCAAGTGAAACCAGTCAATGTTAGCCTATGGAAGGAAATTCAAGTTACTGGTAAGTACGGTTAAAATTACTTTTCAGGATCAGTACTGGGCTCAAAGATGTAGCACTGAGGTCTCTCCTGATAACAGGTGAGTAAATCGGAATTCGTAGTTCTGCTGATTTTAGAGGAATATTTGTAATGTTTCAAAACTCGACACTTAGAAGACTTTTCCAAGCAAAACGCAGGCAATGATAGCCTATGGAAGGAAATTCAAGTTACTGGTAAGTACGGTTAAAATTACTTTTCAGGATCAGTACTGGGCTCAAAGATGCAGCACTGAGGTCTCTCCTGATAACAGGTGAGTAAATCGGAATTCGTAGTTCGGCTGATTTTAGAGGAATATTATAAAGTTCCAAAACTCCACACTTAGAAGAATTTCCAAGTGAAACCAGTCAATGTTAGCCTATGGAAGGAAATTCAAGTTACTGGTAAGTACGGTTAAAATTACTTTTCAGGATCAGTACTGGGCTCAAAGATGTAGCACTGAGGTCTCTCCTGATAACAGGTGAGTAAATCGGAATTCGTAGTTCTGCTGATTTTAGAGGAATATTTGTATAGTTTCAAAACTCGACACTTAGAAGACTTTTCCAAGCGAAAAGCAGGCAATGATATCCTATGGAAGGAAATTCAAGTTACTGGTAAGTACGGTTAAAATTACTTTTCAGGATCAGTACTGGGCTCAAAGATGCAGCACTGAGGTCTCTCCTGATAACAGGTGAGTACATCGGAATTCGTAGTTCGGCTGATTTTAGAGGAATATTATAAAGTTCCAAAACTCCACACTTAGAAGAATTTCCAGGTGAAACCAGTCAATGTTAGCCTATGGAAGGAAATTCAAGTTACTGGTAAGTACGGTTAAAATTACTTTTCAGGATCAGTACTGGGCTCAAAGATGTAGCACTGAGGTCTCTCCTGATAACAGGTGAGTAAATCGGAATTCGTAGTTCTGCTGATTTTAGAGGAATATTTGTATGTTTCAAAAATCGACACTTAGAAACTTTTTCAAGCAAAACGCAGGCAATGATATCCTATGGAAGGAAATTCAAGTTACTGGTAAGTACGGTTAAAATTACTTTTCAGGATCAGTACTGGGCTCAAAGATGCAGCACTGAGGTCTCTCCTGATAACAGGTGAGTAAATCGGAATTCGTAGTTCGGCTGATTTTAGAGGAATATTATAAAGTTCCAAAACTCCACACTTAGAAGAATTTCCAAGTGAAACCAGTCAATGTTAGCCTATGGAAGGAAATTCAAGTTACTGGTAAGTACGGTTAAAATTACTTTTCAGGATCAGTACTGGGCTCAAAGATGTAGCACTGAGGTCTCTCCTGATAACAGGTGAGTAAATCGGAATTCGTAGTTCTGCTGATTTTAGAGGAATATTTGTATGTTTCAAAACTCGACACTTAGAAGACTTTTTCAGCAAAACGCAGGCAATGATATCCTATGGAAGGAAATTCAAGTTACTGGTAAGTACGGTTAAAATTACTTTTCAGGATCAGTACTGGGCTCAAAGATGCAGCACTGAGGTCTCTCCTGATAACAGGTGAGTACATCGGAATTCGTAGTTCGGCTGATTTTAGAGGAATATTATAAAGTTCCAAAACTCCACACTTAGAAGAATTTCCAAGTGAAACCAGTCAATGTTAGCCTATGGAAGGAAATTCAAGTTACTGGTAAGTACGGTTAAAATTACTTTTCAGGATCAGTACTGGGCTCAAAGATGTAGCACTGAGGTCTCTCCTGATAACAGGTGAGTAAATCGGAATTCGTAGTTCGGCTGATTTTAGAGGAATATTTGTATGTTTCAAAACTCGACACTTAGAAACTTTTTCAAGCAAAAAGCAGGCAATGATATCCTATGGAAGGAAATTCAAGTTACTGGTAAGTACGGTTAAAATTACTTTTCAGGATCAGTACTGGGCTCAAAGATGCAGCACTGAGGTCTCTCCTGATAACAGGTGAGTAAATCGGAATTCGTAGTTCGGCTGATTTTAGAGGAATATTATAAAGTTCCAAAACTCCACACTTAGAAGAATTTCCAAGTGAAACCAGTCAATGTTAGCCTATGGAAGGAAATTCAAGTTACTGGTAAGTACGGTTAAAATTACTTTTCAGGATCAGTACTGGGCTCAAAGATGTAGCACTGAGGTCTCTCCTGATAACAGGTGAGTAAATCGGAATTCGTAGTTCGGCTGATTTTAGAGGAATATTTGTATGTTTCAAAACTCGACACTTAGAAGACTTTTTCAAGCAAAAAGCAGGCAATGATATCCTATGGAAGGAAATTCAAGTTACTGGTAAGTACGGTTAAAATTACTTTTCAGGATCAGTACTGGGCTCAAAGATGCAGCACTGAGGTCTCTCCTGATAACAGGTGAGTAAATCGGAATTGTAGTTCGGCTGATTTTAGAGGAATATTTGTATGTTTCAAAAATCGACACTTACTTTTCAGGATCAGTACTGGGCCCAAAGATGCAGCACTGAGGTCTCTCCTGATAACAGGTGAGTACATCGGAATTCGTAGTTCGGCTGATTTTAGAGGAATATTATAAAGTTCCAAAACTCCACACTTAGAAGAATTTCCAAGTGAAACCAGTCAATGTTAGCCTATGGAAGGAAATTCAAGTTACTGGTAAGTACGGTTAAAATTACTTTTCAGGATCAGTACTGGGCTCAAAGATGTAGCACTGAGGTCTCTCCTGATAACAGGTGAGTAAATCGGAATTCGTAGTTCTGCTGATTTTAGAGGAATATTTGTAATGTTCCAAAACTCGACACTTAGAAGACTTTTCCAAGCAAAACGCAGGCAATGATATCCTATGGAAGGAAATTCAAGTTACTGGTAAGTACGGTTAAAATTACTTTTCAGGATCAGTACTGGGCTCAA
The DNA here is from genome assembly GCA_963921515.1 of Calotriton arnoldi. Lineage (NCBI taxonomy): Eukaryota > Metazoa > Chordata > Amphibia > Caudata > Salamandridae > Calotriton > Calotriton arnoldi. Next base: position 69,743 of record CAWUFW010012441.1, on the reverse strand, counting down.
AGATGCAGCACTGAGGTCTCTCCTGATAACAGGTGAGTAAATCGGAATTCGTAGTTCGGCTGATTTTAGAGGAATATTATAAAGTTCCAAAACTCCACACTTAGAAGAATTTCCAAGTGAAACCAGTCAATGTTAGCCTATGGAAGGAAATTCAAGTTACTGGTAAGTACGGTTAAAATTACTTTTCAGGATCAGTACTGGGCTCAAAGATGTAGCACTGAGGTCTCTCCTGATAACAGGTGAGTAAATCGGAATTCGTAGTTCTGCTGATTTTAGAGGAATATTTGTAATGTTTCAAAACTCGACACTTAGAAGACTTTTCCAAGCAAAAAGCAGGCAATGATAGTCCTATGGAAGGAAATTCAAGTTACTGGTAAGTACGGTTAAAATTACTTTTCAGGATCAGTACTGGGCTCAAAGATGCAGCACTGAGGTCTCTCCTGATAACAGGTGAGTAAATCGGAATTCGTAGTTCGGCTAATTTTAGAGGAATATTATAAAGTTCCAAAACTCCACACTTAGAATAATTTCCAGGTGAAACCAGTCAATGTTAGCCTATGGAAGGAAATTCAAGTTACTGGTAAGTACGGTTAAAATTACTTTTCAGGATCAGCACTGGGCTCAAAGATGTAGCACTGAGGTCTCTCCTGATAACAGGTGAGTAAATCGGAATTCGTAGTTCTGCTGATTTTAGAGGAATATTTGTATGTTTCAAAAATCGACACTTAGAAACTTTTTCAGCAAAAAGCAGGCAATGATATCCTATGGAAGGAAATTCAAGTTACTGGTAAGTACGGTTAAAATTACTTTTCAGGATCAGTACTGGGCTCAAAGATGCAGCACTGAGGTCTCTCCTGATAACAGGTGAGTAAATCGGAATTCGTAGTTCGGCTGATTTTAGAGGAATATTATAAAGTTCCAAAACTCCACACTTAGAAGAATTTCCAAGTGAAACCAGTCAATGTTAGCCTATGGAAGGAAATTCAAGTTACTGGTAAGTACGGTTAAAATTACTTTTCAGGATCAGTACTGGGCTCAAAGATGTAGCACTGAGGTCTCTCCTGATAACAGGTGAGTAAATCGGAATTCGTAGTTCTGCTGATTTTAGAGGAATATTTGTATGTTTCAAAAATCGACACTTAGAAACTTTTTCAGCAAAAAGCAGGCAATGATATCCTATGGAAGGAAATTCAAGTTACTGGTAAGTACGGTTAAAATTACTTTTCAGGATCAGTACTGGGCTCAAAGATGCAGCACTGAGGTCTCTCCTGATAACAGGTGAGTACATCGGAATTCGTAGTTCGGCTGATTTTAGAGGAATATTATAAAGTTCCAAAACTCCACACTTAGAAGAATTTCCAAGTGAAACCAGTCAATGTTAGCCTATGGAAGGAAATTCAAGTTACTGGTAAGTACGGTTAAAATTACTTTTCAGGATCAGTACTGGGCTCAAAGATGTAGCACTGAGGTCTCTCCTGATAACAGGTGAGTAAATCGGAATTCGTAGTTCTGCTGATTTTAGAGGAATATTTGTATAGTTTCAAAACTCGACACTTAGAAGACTTTTTCAAGCAAAACGCAGGCAATGATATCCTATGGAAGGAAATTCAAGTTACTGGTAAGTACGGTTAAAATTACTTTTCAGGATCAGTACTGGGCTCAAAGATGCAGCACTGAGGTCTCTCCTGATAACAGGTGAGTAAATCGGAATTCGTAGTTCGGCTGATTTTAGAGGAATATTATAAAGTTCCAAAACTCCACACTTAGAAGAATTTCCAAGTGAAACCAGTCAATGTTAGCCTATGGAAGGAAATTCAAGTTACTGGTAAGTACGGTTAAAATTACTTTTCAGGATCAGTACTGGGCTCAAAGATGTAGCACTGAGGTCTCTCCTGATAACAGGTGAGTAAATCGGAATTCGTAGTTCTGCTGATTTTAGAGGAATATTATGTATGTTTCAAAACTCGACACTTAGAAGACATTTTCAAGCAAAACGCAGGCAATGATATCCTATGGAAGGAAATTCAAGTTACTGGTAAGTACGGTTAAAATTACTTTTCAGGATCAGTACTGGGCTCAAAGATGCAGCACTGAGGTCTCTCCTGATAACAGGTGAGTAAATCGGAATTCGTAGTTCGGCTGATTTTAGAGGAATATTATAAAGTTCCAAAACTCCACACTTAGAAGAATTTCCAAGTGAAACCAGTCAATGTTAGCCTATGGAAGGAAATTCAAGTTACTGGTAAGTACGGTTAAAATTACTTTTCAGGATCAGTACTGGGCTCAAAGATGTAGCACTGAGGTCTCTCCTGATAACAGGTGAGTAAATCGGAATTCGTAGTTCTGCTGATTTTAGAGGAATATTTGTATGTTTCAAAAATCGACACTTAGAAACTTTTTCAGCAAAAAGCAGGCAATGATATCCTATGGAAGGAAATTCAAGTTACTGGTAAGTACGGTTAAAATTACTTTTCAGGATCAGTACTGGGCTCAAAGATGCAGCACTGAGGTCTCTCCTGATAACAGGTGAGTAAATCGGAATTCGTAGTTCGGCTGATTTTAGAGGAATATTATAAAGTTCCAAAACTCCACACTTAGAAGAATTTCCAAGTGAAACCAGTCAATGTTAGCCTATGGAAGGAAATTCAAGTTACTGGTAAGTACGGTTAAAATTACTTTTCAGGATCAGTACTGGGCTCAAAGATGTAGCACTGAGGTCTCTCCTGATAACAGGTGAGTAAATCGGAATTCGTAGTTCTGCTGATTTTAGAGGAATATTTGTATGTTTCAAAAATCGACACTTAGAAACTTTTTCAGCAAAAAGCAGGCAATGATATCCTATGGAAGGAAATTCAAGTTACTGGTAAGTACGGTTAAAATTACTTTTCAGGATCAGTACTGGGCTCAAAGATGCAGCACTGAGGTCTCTCCTGATAACAGGTGAGTACATCGGAATTCGTAGTTCGGCTGATTTTAGAGGAATATTATAAAGTTCCAAAACTCCACACTTAGAAGAATTTCCAAGTGAAACCAGTCAATGTTAGCCTATGGAAGGAAATTCAAGTTACTGGTAAGTACGGTTAAAATTACTTTTCAGGATCAGTACTGGGCTCAAAGATGCAGCACTGAGGTCTCTCCTGATAACAGGTGAGTAAATCGGAATTCGTAGTTCTGCTGATTTTAGAGGAATATTTGTATAGTTTCAAAACTCGACACTTAGAAGACTTTTTCAAGCAAAACGCAGTCAATGATATCCTATGGAAGGAAATTCAAGTTACTGGTAAGTACGGTTAAAATTACTTTTCAGGATCAGTACTGGGCTCAAAGATGCAGCACTGAGGTCTCTCCTGATAACAGGTGAGTAAATCGGAATTCGTAGTTCGGCTGATTTTAGAGGAATATTATAAAGTTCCAAAACTCCACACTTAGAAGAATTTCCAAGTGAAACCAGTCAATGTTAGCCTATGGAAGGAAATTCAAGTTACTGGTAAGTACGGTTAAAATTACTTTTCAGGATCAGTACTGGGCTCAAAGATGTAGCACTGAGGTCTCTCCTGATAACAGGTGAGTAAATCGGAATTCGTAGTTCGGCTGATTTTAGAGGAATATTTGTAAAGTTCCAAAACTCCACACTTAGAAGACTTTTCCAAGTGAAACGCAGGCAATGATATCCTATGGAAGGAAATTCAAGTTACTGGTAAGTACGGTTAAAATTACTTTTCAGGATCAGTACTGGGCTCAAAGATGCAGCACTGAGGTCTCTCCTGATAACAGGTGAGTAAATCGGAATTCGTAGTTCGGCTGATTTTAGAGGAATATTATAAAGTTCCAAAACTCCACACTTAGAAGAATTTCCAAGTGAAACCAGTCAATGTTAGCCTATGGAAGGAAATTCAAGTTACTGGTAAGTACGGTTAAAATTACTTTTCAGGATCAGTACTGGGCTCAAAGATGCAGCACTGAGGTCTCTCCTGATAACAGGTGAGTAAATCGGAATTCGTAGTTCTGCTGATTTTAGAGGAATATTTGTATGTTTCAAAACTCGACACTTAGAAACTTTTTCAGCAAAAAGCAGGCAATGATATCCTATGGAAGGAAATTCAAGTTACTGGTAAGTACGGTTAAAATTACTTTTCAGGATCAGTACTGGGCTCAAAGATGCAGCACTGAGGTCTCTCCTGATAACAGGTGAGTAAATCGGAATTCGTAGTTCGGCTGATTTTAGAGGAATATTATAAAGTTCCAAAACTCCACACTTAGAAGAATTTCCAAGTGAAACCAGTCAATGTTAGCCTATGGAAGGAAATTCAAGTTACTGGTAAGTACGGTTAAAATTACTTTTCAGGATCAGTACTGGGCTCAAAGATGTAGCACTGAGGTCTCTCCTGATAACAGGTGAGTAAATCGGAATTCGTAGTTCGGCTGATTTTAGAGGAATATTTGTATGTTTCAAAAATCGACACTTAGAAACTTTTTCAAGCAAAAAGCAGGCAATGATATCCTATGGAAGGAAATTCAAGTTACTGGTAAGTACGGTTAAAATTACTTTTCAGGATCAGTACTGGGCTCAAAGATGCAGCACTGAGGTCTCTCCTGATAACAGGTGAGTAAATCGGAATTCGTAGTTCGGCTGATTTTAGAGGAATATTATAAAGTTCCAAAACTCCACACTTAGAAGAATTTCCAAGTGAAACCAGTCAATGTTAGCCTATGGAAGGAAATTCAAGTTACTGGTAAGTACGGTTAAAATTACTTTTCAGGATCAGTACTGGGCTCAAAGATGTAGCACTGAGGTCTCTCCTGATAACAGGTGAGTAAATCGGAATTCGTAGTTCTGCTGATTTTAGAGGAATATTTGTATGTTTCAAAACTCGACACTTAGAAACTTTTTCAGCAAAAAGCAGGCAATGATATCCTATGGAAGGAAATTCAAGTTACTGGTAAGTACGGTTAAAATTACTTTTCAGGATCAGTACTGGGCTCAAAGATGCAGCACTGAGGTCTCTCCTGATAACAGGTGAGTAAATCGGAATTCGTAGTTCGGCTGATTTTAGAGGAATATTATAAAGTTCCAAAACTCCACACTTAGAAGAATTTCCAAGTGAAACCAGTCAATGTTAGCCTATGGAAGGAAATTCAAGTTACTGGTAAGTACGGTTAAAATTACTTTTCAGGATCAGTACTGGGCTCAAAGATGCAGCACTGAGGTCTCTCCTGATAACAGGTGAGTAAATCGGAATTCGTAGTTCTGCTGATTTTAGAGGAATATTTGTATGTTTCAAAACTCGACACTTAGAAGACTTTTTCAGCAAAAGCAGGCAATGATATCCTATGGAAGGAAATTCAAGTTACTGGTAAGTACGGTTAAAATTACTTTTCAGGATCAGTACTGGGCTCAAAGATGCAGCACTGAGGTCTCTCCTGATAACAGGTGAGTAAATCGGAATTCGTAGTTCGGCTGATTTTAGAGGAATATTATAAAGTTCCAAAACTCCACACTTAGAAGAATTTCCAAGTGAAACCAGTCAATGTTAGCCTATGGAAGGAAATTCAAGTTACTGGTAAGTACGGTTAAAATTACTTTTCAGGATCAGTACTGGGCTCAAAGATGCAGCACTGAGGTCTCTCCTGATAACAGGTGAGTACATCGGAATTCGTAGTTTGGCTGATTTTAGAGGAATATTATAAAGTTCCAAAACTCCACACTTAGAAGAATTTCCTAGTGAAACCAGTCAATGTTAGCCTATGGAAGGAAATTCAAGTTACTGGTAAGTACGGTTAAAATTACTTTTCAGGATCAGTACTGGGCTCAAAGATGTAGCACTGAGGTCTCTCCTGATAACAGGTGAGTAAATCGGAATTCGTAGTTCTGCTGATTTTAGAGGAATATTTGTATGTTTCAAAAATCGACACTTAGAAACTTTTTCAGCAAAAAGCAGGCAATGATATCCTATGGAAGGAAATTCAAGTTACTGGTAAGTACGGTTAAAATTACTTTTCAGGATCAGTACTGGGCTCAAAGATGCAGCACTGAGGTCTCTCCTGATAACAGGTGAGTACATCGGAATTCGTAGTTCGGCTGATTTTAGAGGAATATTATAAAGTTCCAAAACTCCACACTTAGAAGAATTTCCAAGTGAAACCAGTCAATGTTAGCCTATGGAAGGAAATTCAAGTTACTGGTAAGTACGGTTAAAATTACTTTTCAGGATCAGTACTGGGCTCAAAGATGTAGCACTGAGGTCTCTCCTGATAACAGGTGAGTAAATCGGAATTCGTAGTTCTGCTGATTTTAGAGGAATATTTGTATGTTTCAAAAATCGACACTTAGAAACTTTTTCAGCAAAAAGCAGGCAATGAAATCCTATGGAAGGAAATTCAAGTTACTGGTAAGTACGGTTAAAATTACTTTTCAGGATCAGTACTGGGCTCAAAGATGCAGCACTGAGGTCTCTCCTGATAACAGGTGAGTACATCGGAATTCGTAGTTCGGCTGATTTTAGAGGAATATTATAAAGTTCCAAAACTCCACACTTAGAATAATTTCCAGGTGAAACCAGTCAATGTTAGCCTATGGAAGGAAATTCAAGTTACTGGTAAGTACGGTTAAAATTACTTTTCAGGATCAGCACTGGGCTCAAAGATGTAGCACTGAGGTCTCTCCTGATAACAGGTGAGTAAATCGGAATTCGTAGTTCTGCTGATTTTAGAAGAATATTTGTATGTTTCAAAAATCGACACTTAGAAACTTTTTCAGCAAAAAGCAGGCAATGATATCCTATGGAAGGAAATTCAAGTTACTGGTAAGTACGGTTAAAATTACTTTTCAGGATCAGTACTGGGCTCAAAGATGCAGCACTGAGGTCTCTCCTGATAACAGGTGAGTAAATCGGAATTCGTAGTTCGGCTGATTTTAGAGGAATATTATAAAGTTCCAAAACTCCACACTTAGAAGAATTTCCAAGTGAAACCAGTCAATGTTAGCCTATGGAAGGAAATTCAAGTTACTGGTAAGTACGGTTAAAATTACTTTTCAGGATCAGTACTGGGCTCAAAGATGTAGCACTGAGGTCTCTCCTGATAACAGGTGAGTAAATCGGAATTCGTAGTTCTGCTGATTTTAGAGGAATATTTGTATGTTTCAAAAATCGACACTTAGAAACTTTTTCAGCAAAAGCAGGCAATGATATCCTATGGAAGGAAATTCAAGTTACTGGTAAGTACGGTTAAAATTACTTTTCAGGATCAGTACTGGGCTCAAAGATGCAGCACTGAGGTCTCTCCTGATAACAGGTGAGTACATCGGAATTCGTAGTTCGGCTGATTTTAGAGGAATATTATAAAGTTCCAAAACTCCACACTTAGAAGAATTTCCAAGTGAAACCAGTCAATGTTAGCCTATGGAAGGAAATTCAAGTTACTGGTAAGTACGGTTAAAATTACTTTTCAGGATCAGTACTGGGCTCAAAGATGTAGCACTGAGGTCTCTCCTGATAACAGGTGAGTAAATCGGAATTCGTAGTTCTGCTGATTTTAGAGGAATATTTGTATGTTTCAAAAATCGACACTTAGAAACTTTTTCAGCAAAAAGCAGGCAATGATATCCTATGGAAGGAAATTCAAGTTACTGGTAAGTACGGTTAAAATTACTTTTCAGGATCAGTACTGGGCTCAAAGATGCAGCACTGAGGTCTCTCCTGATAACAGGTGAGTAAATCGGAATTCGTAGTTCGGCTGATTTTAGAGGAATATTATAAAGTTCCAAAACTCCACACTTAGAAGAATTTCCAAGTGAAACCAGTCAATGTTAGCCTATGGAAGGAAATTCAAGTTACTGGTAAGTACGGTTAAAATTACTTTTCAGGATCAGTACTGGGCTCAAAGATGTAGCACTGAGGTCTCTCCTGATAACAGGTGAGTAAATCGGAATTCGTAGTTCTGCTGATTTTAGAGGAATATTTGTATGTTTCAAAAATCGACACTTAGAAACTTTTTCAGCAAAAAGCAGGCAATGATATCCTATGGAAGGAAATTCAAGTTACTGGTAAGTACGGTTAAAATTACTTTTCAGGATCAGTACTGGGCTCAAAGATGCAGCACTGAGGTCTCTCCTGATAACAGGTGAGTAAATCGGAATTCGTAGTTCGGCTGATTTTAGAGGAATATTATAAAGTTCCAAAACTCCACACTTAGAAGAATTTCCAAGTGAAACCAGTCAATGTTAGCCTATGGAAGGAAATTCAAGTTACTGGTAAGTACGGTTAAAATTACTTTTCAGGATCAGTACTGGGCTCAAAGATGTAGCACTGAGGTCTCTCCTGATAACAGGTGAGTAAATCGGAATTCGTAGTTCTGCTGATTTTAGAGGAATATTTGTATGTTTCAAAAATCGACACTTAGAAACTTTTTCAGCAAAAAGCAGGCAATGATATCCTATGGAAGGAAATTCAAGTTACTGGTAAGTACGGTTAAAATTACTTTTCAGGATCAGTACTGGGCTCAAAGATGCAGCACTGAGGTCTCTCCTGATAACAGGTGAGTAAATCGGAATTCGTAGTTCGGCTGATTTTAGAGGAATATTATAAAGTTCCAAAACTCCACACTTAGAAGAATTTCCAAGTGAAACCAGTCAATGTTAGCCTATGGAAGGAAATTCAAGTTACTGGTAAGTACGGTTAAAATTACTTTTCAGGATCAGTACTGGGCTCAAAGATGTAGCACTG